>CM061748.1:93283593-93611250 GCA_030979885.1 Lolium multiflorum
GCCAGGTGCTGCGGAGGCTGCAGGTCGGCCAGTACATCTCCTACTTCGCCAAGGATGTCTACAGGTGCCCCTTCTGCACCAGGAGACTCGGCGCCACGGACTTCAACTGCCTCGTCACGCATGCCGAGAACATCAGCAACACCTTCCCCAAGGTCGGCACGACGGTGAACGTCCACTCCTTCCGCGCCAAGCACAGGGCGCTCGGCATGCACCTCCGCAGCTTGCAGCGGGTGGAGATCTCCGTCGGGCGCATGCCTCCGCTCAAGCCCAAGGCTCCTTGCATGAAACCAAGGTTATCGAACCAATAGAGGAGCCAAGAAGCACGTGGAAGGTTGTTGGTGGAGGAATGTAGTGCGGGCGCAACACCAGGTGAAACCGGCGCTAACGTGGAACCTGCACAACACAATCAAGATACTTTGCCCCAACGTAACAATGAGGTTGTCAATCTCACCGGCTTGTTGAAAACAAAGGATTAAACGACGAGTGGAAGATGGTGTTTGTTTGCAAAGAACAGTAAGAACAATGATTGCAGTAATGTACTCAGATGTAAAAGAATGGACCGGGGTCCACAAGTTCACTAGTGGTGTCTCTCCAATAAGATAACTAGCATGCTGGGTAAACAAATTACAGGTGGGCAATTGACAAATCAAGATTCAATACATATCAACGATGATTACTATGTGATTTAATCAGGGCATTACGACAAAGTACATAGACCGCTATCCAGCATGCATCTATGCCTAAATAATCCACCTTCGTGTTAGCATCCGCACCCCCTCCAGTATTAAGTTGTAAACAACAGATAATTGCATTAAGTATGGTGTGTAATGTAATCAACACAAATATCCTTAGACAAAGCATCAATGTTTTATCCCTAGTAGCAAAAGCACATCCACAACCTTAGAACTTTCTGTCACGATCCCAGATTCAATGGAGGCATGAACCCACTATCGAGCATAATTACTCCTTCTTGGAGTTACAAGTATCAACTTGGCCAGAGCCTCTACTAGCAACGAGAACATGCAAGAACATAAACAACTATATATATGATAGATTGATAATCAAATTTAATATAGTATTCTAGATTCATCGGATCCCACCAAACACAATATGTAGCATTACAATAGATGATCTTGATCGTAGGGCAGCTCACAAGATCTATAACAATGATTGCACAAGCGGAGAAGACAACCATCTAGATACTACTGATATGGACCCATAGTCCAAGGATGAATGATGCGCGGAGATGTACACGTCCGTTGGGAACCCCAAGAGGAAGGTATGATGCGTACAACGGCAAGTTTTCCCTCATAAAGAAACCAAGGTTTATCGGACCAGGAGGAGCCAAAGCACGTTGAAGGTGGATGGTGGCGAAATGTGATGCGGCGTAACACCAGGGATTCCGGCGCCAACGTGGAACCCGCACAACACAACTCAAAGTACTTTGCCCCAACGCAACAGTGAGGTTGTCAATTCACCGGCTTGTTGTAACAAAGGATTAACCGTATTGTGTGGAAGATGACTGTTTGCAAGAAAACAGAAACAAGTATTGCAGCAGATTGTATGCGATGTAAAGAATAGGACCGGGGTCCACTCACTAGAGGTGTCTCTCCCATAAGATAAAAGCATGTTGGGGGAACAAATACAGGCGAGCAATTGACAAATAGAGAAGGGTATAACAATGCATATACATGATATGATAAATATAGTGAGATTTAATTGGGCATTAAGACAAAGTACATAGACCGCCATCCAACTGCATCTATGCCTAAAAAGTCCACCTTCAGGTTATCATCCTAACCCCATTCAGTATTAAGTTGCAAAGCAACAGACAATTGCATTAAGTATGGTGCGTAATGTAATCAACAACTACATCCTTAGACATAGCATCAATGTTTTATCCCTAGTGGCAACAGCAATCCACAACCTTAGAACTTTCTGTCACTGTCCCAGGTTTCAATGAAGGCATGAACCCACTATCGAGCATAAATACTCCCTCTTGGAGTTAAGAGTAAAAACTTGGCCGGAGCCTCTACTAATAACGGAGAGCATGCAAGATCATAAACAACACATAAGTAATAGATTGATAATCACCATAACATAGTATTCTCTATCCATCGGATCCCGACAAACACAACATATAGAATTACAGATAGATGATCTTGATCATGTTAGGCAGCCCACAAGATCCAACAATGAAGCACAACAAGGAGAAGACGACCATCTAGCTACTGCAGGACCCATGGGTCCAGGTGAACTGGTCGCACTCATCACTCCGGAGGCGACCATGGCCGTGTAGAGTCCTCCGGGAGATGAATCCCCTCTCCGGCAGGGTGCCGGAGGCGATCTCCTCAATCCCCCGACAACGGCGCCAGAAAATAGTCTTGATAACCCACAAGTATAGGGGATCGCAACAGTCTTCGAGGGAAGTAAACCCAAATTTATTGATTCGACACAAGGGGAGGTAAAGAATACTTATAAGCCTTAACAACTGAGTTGTCAATTCAGCTGCACCTGTAATAGGGGTGATGGAAAGGAAAGGTGGATATGAGAGCAATAGTAATGAAGACAGCAGCAGAGTAGGCACATGGGAGAGCAATGGTACCAGAAAATAGTTGACATGTAGAACGAGTATATGATGATGAAAGATGGACCGGGGTTCCAAGCTATCTACACTAGTGGTAACTCTCCAATAACAAGTGTTGGGTGAACAAATTACAGTTGGGCAATTGATAGGATTGATAAGGCATTAAGAAAGAACATCAATTCATTAATCATGTAGGCATGTTTCCCATATATAGTCATACGTGCTCGCAATGAGAAACTTGTACAACATCTTTTGTCCTACCAGCCGGTGGCAGCCGGGCCTCAAGGGAATCTACTGGATATTAAGGTACTCCTTTTAATAGAGCATCGGAGCAAAGCATTAACACTCCGTGAAAACATGTGTCCCTCACATCACCGCCATCCCCTCCGGTTGTCCCGATTCTTGTCACTTCGGGGCCTTTGGTTCCGGACAGTGACATGTGCATACAACTTGTAGATACAATCTAAGCAATAATTATAGAGCTCAAATCTAAGATCATGCCACTCGGGCCCTAGTGACAAGCATTAAACACAACAAGATTGCAGCAACAATAACTTCACAAACTTTATAGATAGACTAATCATAATGTATCATCCATCGGATCCCAACAAACACAACACCGATTACATCGTATGAATCTCAATCATGTAAGGCAGCTCATGACATCACATTGTATTGAAGTACATGGGGGAGAGAATACCGACTAGCTACTACCTAGAACCCGTAGTCCATGGGGAACTACTCACGCAGAGCATGATGGAGGCGATGGCGCTGATGGAGATGGCTTCCGGGCACTTCCCCGTCCCAGGTGCCGGACAGAGACTTCCGTCCCCGAATTGAGTTTCGCGATGGTGGCGGCGCCCTTGGAGGATTCTTTCTGGAGTTTCGTCAAGTGGTACGGTGTTTTGTGGTCGAGTAAGCAATAGGCGAAGAGGCAGCAGAGGGCTGACAGGTGGCCTCTCATAGGGGGGCGCGGCCTCGGGGCTAGCCCGCGTGGCCCACCCTCCCCGGTGGCCCCCGGCTCTCCCCCCTCCGACTCTTTCTTCGGTGTTCTGGATGCTTCGGGGAAAATAAGATCTTTGGCGTTGGATTTCGTCCAATTCCGAGAATATTGCCCGAACAGCCTTTCTCGAACCAAAAACAGCAGAAAACGAACTGGCACCGTGGCATCTTGTTAATAGGTTAGTTCGAGAAAATGCATAAATATGGAAGTGTGAATAAAACATGTAAGTATTGTCATAAAACAAGCATGGAACTATTGTAAATTATCGATACGCTGGAGACGTATCAGCATCCCTGTTAGTTCTGGTCGTCCCGAGCAGGTAAAACGATAACAAAGATAATTTAAGTGACATGCTACTTACATAACCTTGATCATACTATTACAAAGCATATGAAATGAATGAAGTGACTCAAGGCAATGATCTATAGTTGCTAACAAGTAGATAACATATAGCAAAACTTTTCATGGAGAGTACTTTCAAGACAAGCATCAAAAGTCTTGCACAAGAGTTAACTCATAAAGCAATAAGTTCATAGTAAAGGCATCAAAGCAACACAAAGGAGGATATAAATTTCTCAGCAGTTGCTTTCAACTTTCAACATGTATATCTCATGGATATTGTCAACATAGAGTAATATGATGAATGCAAATATGCTATGTAAGAATCAATGCACAGTTGACACAAGTGTTTGCTTCTAAGGTGGAAGGAATTAGGTAACTGACTCAACATAAAAGTAAAAGAATGGCCCTTCTACGAGGGAAGCAGGGATTAAATCATGTGCTAGAGCTTTTCAAGTTTTGAAATCATATAGAGAGCATAAAATTAAAATTTTGAGAGGTGTTTGTTGTTGTCAACGAATGGTAATGGGTACTCTAACTACCTTATCAACCAGACTTTCAAGAGCGGATCCCATGAAGGACGTTATCTCTACCAACAAGGTAGATCATCCCTCTTCTCTTTGTTTACACATGTTACTTTAGTTTAGTTTTTTATTTATTTATGGATGACACTCCTCCCAACCTTTTGCTTGCACAAGCCATGGCTAACCGAATCCTCGGGTGCCTTCCAACATTCACATATCATGGAGGAGTGTCTATTTGCAAATTTAAGTTGCTTACTGATGAATCAGAGCAAAACATGTGAAGAGAATTATTAATGAAAGTTAATTAATTGGGGTTGGGAACCCCATTGCCAGCTCTTTTTGCAAAATTATTGGATAAGCGGATGTGCCACTAGTCCATTGTGAAAGTCCATCAAAAGTAAATGACAAGGTTGAAAGCTAAACACCACATACTTCCTCATGAGCTATGAAACATTAACACAAATTGAGAAGCATTTTGAATTATTTAAAGGTAGCACTCAAGCAATTTACTTTGAATGGCAGAAAATACCACATAGTAGGTAGGTTGGTGGAGACAAATGGCATAGGTTTTGGCTCAAGGTTTTTGATGCACGAGAAGTCCCTCTCGACACAAGGTTTAGGCTAGCAAGGTTGTTTGAAGCAAACACAAGTATGAACTGGTACAGAAAATTTACATAAGAACATATTGCAAGCATTATAATACTCTACACTGCCTTCCTTGTTGCTCAAACACTTTTACCAGAAAATATCTAGACCTTAAGAGAGATCAATTATGCAAACCAATTTTAACAAGCTTTACGGTAGTTCTCCACTAATAGGTTTAAACTACATGCAAAAACTTATGATCTACTTGAGAGCTCAAAACAATTGCCAAGTATCAAATTATCCAAGACATATGAGGCATTTTCTTTTCCCAACCAAATAAAGATAAATATTGTAGCTTCCAACTTTTATTCATTGAACATTAAAAGTAAAACGAAGAACAAGCGTTCATATGAAAAAGCGGAGCGTGTATCTCTCCCACACAAGGATTGCTAGGATCCGAATTTATTCAAACATAAACAAAACGAAAAATAAACACACAGACGCTCCAAGTAAAGCACATATGATGTGACTGAATAAAAATATAGTTTCAGGGGAGGAACCTGATAAGTTGATGAAGAAGGGGGTGGTGCCTTGGGCATCCCCAAGCTTAGACGCTTGAGTCTCCTTGAAATATGCAGGATGAACCCATGGGCACCCAAGCTTAGACTTTCACTCTTCTTGATCATATCATATCATCCTCCTCTCTTGACCCTTGAAAACTTCCTTCACAACAAACTTCTCATAAACTTCATTAGAGGGGTTAGTACTCAAAAAACTTTAGTCCACCTTGGTTCTGTAGTGGCACATTGCAAGAACTCAATAAAACATTAGCTACAGCTCTCCACGTCTAGAAAGCCTCACATAAAGTCCACAAGAGACAATGCAAAAAACAGAGACAGAATCTGCCAAAACAGAACAGCCAGTAAACACGAATTTTTACGGGGTACTTCCGTTGCTCAAATCAGAAAACTCAAAACTAATGAAAGTTGCGTACATATCTGAGGATCACGCACGTAAATTGGCAGATTTTCTGAGTTTCCTACAGAGAAATTTGCCCAGATTCGTGACAGATAGAAATCTGTTTCTGCGCAGGAATCCAAATCTAGTATCAACCTTCGATTAGAGGCTTCACTTGGCACAACAAAACACAAACTAAGATAAGGAGAGGTTGCTACAGTAGTAAAATAATTCAAGACACAAATATAAAACAAAGTACTGTAGCAAAATAACACATGGGTTATCTCCAAGAAGTTCTTTCTTTATTATAGCCATTAAGATGGGGTCAGCAGTTTTAAATGATGCACTCACCAAGAAACAAGAGTAGAGGTAAAAGAGAGCATCAAAAAGCAAATCCAAAACACATTTAAGTCTAACATGCTTCCTATGTAAAGGAATCTTGTAAATAAACAAGTTCATGAAAAGCAAAGTAACAAGCATAGGAAGATAAAACAAGTGTAACTTCAAAATTTTAAGCATATAGAGAGGTGTTTTAGTACCATGCAAATTTCTACAACCATATTTTCCTCTCTCATAATAATTTTCAGTAGCTTCATGGATAAACTCAACAATATAACTATCACATGCAGCATACTTTTCATGATTTCCAAACACATAATTTTTATCAATCTCAAGAATAGTGGAATTAAAACTTTCAAACTTACTTTTATCAATAATATAACAAGGTAGTTGATCAATCTCAAGAGATATGGGACACATAGATAATGTCAAGAACTCTCGAATCCCATTTTCATTAGTAGTACAATTAATATTATCAAGTAACATAGGACCATCATCTAGAGCTTTATCATAAACATTTGCCAAGCAAAATTCTTTAGTACCATGCATTTCGACATCAAGCACAAACAAAGCATTATCATAAGATTTATCAAAGTAGCATGGATTATCATATATAATAGCATAATTATTCTCACAAGTTTTACTTATAGGTACTATTTCAAGAGAATCCACAGGAACATAACATTCAACCTCTTCCGGTAAGCATGGAGGACAATCAAATAGTGTAAGAGATAAAGAGTTACTCTCATTAGAAGGTTGGCATGGGTAGCTAATCCATTCTTCCTCCTTTTGTCTGCCGCTTCTCTTCTTTTTCATCCAATGAGCTTTCAGGTTCATCAATTTCCTCCTCCTTTTCATCCAATGAGCTTTCAGGTTCATCAATTTCTTCTTCCACCGGTTCCTGCAAATTGTGAGTGCATTCTTGTGCATTAATGTGTCTCTCTTTATAATCAAGGATATAAGGATTCCTACTGTAGCATTCTATACAAGAATTAAGGATAGTAGAGACATAATCTTTAAGGTCCTTACAAATAGCACAAGTTTCATAATTCTCAACCATGAAGGATTCTATCTCGGAGGCTCCCATAAATAAGACAAATTGTTCTACCTCTTCGAACCCATAATGAATATAGTAATTCCGATTATAGTTCTTAATTAAAAATTCCTCACTAAAGCCACATTGAAATTTAAGATGTTTAGTATCATGTTGAGAGCAACAGTTTATATCATGGCGTCTAAGCAAGATTCTAGCCATTGTATTCAATTTTTCTATCATAGCACTCATTATTTTACCAGCTCTTGATTCTCTATAATTATTATAACATTCTATAAGCTCCAAGTAGGTTGTAGGTTCTCCCATAACAAAGAAGTTTTTAATTTTTAGGTTTTTCAAATTTTTATGGATTTTTAGGTAGGAAAAGTAAAACAAGACAAAAAGAAACTAAGCAAAGTAATACTCGAAATAATACTAGACAGAAATAAACTAAGTACAAATAAACGACAAAAGTAAACTAAGCAAAACAAAATAAAATAAAACAGAGAGAGGTAGAGTGTACTAACTTATGAGTAGAGCTATGCCTTCCCGGCAACGGCGCCATAAAATAGTCTTGATAACCCACAAGTATAGGGGATCGTAACAGTCTTGAGGGAAGTATAACCCAAATTTATTGATTCGACACAAGGGAGGTAAAGAATACTTATAAGCCTTAACAACCGAGTTGTCAATTCAGCTGCACTTGGAAACAGTAACAGAGGTGATGTGAAAGTAGCAGTGATATGAGAGCAATAGTAATAAGAATACGTAAAGAAAGAGTAGTAATATGAGTACAATGTATCTTAAAATAGCTGGACATGTAGAACGTAGTATATGATGATGAAAGATGGACCGGGTTCCAAGCTATCTACACTAGTGGTAACTCTCCAATAACAAGTGTCGGTGAACAAATTACAGCTGGGCAATTTAGGATTGATAAGGCATTAAGAAAGAACATCAATTCATTAATCATGTAGGCATGTTTCCATATTTAGTCGTACGTGCTCGCAATGAGAAACTTGCACAACATCTATTGTCCTACCAGCCGGTGGCAGCCGGGCCTCAAGGGAAACTACTGGATATTAAGGTACTCCTTTTAATAGAGCACCGGAGCAAAGCATTAACACTCCGTGAAAACATGTGTCCCTCACATCACCGCCATCCCCTCCGGTTGTCCCGATTTCTATCACTTCCTTTGGTTCCGAACAGTGACATGTGCATACAACTTGTAGATACAATCTAAGCAATAATTATAGAGCTCAAACCTAAGATCATGCCACTCGGGCCCTAGTGACAAGCATTAAACACAACAAGATTGCAGCAACAATAACTTCACAAACTTTATAGATAGACTAATCATAATGTATCATCCATCGGATCCCAACAACACAACACCGATTACATCGGATGAATCATCATGTATGGCAGCTCATGAGATCATTGTATTGAAGTACATGGGAGAGAATACCCCACTAGCTACAGCTAGAACCCGTAGTCCATGGGGAACTACCCACGGAGCATGATGGAGGCGATGGCGTTGATGGAGATGGTTTCCCGGCACTTCCCCGTCCCTACAGGTGCCGTACGTGAGACTTCGTCCCGAATTGAGTTTCGCGATGGTGGCGGCGCCCTGGAGTCTTTCTGGAGTTTCGTCAAGTGGTACGGTGTTTTTATCGAAAGGGGTTAAATAGGCGAAGAGGCGGCGCAGAGGGCTGACAGCAGGGCCTCTCATAGGGGGCGCGGTCTCGGGCTGCCCGCGCGGCCCACCCCTCCCCGGTGGCCCCCCCGGCTCTCCTCCGACTCTTTCTGTTCGATGCTCCGGGGAAAATAAGATCTGGCGTTGGATTTCGTCCAATTCCGAGAATATTGCCCGAACAGCCTTCCTCTCGAACCAAAAACAGCAGAAAACAAAAACTGCACTCTGGCATCTTGTTAATAGGTTAGTTCCGAAAAGCATAAAAACATCATAAAGTGCAAGCAAAACATGTAAGTATTGTCATAAAACAAGCATGGAACGACAGAAATTATGGATACGTTGGAGACGTATCAGCGTCTCTGGAAGGTTCCGTATCGTGGCTCTCGGTACTGGGGGTTTCGCGACGGAGGCTTTAAGTAGGCGGAAGGGCAACGCGGGGGGCCACACGAGGGCCCCACACGCTAGGTCGGCGCGGCCAGGGCCTGGGCCGCGCCGCCCTAGTGTGGCGGCGCCTCGTGGCCCCACTCTCTTCGGTCCTCTGGAAGCTTCGTGCAAAATAGGACCCTGGGCGTTGATTTCGTCCAATCCCGAGAATATTTCCTTACTAGGATTTCTGAAACCAAAAACAGCAAAAAACAACAGAACTGGCACTTCTGCATCTTGTTAATAGGTTAGTGCCGTAAAATGCATAAATACGACATATAATGTGTATAAAACATGTAGATATCATCAATAATGTAGCATGGAACATAAGAAATTGTCGATACGCTGGAGACGTATCAGCTTCCTGCTCGTCCCGAGCAGGTAAACGATAACAAAGATAATTTCTGAAGTGACATGCCATCATAATCTTGATCATACCATTGTAAACATATGTAATGAATGCAGCGATCAAAACAATGGTAATGACATGAGTAAACAAATGAATCATAAGGCAAATACTTTTCATGAATAGTACTTCAAGACAAGCATCAATAAGTCTTGCATAAGAGTTAACTCATAAAGCAATAAATCAAAGTAAAGGTGTTGAAGCAACACAAAGGAAGATTAAGTTTCAGCGGTTGCTTTCAACTTATAACATGTATATCTCATGGATATTGTCAACATAGAATAATATAACAAGTGCAATATGCAAGTATGTAGGAATCAATGCACAGTTCACACAAGTGTTTGCTTCTTAAGGTGGAGAGAGATAGGCAAACTGACTCAACAATAAAAGTAAAAGAATGGTCCTTCAAAGAGGAAAGCATCGATTGCTGTATTTGTGCTAGAGCTTTTATTTTGAAAACATGAAACGATTTTGTCAACGGTAGTAATAAAGCATATGAGTTATGTAAATTATATCTACAAGTTGCAAGTCTCATGCATAGTATACTAATAGTGCCCGCAACTTGTCCTACTTAGCTTGGACTACCGGATCTTCGCAATACACATGTTTCAACCAAGTGTCACAAAGGGGTACCTCCATGCCGCCTGTACAAAGGTCTAAGGAGAAAGCTCGCATTTTGGATTTCTCGCTTTTGATTATTCTCAACTTAGACATCCATACCGGGACAACATGGACAACAGATAATGGACTCCTCTTTAATGCATAAGCATGTAGCAACAATTATTATTCTCATATGAGATTGAGGATATTTGTCCAAACTGAAACTTCCACCATGATTCATGGCTTTAGTTAGCGGCCCAATGTTCTTCTCTAACAATATGCATGCTCCAACCATTAAGGTGGTAGATCTCCCTTACTTCAGACAAGACGGACATGCATAGCAACTCACATGATATTCAACAAAAGAATAGTTGATGGCGTCCCCAGTAACATGGTTATCGCACAACAAGCAACTTAATAAGAGATAAAGTGCATAAGTACATATTCAATACTACGATAGTTTTTAAGGCTATTTTGTCCCATGAGCTATATATTGCAAAGGTGAATGATGGAATTTTAAAGGTAGCACTCAAGCAATTTACTTTGGAATGGCGGAGAAATACCATGTAGTAGGTAGGTATGGTGGACACAAATGGCATAGTGGTTGGCTCAAGGATTTTGGATGCATGAGAAGTATTCTCTCTCGATACAAGGTTTAGGCTAGCAAGGTTATTTGAAGAAAACTCAAGGATGAACCGTGCAGCAAAACTCACATAAAAGACATATTGTAAACATTATAAGACTCTACACCGTCTTTCTTGTTGTTCAAAACTCAATACTAGAATTATCTAGACCTTAGAGAGACCAAATATGCAAATCAAATTTTAGCAAGCTCTATGTATTTCTTCATTAATGGGTGCAAAGTATATGATGCAAGAGCTTAAACATGAGCACAACAATTGCAAAGTATCACATTATCCAAGACATTTTAGAATTACTACATGTAGCATTTCCCAATTCCAACCATATAACAATTTAACGAAGAAGTTTCAACCTTCGCCTTGAACATTATGAGTAAAGCCTAAGGACATATTTGTCCATATGCAACAGCGGAGCGTGTCTCTCTCCCACAAAGTGAATGCTAGGATCCATTTTATTCAAACAAAAACAAAAACAAAAACACGACGCTCCAAGTAAAGAACAAAAGATGTGACTGAATAAAAATATAGTTTCAGGGGAGGAACCTGATGATGTTGTCGATGAAGAAGGGGATGCCTTGGGCATCCCCAAGCTTAGACGCTTGAGTCTTCTTAAAATATGCAGGGATGAACCACGGGGGCATCCCCAAGCTTAGAGCTTTCACTCCTCTTGATCATAGTATATCATACTCCTCTCTTGATCCTTGAAAACTTCCTTCACACCAAACTTCAAGCAAACTCATTAGAGGGTTAGTGCACAATTAATAATTCACATATTCATAGGTGACACAATCATTCTTAACACTTCTGGACATTGCACAAAGCTACTGGACATTAATGGATCAAAGAAATTCATCCAACATAGCAAATATGGCAATGCGAAATAAAAGGCAGAATCTGTCAAAGCAGAACAGTCCGTAAAGACGAATTTTAAAATGGCACCAGACTTGCTCAAATGGAAAAACTCAAAACTAATGAAAGTTGCGTACATATCTGAGGATCACGCTCGTAAATTGGCAGATTTTTTCGAATTTTCTACAGAGACTTGTGCCAGAATTCGTGACAGACAGCAATGCTGTTTCTGCGCAGCGATCCCAAATATAACATCAACTTTAACATAGAAACTTTACTTGGCACAAAAACATGATAAGGAGAGGTTGCTACAGTAGTAAACAACTTCCAAGACTCAAATATAAAACAAAGTACTGTAGTAAAAACATGGGTTGTCTCCCATAAGCGCTTTTTTTAACGCCTTTCAGCTAGGCGCAGAAAGTGTAAATCAAGTAACATCAAGAGTAGAAGCATCAACATCATAACTTGTTCTAATAATAGAATCAAAAGGCAACTTCATTCTCTTTCTAGGGAAGTGTTCCATACCTTTCTTGAGAGGAAATTGATATTTAATATTACCTTCCCTCATATCAATAACAGCACCAACGGTTCGAAGAAAAGGTCTTCCCAACACAATAGGACAAGATGCATTGCATTCGATATCCAAGACAACAAAATCAACGGGGACAAGGTTATTGTTAACCGTAATGCGCACATTATCAATCCTCCCCAAAGGTTTCTTTTTAACATTATCGGCAAGATTAACATCCAAATAACAATTCTTCAATGGTGGCAAGTCAAGCATATCATAAATCTTTTTAGGCATAACAGAAATACTTGCACCAAGATCACATAAAGCATTACATTCAAAGTCATTGAATTTCATTTTAATGATGGGCTCCCAACCATCTTCTAACTTTCTAGGAATAGAAGTTTCAAGTTTTAGTTTCTCTTCTCTAGCTTTTATGAGAGCATTTGTAATATGTTTTGTAAAGGCTAAATTTATAGCACTAGCATTAGGACTTTTAGCAAGTTTTTGTAAGAACTTTATAACTTCAGAGATGTGGCAATCATCAAAATCTAAATCATTATGAGTTACAGCAATGGGATCATTGTCCCAAGGTTGGAAAAATTTCAGCAGCTTTATCACAAGCAGTTTCAGCAGTTTTAGCAATTTCAGCAGTTTTGTACGCTTTGCACTAGGAGTAGAAACATTGCCAACACCAATTATTTTACCATTGATAGTAGGAGGTGCAGCAACATGTGAATCATTATCATTACTAATGGTGGTAATAGTCCAAACTTTAGCTACATTATTCTCTTTAGCTAGTTTTTCATTTTCTTCTCTATCCCACCTAGCACGCAATTCAGCCATTAATCTTATATTCTCATTAATTCTAACTTGGATGGCATTTGCTGTAGTAGTAATCTTATTATAAATATCATTATTAGGCATAACTTTCAATTTTAATAGATCAACATCAGGCAAGTCTATCAACTCTAGAAGCAATAATATCAATTTTATCAAGCTTTTCCTCAACAGATTTGTTAAAAGCAGTTTGTGTACTAATAAATTCTTTAAGCATAGCTTCAAGACCAGGGGGTACACTCTTATTATTGTAAGAATTCCCACAAGAATTACCATAACCATTACCATTAGCAGAAGGATATGGCCTATAGTTATTACCAGAGTTGTTCCTATAAGCATTGTTGTTGAAATTATTATTTTTAATGAAATTCACATCAACATTTTCTTCTTGAGCAACCAATGAAGCTAAAGGAACATTATTTGGATCAACATTAGATCTACCATTCACAAGCATAGACATAATCACATCAATCTTATCACTCAAGGAAGAGGTTTCTTCAACAGAATTTACCTTCTTACCTTGTGGAGCTCTTTCCGTGTGCCATTCAGAGTAATTTATCATCATATCATCAAGAAGCTTTGTAGCCGCCCCCAAAGTGATGGACATAAAGGTACCTCCAGCAGCTGAATCCAATAAATTCAAGAAAAATTTAGTCCTGCATAGAAGGTTTGGATGATCATCCAAGTAGTCCATGGGTTGGGCAATTCTTTACCAAAGTTTTCATTCTCTCCCATGCTTGAGCAACATGTTCAGTATCTAATTGCTTAAAATTCATTATGCTACTTCTCAAAGATATAATTTTAGCGGGAGGATAATATCTACCAATAAAAGCATCCTTACATTTAGTCCATGAATCAATACTATTCTTAGGCAAAGATAGCAACCAATCTTTAGCTCTTCCTCTTAATGAGAAAGGAAACAATTTCAATTTAATAATATCACCATCTACATCCTTATACTTTTGCATTTCACAAAGTTCAACAAAATTATTAAGATGGGCAGCAGCATCATCAGAACTAATACCAGAAAATTGATCTCTCATGACAAGATTTAGTAAAGCAGGTTTAATTTCAAAGAATTCTGTTGTAGTAGCAGGTGGAGCAATAGGTGTGCATAGGAAATCATTATTATTTGTGTTTGTGAAGTCACACAACTTAGTATTTTCAGGGGTATTCATTTTAACAACGGTAAATAAAGCAAACTAGATAAAGTAAATGCAAGTAACTAATTTTTTGTGTTTTTGATATAGAGAGCAAGACAATAAATAAAGTAAAACTAGCAACTAATTTTTTTGTATTTTGTTTAGGTGCAGCAAACAAAGTAGTAAATAAAACAAGACAAAAACAAAGTAAAGTGATTGAGAAGTGGAGACTCCCCTGCAGCGTGTCTTGATCTCCCTCTGCAAGAACGCCATAGAAAAAGTGCTTGATGCGCGTAGATGTACACGTCCGTTGGGAACCCCAAGAGGAAGGTATGATGCGCACAGTGGCAAGTTTTCCCTCAGAAAGAAACCAAGGTTTATCGAACCAGGAGGAGCCAAGAAGCACGTTGAAGGTTGATGGTGGCGAAATGATGCGGCGCAACACCAGGGATTCCGCGCCAACGTGGAACCTGCACAACACAACCAAAGTACTTTGCCCAACGAAACAGTGAGGTTGTCAATCTCACCGGCTTGCTGTAACAAAGGATTAACCGTATTGTGTGGAAGATGATTGTTTGCAAGAAAACAGTAAAGCAAGTATTGCAGTAGATTGTATGCGATGTAAAGAATAGGACCGGGCAGTTCACTAGAGGTGTCTCTCCCATAAGATAAAAGCATGTTGGGTGAACAAATTACAGGGCAATTGACAAATAGAAAAGGGCATAACAATGCATATACATGATATGATAAATATAGTGAGATTTAATTGGGCATTACGACAAAGTACATAGACCGCCATCCAACTGCATCTATGCCTAAAAAGTCCACCTTCAGGTTATCATCCGAACCCCATTCAGTATTAAGTTGCAAAGCAACAGACAATTGCATTAAGTATGGTGCGTAATGTAATCAACAACTACATCCTTAGACATAGAATCAATGTTTTATCCCTAGTGGCAACAGCACAACACAACCTTAGAACTTTCTGTCACTGTCCCAGGTATCAATGAAGGCATGAACCCACTATCGAGCATAAATACTCCCTCTTGGAGTTAAGAGTAAAAACTTGGCCAGAGCCTCTACTAATAACGGAGAGCATGCAAGATCATAAAAAACACATAAGTAATAGATTGATAATCACCATAACATAGTATTCTCTATCCATCGGATCCCGACAAACACAACATATAGAATTACAGATAGATGATCTTGATCATGTTAGGCAGCTCACAAGATCCAACAATGAAGCACATAAGGAGAAGACGACCATCTAGCTACTGCTATGGACCCATAGTCCAGGGGTGAACTACTCACTCATCACTCCGGAGGCGACCATGGCGGTGTAGAGTCATCCGGGAGATGAATCCCCTCTCCGGCAGGGTGCCGGAGGCGATCTCCCGAATCCCCCGAGCTGGGATTCGCGGCGGCGGCGCCTCTGGAAGGTTTTCCGTATCGTGGCTCGACCGGGGTTTCGCGACGGAGGCTTTAAGTAGGCGGAAGGGCAACGCAGGGGGCCACACGAGGGCCCCACACGCTAGGTCGGCGCGGCCAGGGCCTGGGCCGCGCCGCCATAGTGTGGCGGCGCCTCGTGGCCCCACTTCCTTCCCTCTTCGGTCTTCTGGAAGCTTCGTGCAAAATAGGACCCTGGGCGTTGATTTCGTCCAATTCCGAGAATATTTCCTTACTAGGATTTCTAAAACCAAAAACAGCAGAAACAGCAACGGCTCTTCAGCATCTTGTTAATAGGTTAGTTCCAGAAAATGCGTAAATACGACATATAATGTGCATAAAACATGTAGATATCATCAATAATGTAGCATGGAACATAAGAAATTGTCGATACGTTGGAGACGTATCAATGAACTACTCACGCATCAATCCGGAGGCGGGCATGATGATGTAGAGCCCCTCCGGTGATGATTCCCCTCTCCGCAGGGTGCCGGAGGCGATCTCCTGAATCCCCCGAGATGGGATTGGCGGCGGCGGCGTCTCTGGAAGGTTTTCCATATCGTGGCTCTCGTGACAGTGTATTCGCGACGAAGGATTTAAGTAGGCGAAGGGCAACGTAGGGGGCCACACGAGGGCCCCACACGCTAGGGCCGCGCGGCCAGGGCCCGGGCCGCGCCGCCCTAGTGTGTCGGCGCCTCGCGGCCCCACTTCCTTTCCCCCTCGGTCTTCTGGAAGCTTTGTGTAAAAATAGGACCCTGGGCGTTGATTTCGTCCAATCCGAGAATATTTCCTTACTAGGATTTCTGAAACCAAAAACAGCAGAAAACAACAACTGGCGCTTCGGCATCTTGTGTTACCACCCGATTTTGGCCAAATCAGGAGTTGGGCCGTAAGTGAAGATGGGCTTGAAGGACGTACACGTGGAGCATCTTCGCGGCCTTGCGCTGTGAGTTTGGGCTGAGTTGCCCATGTATCTGTAAGTAGATCACATTGTAATTTAGATTAAAGAGATAGAGTCCGGCCCGTGCACGATTAGGTGCACGCCTCAATTAGAAAGTCCCTTGGACTATAAATATGTATCTAGGGTTATCGGAAAAGGAGGACAATCATCGTTCAACCAACACAAATCAGGCGCATCGCCACCCCTTTCTTCGAGGGTTTCTCCCGGGTAAGCACCATGCTGCCTAGATCGCATCTAGCGATCTAGGCAGTATACGTTTATTCGTTAACCTTGTACTGCTCGTGCTGAAGCCTTGTTGATGGCGAGCAGTACTATTTATCCTTAGGTGTTTAGGGGCTTGCATTGATGCTTTCACGTGCATATCTGCGTGGCAATGCCGTCCCTAGACACCTAGCTGCCCTTACGTCGATCTAGACGTAAGGGCAGCATCTTGCTTGTTCTTACTTAGTAGATCCGATCCGTTATAGTTGCTCCTTGCTCCGCAAGGATTAGTTTAATATCTGCATAGTTAGGCCTTATGCTGGGGTCGGATGATCCGGTGGTGCGTTAGGTGTTGTTTACCGTCCCTGCGAGGGATGTTCCGGGGATCAACGTTATGTTGGTTTTTAGGCCTCTCGCAGGGGTAGTTTGCATCGTCTCTCGTAGCTGCTAGGCCCGATCGCACTTAGGACGTTCCGATTATGCGGTGAAAACCCTAAACTGTCGTGGATCGCTTTAGCTTTGTCCTGATCAAGCAGGATCCCCATGCCATTGTAAATCCAACGTGAAGCATGGGGCGATCGGCTCCTTGAGCCGATCCACAGGGAAACCTGAGAGCCGATAGGGCTCGTATTTAATGTTTACGTGTCTACCATGCAGGAACAATCGAAGCACTAACACCTTCCTGATCGGGTCTAGGTCAGGTGGCACGCCCTAGCAACCGCCAGGACGTGGCCAGAAGATTTGCGGGACGACGCGAGGTGCCAGGGATCCACTAAGCGGCCCTGGGAGCTTCCCGGCTCTTCGTGTTGCTTAACCAACGCCCGTCGGGGGGTTTTGGAGGGTAACACATTCTGGCACGCCCGGTGGGACATCCACGTCGACATCCACGTCGACATCACGTCAACATCCACATCAACATCGGCATCCGAGATGGCGGAGGAACAGATCACATACGAGGATCTTCCTCCTGATCATAAGAAGAAATACGATGAGCTGAAGGCCATCATTGAAGCCGAACTCATCGGCTCCTTTGAGAAGACCCGTTCGCACGGTATCAGATTCAAAGGATTCACTCCACAAGGCGTCCTCGACGGGGTAGATCTGGCTCTCCCTTCAGATGAACGTACCAGAGCCCTGCGACAGGAGGTCAACTACATGGTGGCCCATTCGCTGCATCGGCACTCTGAGAGCCTGGTGAACACTTTGGAGCGCGTTGCGCTCCGTGTGGTGCAAGAGATCATGGAGCGTCGATACTCCCCTTCAGGACCTGTTCTAGGGACTCACCAGGGAGAGATACAACTCCACACCAGGCCACCTCTGCCGTACGCAACGGCGGCTCCACAACAACAAGGCTCACCGGCATACGTCGTCTACAAAGTTGGGGGTGACCCGGGCGACTATCAGTTCTTCCATGACCCGCCCAAGGAAATCCCACACGGATACGTGTGCGCGTATGTGCCGGATTGCAACAGCTGGACGCAAGCGATCCAGGCCCCACCAGGAGGGATTGCCGGAGCAGGAGCGATTGTTCCGGCAGGAAGAACGACTGCAGCAGCGGGGAGTTTAGGAGCGGAAGCTGAGAAACAAGCGTGGCTAGCCAAGTACACCACTGCACCAGTCCAGGAAAGCTCAGCCGCCAGTACCTCCACCGCAGATCAAATCAGCGCAGTCCTGAGAGATCAGTTCGGCATCTTGCCGAAGAAGAAGATAATCGGCTATTCCAAGCCGTACCCCAATGAGTTCGACCTGATCCCACTACCGCCTAAGTACCGGCTTCCGGACTTCAACAAATTCAGTGGGTCAGAAGGGTCAAGCTCCATCGAGCACGTGAGCCGATACCTGGCCCAGCTGGGCATGGTTTCAGTATCGGATCAGCTACGGGTGAGGTTCTTCTCGCAGTCCCTCACCGGTCCAGCGTTTGGATGGTATACCTCGTTGCCACCAAATTCAGTGCAATCATGGAAGCAGCTGGAGGAACTGTTCCACACCCAGTACCATTCAGAAGGTACTGAAGCTGGTATTGCCGAACTAGCTCAGGTTCGGCAGAAGCGAGGAGAGACAGTCTCTGAATACATCCAACGTTTCAGAACTGTCAAGAACCGATGCTATTCGGCTCACTTAACTGAGAAAGAGGCAGTCGAGCTGGCCGTGGCAGGCCTTGCAGCGTCGTTCAAAGACCTGACGTTCCAGGTTGAGTACAACTCGTTGACGCACCTGGTCAATAGACTGACCTTATATGAACAGCGCCATCCAGAACTGTACCAGGACAAGTTCAAGCGCGCGATAACCCTGGTCAATGCTGATGAGGATGAAGATTCCGCGGAAGATCAGGAAGTTGCAGTAGCCGAGTGGACTCGGACGCCAGTACCTGTGTCCTGCAAATGGGTGAACCCGCCAGGGCCTCCAAGAGGGTTGGACTTTGACGTGACCAAGACTGAACAGATCTTCGATCTGCTTCTGAAAGAGAAACAGTTGAAGCTACCCGAAGGCCACAAGATCCCTACGGCACAGGAGATGAACAAGAGGCCATACTGCAAATGGCATCATACGTTCACGCATGCCACCAATGACTGCAAAGTGTTGCGCGCACAAATTCAGATGGCGATAGAATCAGGCCGATTAACTTTCGGACAGTTTGCCATGAAGGTAGACATGCGTCCGTTTCCGGACGTCAACATGGTGGACCTAAGCCACTCCATAAGAGAGCCAGGGTTCTCTTTCGATGTCAATATGGCAGGGTTTGTGATCCGCCATGGCGTGGACAAAGCAGAGAGCAGCCACTCCCGTGGCAAGGATAAAGAGGAGGCCGTTCCACGCGACCGGCCCCAAGACGACGATAGACGATACCTAACCGAGGAGGAGGTGAGAAGCATACGGTATCAGCGCCCATTATCCGTGCATCTCCTCAACAAATATGAGCAGCAGTACGACCGACGTCGGCGCTACGACGAAGACGATGAAAGATATCGTCGGTCTGATGCGGAGAACAGGAGGTATCGTCAGAATAGCGGCAACAACGACGGGTACGAACGTCGCGCCAGTGGGAGGTCAGGGGAACAAGACAACGTGGATAGGCACTGGAACTGTCCCTTCTTCAAACATTGCTGGGACTCAGGAATGAGCCGATTGCCAACAATCGAGAACTGCCCAGAATGCACACAGCAAAGGAGAAGGACGAACGAAGTTTCAGTGTTCGAGCGTCTAGGACCTCTCCCACATCAGAGTAAACGAGCTGAGTCATCTCAAGAAGAAGACTTTGAGGAGTCGGATGGAGAAGAAGATAGGTATCACCGACCAAGGTGGTGCCCTGATGGACTCAGCCATTCTCAGAAGCGTAGGGTGCAGCGGCTGCGAAACTTGGAAGAAGCCGAGGCACAGTACCTGTACACATTGAGAAGAGCACGGCCCGATCTGGCCGCGAAAATCCAGCAAACGTTGGAGACAAAGGCGCGCCCGCCAAAGAAAGTATGGCGCCCAAAACAGCCGATGCACAGGCATCGGCTGATGCCGATGCAGAGGCATCGGCTGATACGAACATGATATCCATGACCCGGACGGAGTAGCAAGTCCAAGACATTGGACATACGTGGCAAGGCCGGTCCCTGAGATCGGCCCTCAAAAAATGAAAAGCAAAGGATCTTATCTCCAGCATGCCACGTAGCTACAATGAAAATCCAAGAAGTTGCAAATCATCGCCAAAGCCTTGCAACGGAAAAGGAGGCCGATTCCCGCAATCGGCCAAAATTATCCTCAACATACCTTGTCTGCGTTCAGCATTGATCCAACAGATGCCTGAAGAGCCGATGCCATCAATTACTTGACAGAATCGGCTCGGGGGGCACATAGAGGGATGAGATACGAGGATACGAAGCTGGGAACGGATGTCAAACGTCCAGCAGAGCAGCTCAAGCATGGGGGCCGATACATAAACAAATCGGCCACAAAAAATCGAAAATACAGAAATTTTTGAGCACAGCCGATGCGTAGACATCGACTTAAGGATTAAAAGCCGATGCACGGCCATCGACTCAAGGGATATAAGCGGAAGCCTAACAAGAGCAGGCCCCTCATTGAGATTGCTTGGCGACTCAGGCCCTCTCTTCAAGGACTTCCAACTCCTTCTGCAAGACTTCAAGCTCGGCAGCATCGCAGAAGCATCAGTTTGGGCGTCCAAGACGGCCCTTTTTCTCATTTAAGATGTTGATATTTGCCGGCAAGTTTGAGGATCGCAGCCCTGGCCAAACAGCAAGAACAGCATGGACGTGCAGATCAGGCTAGGATCATGAGAACAACCGACAGTCGTCCAGTTGGACTGAACTGCATTCTCACCAGAGGTTGCCTCATTGGACTGAAGAAGCTCGGGGGGCAGTTCAAGTTGAAGGTTCTCGGCTTTTGAAAAAGCCAATTTGGTCAGAATCGGCTGATGCTGCACCACAGTTGAGAAGCTGATAGTGGCCCAATGCCGCTGGTGCACTTTCATTCTCGCCTTGACCAAGGCTCGGGGGGCAGCTAGCCCTGAAGATTCTTCGCTCTGAGAAGCCGATGGTGTTGGAATCGGCTGTCCCCACATCGTAACCACGTTGAAGGGTGGAGGACTTTTGCAGAGGAGAATTACCAGGTTGGCAGGAGGGGTTCGAAGAAGGAGCCATCATAATCGATAGGCTTTAGGCCAGTTTGTTGCCGCAAAGAGACAAAGCATCGCTGCGAAAATGGTAGGCGATCGAGAGTTTCAGCGATGGTCCTAGAGTCCTTCTGAAGGCATCAGTGCTGGAGTCTTGCCGATCAAAGCTGGCATTAAGCTCAAGGGACTCGGATTTCCAAGATTCAAGGTGTGCACGATTCCGGCTTGGTCCTGTTCGACTGGAATTTGAGGATCTGAACTGATCTATCTCAAAATTTATCATAAGAGACCAATATGTTGCCATTGGTTCATCGAGCGTTGATCAGGCCAACAATCGGCACAATCCATATAAGGGAGAATCGGCTAAATCACTGGGCAAGAAATCGGCAAAATCAAGTTGGGGAAACTCTTCATTGACAAACAGGATTTCTTACATGAAGAGCTGATTGCTCTCAAAAGAAAGAGTTGGGAGTACAGGGCCCTATCTACTACTGCTGGCCCTAAGCTAAGCTCCTATTTAAGGGCCATTGCTGCCCTCATCGTCGCCGTCGTCACCATCACCGTTGTCGGCGCTGCTCCCGACCGGCTCGTCGTCGTCTGTAGCGCCCCCAGGCCCTCGTTGTCCTCATCCTCCTCGTCAGCATCGCTGTCCGCTGTCGAAGTCGCTAAGATGCCCGGCCAGGGGCAATGGCGTTTGTCGGCGGTTCTCCGGAGGAGCTGTCGTCCTCCTCCTCCTCCTTCACCTCTGATACGTCTCCAACGTATCGATAATTTCTTATGTTCCATGCTACTTTATTGATGATACCTACATGTTTTATGCACATTATATGTCATATTTATGCATTTTCTGGAACTAACCTATTAACAAGATGCCGAAGAGCCAGTTGCTGTTTTCTGCTGTTTTTGGTTTCAGAAATCCTAGTAAAGAAATATTCTCGGAATTGGACGAAACTTTCGCCCAGGGTCCTATTTTTGCACGAAGCTTCCAGAAGACCGAAGACCTAACGAAGTGGGGCCACGAGGTGGCCAGAGGCTAGGCCGGCGCGGCCCAGGCCCTGGCCGCGCCGACCTGCCCCCTGGGCCCCTCGTGTGGCCCCTCGCGTTGACCTTCCGCCTACTTAAAGCTCCCGTCGCGAAACCCCCAGTACCGAGAGCCACGATACGGAAAACCAGAGACGCCGCCGCCGCGAATCCCATCTCGGGGGATTCAGACGCTCCCGCACCCTGCCGGAGAGGGGATTCATCTCCCGGAGGACTCTTCATCGCCATGGTCGCCTCCGGAGTGATGAGTGAGTAGTTCACCCCTGGACCATGGGTCCATAGCAGTAGCTAGATGGTCGTCTTCTCCTTGTTGTGCTTCATTGTTGGATCTTGTGAGCTGCCTAACATGATCAAGATCATCTATCTGTAATACTATATGTTGTGTTTGTCGGGATCCGATGGATAGAGAGTACTATGATTATGGTGATTATCAATCTATTGTTCATGTGTTGTTTATGATCTTGCATGCTCTCCGTTATTAGTAGAGGCTCTGGCCAAGTTTTTACTCTTAACTCCAAGAGGGAGTAATTATGCTCGATAGTGGGTTCATGCCTTCATTGATACCTGGGACAGTGACAGAAAGTTCTAAGGTTGTGATGTGCTGTTGCCACTAGGGATAAAACATTGATGCTATGTCTAAGGATGTAGTTGTTGATTACATTACGCACAATACTTAATGCAATTGTCTGTTGCTTTGCAACTTAATACTGGAGGGGGTTCGGACGATAACCTGAAGGTGGACTTTTTAGGCATAGATGCAGTTGGATGGCGGTCTATGTACTTTGTCGTAATGCCCAATTAAATCTCACTATATTTACCATGTCATGTATATGCATTATTATGCCTTTCTCTATTTGTCAATTGCCCGACTGTAATTTGTTCACCCAACATGCTTTTATCTTATGGGAGAGACACCTCTAGTGAACTGTGGACCCCGGTCCTATTCTTTACATAGCATACAATCTACTTGTTTTACTGTTTTCTTTGCAAACATCTTCCACTCGATACGTTTAATCCTTTGTTACAGCAAGCCGGTGAGATTGACAACCTCACTGTTTCGTTGGGGCAAAGTACTTTGGTTGTGTTGTGCAGGTTCCTAGTTGGCGCCGGAATCCCTGGTGTTGCGCCGCATCACATTTCGCGACCATCAACCTTCAACGTGCTTCTTGGCTCCTACTGGTTCGATTAAACCTTGGTTTCATACTGAGGGAAACTTGCTTCTATACGCATCATACCTTCCACTTGGGGTTCCCAACGGACGTGTGCATCTACGCGTATCAAGCTAAATTTCTGGCGCCGTTGCCGGGGAGATCAAGACACGCTGCAAGGGGAGTCTCCACTTCTCAATCTCTTTACTTTGTTTTTGTCTTGCTTTATTTTATTTACTACTTTGTTTGCTGCACTAAATCAAAATACAAAAAAATTAGTTGCTAGTTTTACTTTATTTACTGTCTTGCTCTCTATATCAAAAACACAAAAAAATTAGTTACTCGCATTTACTTTATCTAGTTTGCTTTATTTACTGTTGCTAAAATGGCCAACCCTGAAAATACTAAGTTGTGTGACTTCACAAATGCAAATAATAATGATTTCCTATGCACACCTATTGCTCCACCTGCTACTACAGCAGAATTCTTTGAAATTAAACCTGCTTTACTAAATCTAGTCATGAGAGAACAATTTTCTGGTGCTAGTTCTGATGATGCTGCTGCCCATCTCAATAATTTTGTTGAACTTTGTGAAATGCAAAAGTATAAAGATGTAGATGGTGATATTATTAAATTGAAAGTGTTTCCTTTCTCATTAAGAGGAAGAGCTAAAGATTGGTTGCTATCTTTGCCTAAGAATAGTATTGATTCATGGACTAAATGCAAGGATGCTTTTATTAGTAGATATTATCCTCCCGCTAAAATTATTTCTTTGAGAAGTAGCATAATGAATTTTAAACAATTAGATACTGAACATGTTGCTCAAGCATGGGAGAGAATGAAAACTTTGGTAAAGAATTGCCCAACCCATGGACTGACTACTTGGATGATCATCCAAACCTTCTATGCAGGACTAAATTTTTCTTCGCGGAATTTATTGGATTCAGCTGCTGGAGGTACCTTTATGTCCATCACATTGGGGGCGGCTACAAAACTTCTTGATGATATGATGGTGAATTACTCTGAATGGCACACGGAAAGAGCTCCACAAGGTAAGAAGGTAAATTCTGTTGAGGAAACCTCTTCCTTGAGTAATAAGATTGATGTGATTATGTCTATGCTTGTGAATGGTAGATCTAATGTAGATCCAAATAATGTTCCTTTAGCTTCATTGGTTGCTCAAGAAGAAAATGTTGATGTGAATTTCATTAAAAATAATAATTTCAACAACAATGCTTATAGGAACAACTCTGGTAATAACTATAGGCCATATCCTTCTACTAATGGTAATGGTTATGGTAATTCTTATGGGAATTCTTACAACAATAATAGAAGTGTACCCTCTGGTCTTGAAGCCATGCTTAAAGAATTTATTAGTACACAAACTGCTTTTAACAAATCTGTTGAGGAAAAGCTTGATAAAATTGATACTATTGCTTCTAGAGTTGATAGGCTTGCCTCTGATGTTAATCTTTTAAAGTTGAAAGTTATGCCTAATAATGATATTGATAATAAGATTACTACTACAGCAAATGCCATCCAAGTTAGAATTAATGAGAATATAAGATTAATGGCTGAACTGCGTGCTAGGTGGGATAGAGAAGAAAATGAAAAACTTGCTAAAGAGAATAATGTAGCTAAAGTTTGGACTATTACCACCACTAGTAATGCTAATTCTCCACATGTTGCTGCACCTCCTACTATCAATGGTAATATAATTGGTGTTGGCAATGTTTCTACTCCTAGTGCAAAGCGAACAAAACTGCCTGAAATTGCTAAAACTGCTGAAACTGCTTGTGATAAAACTGCTGAAATTTTTTCCAACCTTGGGAACAATGATCCCATTGCTGTAGCTCATAATGATTTAGATTTTGATGATTGCCACATCTCTGAAGTTATAAAGTTCTTACAAAAACTTGCTAAAAGTCCTAATGCTAGTGCTATAAATTTAGCCTTTACAAAACATATTACAAATGCTCTCATAAAAGCTAGAGAAGAGAAACTAAAACTTGAAACTTCTATTCCTAGAAAGTTAGAAGATGGTTGGGATCCCATCATTAAAATGAAATTCAATGACTTTGAATGTAATGCCTTATGTGATCTTGGTGCAAGTATTTCTGTTATGCCTAAAAAGATCTATGATATGCTTGACTTGCCACCATTAAAGAATTGTTATTTGGATGTTAATCTCGCTGATAATGTTAAAAAGAAACCTTTGGGGAGGATTGATAATGTGCATATTACGGTTAACAATAACCTTGTCCCCGTTGATTTTGTTGTCTTGGATATCGAATGCAATGCATCTTGTCCAATTGTGTTGGGAAGACCTTTTCTTCGAACTGTTGGTGCTGTTATTGATATGAGGGAAGGTAATATTAAATATCAATTTCCTCTCAAGAAAGGTATGGAACACTTCCCTAGAAAGAGAATGAAGTTGCCTTTTGATTCTATTATTAGAACAAGCTATGATGTTGATGCTTCTACTCTCGATGTTACTTGATTTGCACTTTCTGCGCCTAGCTGAAAGGCGTTAAAGAAAAGCGCTTATGGGAGACAACCCATGTTTTTACCTACAGCAATTTTTTTTTGTTTTGTTGAGTCTTGGAAGTTGTTTACTACTGTAGCAACCTCTCCTTATCATGTTTTTGTGCCAAGTAAAGTTTCTATGTCAAAGTTGATGTTATATTTGGGATCGCTGCGCAGAAACAGCATTGCTGTCTGTCACGAATCTGGGCATAATTCCCTGTAGAAAATTCGAAAAAATCTGCCAATTTACGAGCGTGATCCTCAGATATGTACGCAACTTTCATTAGTTTTGAGTTTTTCCATTTGAGCAAGTCTGGTGCCATTTATAAATTCGTCTTTACGGACTGTTCTGTTTTTGACAGATTCTGCCTTTTATTTCGCATTGCCTCTTTTGCTATGTTGGATTTATTTCTTTGATCCATTAATGTCCAGTAGCATTATGCAATGTCCAGAAGTGAAAAGAATGATTGTGTCACCTCTGAATGTGTGAATTATTAATGATGCACTAACCCTCTAATGAGTTTGCTTGAAGTTTGGTGTGAAGGAAGTTTTCAAGGGTCAAGAGAGGAGAATGATATACTAAGATCAAGAGGAGTGAAAGCTCTAAGCTTGGGGATGCCCCCGTGGTTCATCCCTGCATATTTTAAGAAGACTCAAGTTCTAAGCTTGGGGATGCCCAAGGCATCCCCTTCTTCATCGACAACATCATCAGGTTCCTCCCCTGAAACTATATTTTTATTCAGTCACATCTGGTGTTCTTTACTTGGAGCGTCGGTTTGTTTTCGTTTTTGTTTTTGTTTGAATAAGATGGATCCTAGCATTCACTTTGTGGGAGAGAGACACGCTCCGCTGTTGCATATGGACACATGTGTCCTTAGGCTTTACTCATAATGTTCAAGGCGAAGTTTCTTCTTCGTTAATTTGTTATATGGTTGGAATTGGAAAATGCTACATGTAGTAATTCTAAAATGTCTTGGATAATGTGATACTTGGCAATTGTTGTGCTCATGTTTAAGCTCTTGCATCATATGCTTTGCACCCATTAATGAAGAAATACATAGAGCTTGCTAAAATTTGATTTGCATATTTGGTTTCTCTAAGGTCTAGATAATATCTAGTATTGAGTTTTGAACAACAAGGAAGACAGTGTAGAGTCTTATAATGTTTACAATATGTCTTTTATGTGAGTTTTGCTGCACTTGTTCATCCTTGAGTTTGCTTCAAATAACCTTGCTAGCCTAAACCTTGTATCGAGAGGGAATACTTCTCATGCATCCAAAATCCTTGAGCCAACCACTATGCCATTTGTGTCCACCATACCTACCTACTACATGGTATTTACCCGCCATTCCAAAGTAAATTGCTTGAGTGCTACCTTTAAAATTCCATCATTCACCTTTGCAATATATAGCTCATGGGACAAAATAGCCTTAAAAACTATCGTAGTATTGAATATGTACTTATGCACTTTATATTTTATTAAGTTGCTTGTTGTGCGATAACCATGTTTCTGGGGAACGCCATCAACTATTGTTGAATATCATGTGAGTTGCTATGCATGTCCGTCTTGTCTGAAGGTCTATCATTTTAGTGGTTGGAGCATGCAAAATTGTTAGAGAAGAACATTGGGCCGCTAACTAAAGCCATGAATCATGGTGGAAGTTTCAGTTTTGGACATATATCCTCAATCTCATATGAGAATAATAACTTTGCTACATGCTTATGCATTAAAGAGGAGTCCATTATCTGTTGTCCATGTTGTCCCGGTATGGATGTCTAAGTTGAGAATAATCAAAAGCGAGAAATCCAAAATGCGAGCATTCTCCTTAGACCTTTGTACAGGCGGCATGGAGGTACCCCTTTGTGACACTTGGTTGAAACATGGCATGCAAAGATCCGGTAGTCCAAGCTAAGTAGGACAAGGTGCGGGCACTATTAGTATACTATGCATGAGGCTTGCAACTTGTAAGATATAATTTTCATAACTCATATGCTTTATTACTACCGTTGACAAAATTGTTTCATGTTTTCAAAATAAAAGCTCTAGCACAAATACAGCAATCGATGCTTTCCTCTGCGAAGGACCATTCTTTTACTTTTATTGTTGAGTCAGTTTACCTATCTCCTTCCACCTTAAGAAGCAAACACTTGTGTGAACTGTGCATTGATTCCTACATACTTGCATATTGCACTTGTTATATTACTTTATGTTGACAATATCCATGAGATATACATGTTATAAGTTGAAAGCAACCGCTGAAACTCAATCTTCCTTTGTGTTGCTTCAACACCTTTACTTTGATTTATTGCTTTATGAGTTAACTGTTATGCAAGACTTATTGATGCTTGTCTTGAAGTACTATTCATGAAAAGTCTTTGCTTTATGATTCAGTTGTTTACTCATGTCATTACCTTTGTTTTGATCGCTGCATTCATTACATATGTTTACAAATAGTATGATCAAGATTATGATGGCATGTCACTTCAGAAATTATCTTTGTTATCGTTTTACCTGCTCGGGACGAGCAGAACTAAGCTTGGGGATGCTGATACATCTCCAACGTATCGATAATTTCTTATGTTCCATGCTACTTTATTGATGATACCTACATGTTTTATGCACTTTATATGTCATATTTATGCATTTTCCGGAACTAACCTATTAACAAGATGCCGAAGAGCCACTTTGTCTCTGTTTTTGGTTTCAGAAATCCTAGTAAAGAAATATTCTCGGAATTGGACGAAACTTTCGCCCAGGGTCCTATTTTTGCACGAAGCTTCCAGACCGAAGAGATAACGAAGTGGGGCCACGAGGCGGCCAAAGGAGGCCGGCGCGCCCGGCCCTGGCCGCGCCGACCTAGCCTCTGGGCCCTCGTGTGGCCCCCGCGTTGACCCTCCGCCTACTTAAAGCTTCCCGAAACCCCCAGTACCGAGAGCCACGATACGGAAAACCTTACCGAGACGCCGCCGAATCCCATCTCGGGGGATTCAGATCGCCTCCGGCACCCTGCCGGAGAGGGGATTCATCTCCCGGAGGACTCTACACCGCCATGGTCGCCTCCGGAGTGATGAGTGAGTAGTTCACCCCTGGACCATGGGTCCATAGCAGTAGCTAGATGGTCGTCTTCTCCTTGTTGTGCTTCATTGTTGGATCTTGTGAGCTGCCTAACATGATCAAGATCATCTATCTGTAATTCTATATGTTGTGTTTGTCGGGATCCGATGGATAGAGAGTACTATGATTATGGTGATTATCAATCTATTGTTCATGTGTTGTTTATGATCTTGCATGCTCTCCGTTATTAGTAGAGGCTCTGGCCAAGTTTTTACTCTTAACTCCAAGAGGGAGTATTTATGCTCGATAGTGGGTTCATGCCTCCATTGAATCTGGGACAGTGACAGAAAGTTCTAAGGTTGTGGATGTGCTGTTGCCACTAGGGATAAAACATTGATGCTATGTCTAAGGATGTAGTTGTTGATTACATTACGCACCATACTTAATGCAATTGTCTGTTGCTTTGCAACTTAATACTGGAGGGGGTTCGGATGATAACCTGAAGGTGGACTTTTTAGGCATAGATGCAGTTGGATGGCGGTCTATGTACTTTGTCGTAATGCCCAATTAAATCTCACTATATTTATCATATCATGTATATGCATTGTTATGCCTTTCTCTATTTGTCAATTGCCCGACTGTAATTTGTTCACCCAACATGCTTTTATCTTATGGGAGAGACACCTCTAGTGAACTGTGGACCCCGGTCCTATTCTTTACATAGCATACAATCTACTTGTTTTACTGTTTTCTTTGCAAACATCTTCCACTCGATACGTTTAATCCTTTGTTACAGCAAGCCGGTGAGATTGACAACCTCACTGCTTCGTTGGGGCAAAGTACTTGGTTGTGTTGTGCAGTTCCGCGTTGGCGCCGGAATCCCTGTGTTGCGCCGCATCACATTTCGCGACCATCAACCTTCAACGTGCTTCTTGGCTCCTACTGGTTCGATTAAACCTTGGTTTCATACTGAGGGAAAACTTGCCACTGTGCGCATCATACCTTCCTCTTGGGGTTCCCAACGGACGTGTACATCTACGCGCATCAATCCCCATGCCATTGTAAATCCAACGTGAAGCATGGGGCGATCGGCTCCTTGAGCCGATCCACAGGGAAACTTGAGAGCCGATAGGGCTCGTATTTAATGTTTACGTGTCTACCATGCAGGAACAATCGAAGCACTAACACCTTCCTGATCGGGTCTAGGTCAGGTGGCACGCCCTAGCAACCGCCAGGACGTTTGGCCGTAAGATTTGCGGGACGACGCGAGGTGCCAGGGATCCACTAAGCGGCCCTGGGAGCTTCCCGGCTCTTCATGTTGCTTAACCAACGCCCGTCGGAGGGTTTTGGAGGGTAACACATTCTGGCACGCCCGGTGGGACATCCACGTCGACATCCACGTCGACATCTTCTGCGACACCCAAGTCAACATCCACATCAACATCGGCATCCGAGATGGCGGAGGAACAGATCACGTACGAGGACCTTCCTCCTGATCATAAGAAGAAATACGATGAGCTGAAGGCCATCATTGAAGCCGAACTCATCGGCTCCTTTGAGAAGACCCGTGCGCACGGTATCAGATTCAAAGGATTCACTCCACAAGGCGTCCTCGACGGGGTAGATCTGGCTCTCCCTTCAGATGAACGTACCAGAGCCCTGCGACAGGAGGTCAACTACATGGTGGCCCATTCGCTGCATCGGCACTCTGAGAGCCTGGTGAACACTTTGGAGCGCGTTGCGCTCCGTGTGGTGCAAGAGATCATGGAGCGTCGATACTCCCCTTCAGGACCTGTTCTAGGGACTCACCAGGGAGAGATACAACTCCACACCAGGCCACCTCTGCCGTACGCAACGGCGGCTCCACAACAACAAGGCTCACCGGCATACGTCGTCTACAAAGTTGGGGGTGACCCGGGCGACTATCAGTTCTTCCATGACCCGCCCAAGGAAATCCCACACGGATACGTGTGCGCGTATGTGCCGGATTGCAACAGCTGGACGCAAGCGATCCAGGCCCCACCAGGAGGGATTGCCGGAGCAGGAGCGATTGTTCCGGCAGGAAGAACGACTGCAGCAGCGGGGAGTCTAGGAGCGGAAGCTGAGAAACAAGCGTGGCTAGCCAAGTACACCACTGCACCAGTCCAGGAAAGCTCAGCCGCCAGTACCTCCACCGCAGATCAAATCAGCGCAGTCCTGAGAGATCAGTTCGGCATCTTGCCGAAGAAGAAGATAATCGGCTATTCCAAGCCGTACCCTAATGAGTTCGACCTGATCCCACTACCGCCTAAGTACCGGCTTCCGGACTTCAACAAATTCAGTGGGTCAGAAGGGTCAAGCTCCATCGAGCACGTGAGCCGATACCTGGCCCAGCTGGGCATGGTTTCAGATCGGATCAGCTACGGGTGAGGTTCTTCTCGCAGTCCCTCACCGGTCCAGCGTTTGGATGGTATACCTCGTTGCCACCAAATTCAGTGCAATCATGGAAGCAGCTGGAGGAACTGTTCCACACCCAGTACCATTCAGAAGGTACTGAAGCTGGTATTGCCGAACTAGCTCAGGTTCGGCAGAAGCGAGGAGAGACAGTCTCTGAATACATCCAACGTTTCAGAACTGTCAAGAACCGATGCTATTCGGCTCACTTAACTGAGAAAGAGGCAGTCGAGCTGGCCGTGGCAGGCCTTGCAGCGTCGTTCAAAGACCTGACGTTCCAGGTTGAGTACAACTCGTTGACGCACCTGGTCAATAGACTGACCTTATATGAACAGCGCCATCCAGAACTGTACCAGGACAAGTTCAAGCGCGCGATAACCCTGGTCAATGCTGATGAGGATGAAGATTCCGCGGAAGATCAGGAAGTTGCAGTAGCCGAGTGGACTCGGACGCCAGTACCTGTGTCCTGCAAATGGGTGAACCCGCCAGGGCCTCCAAGAGGGTTGGACTTTGACGTGACCAAGACTGAACAGATCTTCGATCTGCTACTGAAAGAGAAACAGTTGAAGCTACCCGAAGGCCACAAGATCCCTACGGCACAGGAGATGAACAAAAGGCCATACTGCAAATGGCATCATACGTTCACGCACGCCACCAATGACTGCAAAGTGTTGCGCGCACAAATTCAGATGGCGATAGAATCAGGCCGATTAACTTTCGGACAGTTTGCCATGAAGGTAGACATGCGTCCGTTTCCGGACGTCAACATGGTGGACCTAAGCCACTCCATAAGAGAGCCAGGGTTCTCTTTCGATGTCAATATGGCAGGGTTTGTGATCCGCCATGGCGTGGACAAAGCAGAGAGCAGCCACTCCCGTGGCAAGGATAAAGAGGAGGCCGTTCCACGCGACCGGCCCCAAGACGATGATAGACGGTACCTAACCGAGGAGGAGGTGAGAAGCATACGGTATCAGCGCCCATTATCCGTGCATCTCCTCAACAAATATGAGCAGCAGTACGACCGACGTCGGCGCTACGACGAAGACGATGAAAGATATCGTCGGTCTGATGCGGAGAACAGGAGGTATCGTCAGAACAGCGGCAACAACGACGGGTACGAACGTCGCGCCAGTGGGAGGTCAGGGGAACAAGACAACGTGGATAGGCACTGGAACTGTCCCTTCTTCAAACATTGCTGGGACTCAGGAATGAGCCGATTGCCAACAATCGAGAACTGCCCAGAATGCACACAGCAAAGGAGAAGGACGAACGAAGTTTCAGTGTTCGAGCGTCTAGGACCTCTCCCACATCAGAGTAAACGAGCTGAGTCATCTCAAGAAGAAGACTTTGAGGAGTCGGATGGAGAAGAAGATAGGTATCACCGACCAAGGTGGTGCCCTGATGGACTCAGCCATTCTCAGAAGCGTAGGGTGCAGCGGCTGCGAAACTTGGAAGAAGCCGAGGCACAGTACCTGTACACATTGAGAAGAGCACGGCCCGATCTGGCCGCGAAAATCCAGCAAACGTTGGAGACAAAGGCGCGCCCGCCAAAGAAAGTATGGCGCCCAAAACAGGCGAAAGCCGATGCACAGGCATCGGCTGATGCCGATGCAGAGGCATCGGCTGATACGAACATGATATCCATGACCCGGACGGAGTAGCAAGTCCAAGACATTGGACATACGTGGCAAGGCCGGTCCCTGAGATCGGCCCTCAAAAAATGAAAAGCAAAGGATCTTATCTCCAGCATGCCACGTAGCTACAATGAAAATCCAAGAAGTTGCAAATCATCGCCAAAGCCTTGCAACGGAAAAGGAGGCCGATTCCCGCAATCGGCCAAAATTATCCTCAACATACCTTGTCTGCGTTCAGCATTGATCCAACAGATGCCTGAAGAGCCGATGCCATCAATTACTTGACAGAATCGGCTCGGGGGGCACATAGAGGGATGAGATACGAGGATACGAAGCTGGGAACGGATGTCAAACGTCCAGCAGAGCAGCTCAAGCATGGGGGCCGATACATAAACAAATCGGCCACAAAAAATCAGAAATTTTTGAGCAAAGCCGATGCGTAGACATCGACTTAAGGATTAAAAGCCGATGCACGGCCATCGACTCAAGGGATATAAGCGGAAGCCTAACAAGAGCAGGCCCCTCATTGAGATTGCTTGGCGACTCAGGCCCTCTCTTCAAGGACTTCCAACTCCTTCTGCAAGACTTCAAGCTCGGCAGCATCAGCAGAAGCATCAGTTTGGGCGTCCAAGACGGCCCTTTTTCTCATTTAAGATGTTGATATTTGCCGGCAAGTTTGAGGATCGCAGCCCTGGCCAAACAGCAAGAACAGCATGGACGTGCAGATCAGGCTAGGATCATGAGAACAACCGACGATCGTCCAGTTGGACTGAACTGCATTCTCACCAGAGGTTGCCTCATAGGACTGAAGAAGCTCGGGGGGCAGTTCAAGTCGAAGGTTCTCGGCTTTTGAAAAGCCAATTTGGTCAGAATCGGCTGATGCTGCACCACAGTTGAGAAGCTGATAGTGGCCCAATGCCGCTGGTGCACTTTCATTCTCGCCTTGACCAAGGCTCGGGGGGCAGCTAGCCCTGAAGATTTTTCGCTCTGAGAAGCCGATGGTGTTGGAATCGGCTGTCCCCACATCGTAACCACGTTGAAGGGTGGAGGACTTTTGCAGAGGAGAATTACCAGGTTGGCAGGAGGGGTTCGAAGAAGGAGCCATCATAATCGGTAGGCTTTAGGCCAGTTTGTTGCCGCAAAGAGGCAAAGCATCGCTGCGAAAATGGTAGGCGACCGAGAGTTTCAGCGATGGTCCTAGAGTCCTTCTGAAGGCATCAGTGCTGGAGTCTTGCCGATCAAAGCTGGCATTAAGCTCAAGGGACTCGGATTTCCAAGATTCAAGGTGTGCACGATTCCGGCTTGGTCCTGTTCGACTGGAATTTGAGGATCTGAACTGATCTATCTCAAAATTTATCATAAGAGACCAATATGTTGCCATTGGTTCATCGAGCGTTGATCAGGCCAACAATCGGCACAATCCATATAAGGGAGAATCGGCTAAATCACTGGGCAAGAAATCGGCAAAATCAAGTTGGGGAAACTCTTCATTGACAAACAGATTTCTTACATGAAGAGCTGATTGCTCTCAAAAGAAAGAGTTGGGAGTGCAGGGCCCTATCTACTACTGCTGGCCCTAAGCTAAGCTCCTATTTAAGGGCCATTGCTGCCCTCATCGTCGCCGTCATCACCATCACCGTTGTCGGCGCTGCTCCCGACCGGCTCGTCGTCGCTGCTGTAGCGGCCCCCGGCAGGGCCCTCGTTGTCCTCATCCTCCTCGTCAGCATCGTCGTCCTCGCTGTCGAAGTCGCTGAGGTGCCCGGGCCAGGGGCAATGGCGTTTGGCCGGCGGCTCTCGGAGGAGCTGTCGTCCTCCTCCTCCTCCTTCACCTCCTCGGAAGAAGTGGCCCCGTCCCAGGAAAAACGGTCGTCGTCGCTTGCCTCCACCGCTTCCTCATTGGCGAGGAAGCGGAGGTCACTCTCCCCGTCAGTTGAGGACCTGTCATCCTCGGACCAGACGGAGAAGTCATGGTCATCCTTGTCCCACGCTGTTGGGGCAAGGATATCGTACGCCGCCTGCGTACCCCACTCTGGTGTTGATTCCCGGATGGGAGAAGACACGTAGGAAAGACCCGATGAGGTGGAGGAAGAAGAAGAGGAAGACATGGCGGCAGAGGAGGGTTTTTGGAAGTACTGATGCAGAAGGAGGAAGAGAAGAACTGTTCGGTGTGGCCGAATAAAAAGGGGAATATATGGTTTAATGCCTAAGCAGTTCCCGAGGACGTGGTGCCAGAACCGTCAAGTCGTGCAGAGAAGGCGAGGAGGCAAGACGTCATCATGAAGAAAACTGCGACGGTTCTGCCACGACATGACCCTTCGAAGGAGACAGATGGTTTTGCAATTACCATTATCAAAACCAGGGGGCATGTGTTACCACCCGATTTTGGCCAAATCAGGAGTTGGGCCGTAAGTGAAGATGGGCTTGAAGGACGTACACGTGGAGCATCTTCGAAGCGGCCTTGCGCTGAGAGTTTGGGCTGAGTTGCCCATGTATCTGTAAATTAGTAGATCGCATTGTAATTTAGATTAAAGAGATAGAGTCCGGCCCGTGCACGATTAGGTGCACGCCTCAATTAGAAAGTCCCTTGGACTATAAATATGTATCTAGGGTTATCGGAAAAGGAGGACAATCATCGTTCAACCAACACAAATCAGGCGCATCGCCACCCCTTCTCTTCGAGGGTTTCTCCCGGGTAAGCACCATGCTGCCTAGATCGCATCTAGCGATCTAGGCAGTATACGTTTATTCGTTAACCTTGTACTGCTCGTGCTGAAGCCTTGTTGATGGCGAGCAGTACTATTTATCCTTAGGTGTTTAGGGGCTTGCATTGATGCTTTCACGTGCATATCTGCGTGGCAATGCCGTCCCTAGACACCTAGCTGCCCTTACGTCGATCTAGACGTAAGGGCAGCATCTTGCTTGTTCTTACTTAGTAGATCCGATCCGTTATAGTTGCTCCTTGCTCCGCAAGGATTAGTTTAATATCTGCATAGTTAGGCCTTATGCTGGGGTCGGATGATCCGGTGGTGCGTTAGGTGTTGTTTACCGTCCCTGCGAGGGATGTTCCGGGGATCAACGTTATGTTGGTTTTTAGGCCTCTCGCAGGGGTAGTTTGCATCGTCTCTCGTAGCTGCTAGGCCCGATCGCACTTAGGACGTTCCGATTATGCGGTGAAAACCCTAAACTGTCGTGGATCGCTTTAGCTTTGTCCTGATCAAGCAGGATCCCCATGCCATTGTAAATCCAACGTGAAGCATGGGGCGATCGGCTCCTTGAGCCGATCCGCATGGAAACCTGAGAGCCAATAGGGCTCGTATTTAATGTTTACGTGTCTACCATGCAGGAACAATCGAAGCACTAACACCTTCCTGATCGGGTCTAGGTCAGGTGGCACGCCCTAGCAACCGCCAGGACGTTTGGCCGAAGATTTGCGGGACGATGCGAGGTGCCAGGATCCACTAAGCGGCCCTGGGAGCTTCCCGCTCTTCGTGTTGCTTAACCAACGCCCGTCGGGGGTTTTGGAGGGTAACATCTTGTTAATAGGTTAGTGCCGGAAAATGTATAATAATGCTGTAAAGTATGTATAAAACATTCAAGTATTGTCATAAAAGTAGCATGGAACATAAGAAATTATAGATACGTTTGAGACGTATCACATCCCCAAGCTTAGTTCCTACTCGTCCTCGAGTAGGTAAATGATAACACAAATAATTTCTGAAGTGACATGCTACCAACATAATCTTGATCAACTTTATTGTAAAGCATATGAGATGAATGGAGTGATTTGAACAAAAGATTGCTAACAAAGAGATAATGACTAAACAAATGAATCATATAGCAAAACTTTTTATGAATAGTACTTTCAAGACAAGCATCAACAAGACTTGCATAAGAGCTAACTCATAAAGCAATAGATTCAAAGTAGAAGGCATTGAAGCAACACAAAGGATGATTAAGTTTCAGCAATTGCTTTCAACTTGTAACATGTATATCTCATGGATATTTGTCAACATAGAGCAATATAACAAGTGCAATAAGTAAACATGTAAGAATCAATGCACACAGTTAACACAAGTGTTTGCTTCTAAGATAGAAAGAAGTGGGTAAACTGACTCAACGAAAGTAAAAGAATGGCCCTTCGCAGAGGGAAGCATGGATTACTATTTTTGTGCTAGAGCTTTTATTTTGAAAACATAGAAACAATTTTGTCAACGGTAGTAATAATTCATATGTGCTATGCATAATACTTCCTACAAGTTGCATGTCTCATGCATAGAGTACTAATAGTGCTCGCACCTTGTCCTAATCAGCTCGGAAAACACAGATTATCATCACATGACATATGTTTCAACCAAGTGTCACAAAGGGGTACCTCTATGCCGCCTGTACAAAGGTCTAAGGAGAAAGCACACATTGGATTTCTCGTTTTTGATTATTCTCAACTTAGACATCCATACTGGGACAACATAGACAACAGATAATGGACTCCTCTTTTAATGCTTAAGCATTCAACAACAGATAATATTCTCATAAGAGATTGAGGTTGTATGTCCAAACTGAAACTTCCACCATGATACATGGCTTTAGTTGGCTGCCCAATGTTCTTCTCTAACATATGCATACTCAAACCATTTGATCATGAAATCGCACTTACTTCAGACAAGACGAACATGCATAGCATCTCACATGATATCCAACAAAGATAAAAAGTTGATGGCGTCCCCAGAAACATGGTTACCGCTCAACAAGCAACTTATAAGAACTAAGACACATAACTACATATTCATTACCACAATAGTTTTTAAGCTATTTGTCCCATGAGCTATATATTGCAAAGATAAAGGAATGAAAAATTTTAAAGGTAGCACTCAAGTAATTTACTTTGTAATGGCAGAAAAATACCACATAGTAGGTAGATATGGTGGACACAAATGGCATGGGTTTTGGCTCAAGATGTTTGGATGCACGAGAAGCATTTCCTCTCAGTACAAGGTTTGGGCTAGCAAGGTTGTTTGAAGCAAACACAAGTATGAACAGGTACAGCAAAACTTACACAAGAACATATTGCAAGCATTATAAGGCTCTACACTGTCTTCCTTGTTGTTCAAACACTTTACCCAAAAATATCTAGACTTAGAGAGACCAATCATGCAAACCAAATTTTAACAAGCTCTATGGTAGTTCTTCATTAATAGATTAAACTACATGATGAAAGAGCTTAAACATGATCTATGAGAGCTCAAACAATTGCCAAATTTCCAAACCATATGCAGCATTTTCTGATTCCAACCAAATAGCAATTTAACGAAGCAATTTCAGCCTTCGCCATGAACATTAAAGCACAACTAAGAACACAAGTGTTCCATATGAAAAAGCGGAGCGTAATATCTCCAATATAAGAATGATGGGATCCAACTTTATTCAAACAAAAATAAAAGCAAACCGACGCTCCAAGTAAAGAACATAAGATGTGATGGAATAAAAATATAGTTTCACTAGAAGTGACCTGATAATGTTGTCGATGAAGAAGGGGATGCCTTGGGCATCCCCAAGCTTAGATGCTTGAGTCTTCTTAAAATATGCAGGGATGAACCACCGGGCATCCCCAAGCTTAGACCTTTCACTCTTCTTGATCATAGTATATCATCCTCCTCTTGACCCTTGAAAACTTCCTCCACACCAACCTTCAAGCAAACTCATTAGAGGGTTTGTGCATAATCAAAAATTCATATATTCAGAGGTGACACAATCATTCTTAACACTTCTGGACATTGCACAAAGCTTCTGAAAGTTAATGGAACAAAGAAAATCATTCAACATAGCAAAAGCGGCAATGCGAAATAAAAGGCAGAATCTATCAAAAACAGAACAGTCCGTAAAGACGAATTTGGCAGGGGCACTTAACTTGCTCAAATGGAAAAACTCAAAACTAATGAAAGTTGCGTACATATATGAGGATCACGCTCGTAAATTTGCAGATTTTTTTGATTTTTCTACAGGGAAATCTGTACGAATTCGTGACAGACAGCAATGCTGTTTCTGCACAGCAATCCAAATCTAGCATCAACTTTAGCATAGAAACTTTACTTGGCACAAAACATGATAAGGAGAGGTTGCTACAGTAGTAAACAACTTCCAAGACTCAACAATACAGTAAATAAAATGAAACTTGGGTTATCTCCCAAGAAGTGCTTTTCTTTAACGCCTTTCAGCTAGGCGCAGAAAGTGCAAATCAAGTGTTTTCAAGAGATGGAGCATCAACATTACCTCGGGCTTTACGCCTACCCTTCTTACTATTTTTCTTACTCTTTGGTTTAGGGAATACATGTCGGCCTCCCGGTGTGCATTTTAGGGTGCCTTCTCCCGTATTTATGATTGCTCCCAATAGTTTCAGCAGGGATCTTCCAAGTGTGATTTGTCCTGTTCCTACACATTCAATAACAAGATAATCAGTGGATACTGTTCTTCCAAGAATGGTTGTGTGCACACCCTCGGCTATTCCCTTAGGAATTATAACGGAGTTATCAATAAGAGTTATTCCTTCTCCCCCTTCAACAAGTCCCCAAAGTGTCAAAGATTCATAAATACTCTCAGGCATAAGACAAAATTCAGACATAATATCACAACGGGCATGAAAAGTTTCACCACCAATAATAACTTTAATAGTAGGATTCCACATTGAGGGTTCAGAGTTCACTAAAACTTCATCAAGACGGTTACGAACATAACTATAATTTTCTTTCAAGCAAGATGCACTTATCTCAAGGGTGTTTAATCTATTATAAATGCTAATAAGAGCTGAATCAAAGTTATTAGTTGAACTATGTGATGCAACCAATTTTTTATGGCATTAAAAGCTTGATCACCGTTGCAATGAAGGAAATCTCCTCCCACTATAGCATCTAAGGCATATCTATAGCGAATCATAAGCCCAAAATAAAAATTACTAAGGAGCAAACTTAGAGTCATTTGAGGTTCAGCTTTACGATAAGCATCAAAAATTCTAGACCAAGCATCTTTAAAACTCTCCTCATCTCCTTGTTTAAAAGTAAAGACTAATTCCTCAGGTGAAGAAGTAACAGGTACAGAGCTAGACATGATAACAAAAGTAAACTAAATGCAAGTAACTATTTTTTTTTTGTGTTTTTGATATAGAGCTAGTAAATAAAACAGAAAGTAAAGTAACTAATTTTTTGTGTGTTTTTAATATGAAGCAAACAAGACAGTAAATAAAATTAAATAAAGCAAGACAAAAACAAAGTAAAGAGATTGGATGTGGAGACTCCCCTTGCAGCGTGTGTTGATCTCCCGGCAACGGCGCCAGAAATTTAGCTTGATACGCGTAGATGCACACGTCCGTTGGGAACCCCAAGTGGAAGGTATGATGCGTATAGAAGCAAGTTTCCCTCAGTATGAAACCAAGGTTATCGAACCAGAGGAGCCAAGAAGCACGTGAAGGTTGTTGGTGGAGAAATGTAGTGCGGCGCAACACCAATGAAACCGGCGCCAACGTGGAACCCGCACAACACAATCAAGATACTTTGCCCCAACGTAACAGTGAGGTTGTCAATCTCACCAGCTTGCTGAAACAAAGGATTAAACGTATCGAGTGGAAGATGGTGTTTGTTTGCAAAGAACAGAAGAACAATGATTGCAGTAGAATGTATTCAGATGTAAAAGAATGGACCGGGGTCCTGTTATCACCAGATTTTGGCCAAATCAGGAGATGGGCCGTAATTGAGATGGGCTTGAAGGATATACACGTGGAGTGTCTCTGAAGCGGCCTTGCGCAAGAGTTTGGGCTAGATTGCCCGTGTATCTGTAAATTATAGTAGATTGCATCTTAGTTTAGAAGTAAAAGATAGAGTTTAACCCGTGCACGGTTAGGTGCACGCCCGAATTAGAAAGTCCCTTGGACTATAAATATGTACCTAGGGTTATTGAGAAAGGAGGACAATCACGTTCACAACAAACACAAACCAGGCGCATCGCCACCCCTTGTTTCGAGGGTTTCTTCCGGGTAAGCATCATGTTGCCTAGATCGCATCTTGCGATCTAGGCAGCGTACGTTTATTCGTTTATCTTGTGTTGCTCGTGCTGAAGCGTTGTTGATGGCGAGTAACACTACTTATCGTAGATGTTTTGGGGCTTGCATTGGTGCTTTTCTTACACATATTTGCTTAGCTATGCAGTCCCTCGATATCTAGCTGCCCTTATACCTATCTAGGTGTAAGGGCAGCACCTTGCTTGTTCGTCATTTAGTAGATCCAATCCGTTATAGTTGCTCCTTGTTTCTCAAGGATTAGTTTAATATCCGTATGGTTAGGCCTTGCAAACGGGTTGAACGATCCGGTAGTGCGTAAGGTATAGTTTGCTATCTCTAAGAGGGATTGTTCCGGGAATTAACTTAATGTTGGTTTTTAGGCCTCTTTTAAGGTTAGCTTTCTATCATCTTTCGTGTCTATTAGGCTCAATTATGCGTAGGATGTTCCGATCATACGGTGAAAACCCTAAACTGTCGTGGATTGGTTTAACTTTGTGTTGATCAAGCAGGAGCCCCATGTCATCGTAAACCTAACGTGAATCATGGGGCGATCGGCTCTGAGCCGATCCACAGGGCAACCGAGAGCCGATCGGGCTCATATTTAATGTTTACGTGTCTACCATGCAGAGACTAATCGAAGCATTCCAACACCTTCCGACCAGGTATAGGTCAGGTGGCACGCCTGCAACCGCCAGACGTGTGCTGGAACATTGCGGGACGACGTCGAGGGACCAGGGCCCACCCAGCAGTCTTGGCAGCCTCCCGGCTCTTCGTGTTGCTTAACCACTGCTCGCCGGTGGGTTTTGGCAGGCAACACATTCTGGCACGCCCGGTGGGACCATCTTCTACAACAACCACGTCAACACCTGCATCCGAGATGGCGGAAGAACAGATCAAGTACGAAGATCTGCCTCAGCACAAGAAGAAATATGATGATCTCAAGGCCATCTTCGAAGCCGATCTCATCGGCTCTTTCGAGAAGACCCGTTCGCACGGGATTAGGTTCAAAGGGTTCAAACCCGAAGGCGTGCTTGAAGGGATAGATCTGTCTCTCCCTTCGGAGGACCGTACCAGAGCCCTGCGCCAGGAAATTAACTATGCTGTGGCTCATTCTCTACATCGGCATTCTGAGAGCCTGGTGAACACTCTTGAGCGTGTTGCGCTTCGTGTGGTGCAAGAAATCATGAAGCATCAGTATTCTCCATCAGGACCTGCTCTAGGGACTCACCAGGGAGAGATACCGTTCTACACTAGGCCACCACTACCGTACACGTTGGCAGCTCCACAGCAACAAGGGTCACCGGCGTATGTCGTCTACAAAGTTGGGGGTGATCCTGGCGATTACCAATTCCTGTATGAGCTACCCAAGGAGATCCCACATGGATACGTGTGTACATACGTGCCGGACTGCAACAACTGGACGCACGCAATCACAGCAGGAGGGATTGCCACAGCAGGAGGGATTGCCACAACAGGAGGGATTGCTGGAGCAGGAGGGAGTTCTGGAGCAGATGCGGAGAAACAAGCGTGGCTAGCTAAATATGCCACCGAACGAGTCATGAAATCTCAACCGCTAGCTCCCACCGTGGATCGATCGTTATCTTGAGAGACCAGTTCGGTATCCTGCCGAAGAAGAGAGTAATCGGCTATTCCAAGCCGTATCCTAACGAGTATGACCTGATCCCACTACCGCCTAAATATCGGCTCCCCGACTTCACAAAATTCAGTGGATCAGAGGATCTAGCTCAATCGAGCACGTGAGCCGATATTTGGCACAATTGGGCATGGTCTCAGCTTCAGACCAGCTACGTGTGAGGTTCTTTTCGCAATCTCTCACGGGTCCAGCTTGGTGTTGCCACCAGATTCAGTTCGGACGTGGAAGCAGCTGGAAGAGCAGTTCCACATACAATATCATTCAGAAGCTATCGAAGCTGGCATTGCCGATCTGACCCAGGTTCGGCAAAGGCGAGGAGAGACAGTGTCTGAATACATTCAGCGTTTCAGAACTGTCAAGAACCGATGTTATTCGGTTCGTTTATCTGAGAAGGAAGCAGTTGAGCTAGCAATAGCAGGACTCTCAGCGCCGCTCAAGGATCTGACTTTCCAAGCAGACTACAATTCACTGGCGCACATGGTTCAGAAGTTGACATCATATGAACAACGCCACCCAGAATTGTACCAAGACAAGTTCAAGCGCGTCGCCCTGGTCGAGACGGAAGAAGATGAAGACTCTGCAGAAGATCAGGAGGTCGCCGTAGCTGAATGGGCTCGGGGGCAGTACCCGTGTCCTGCAAATGGGTGAAACAACCAGGGCCTGCAAAAGGGTTTGACTTTGATTTAAGCAAAACGGAGCAGATTTTTGATTTGCTGCTAAAGGAAAAACAGCTGAAGTTACCCGAAGGCCACAAAATCCCCACGTTACAAGAGATGAACGGTAGGCCATACTGCAAATGGCATCACACGTTCACCCACGCCACCAACGACTGCAAAGTGCTGCGCGGACAGATTCAAATGGCGATAGAACAAGGCCGATTACTCTTCGGTCAGTTTGCCATGAAGGTTGACACGCATCCGTTTCCTGGCGTCAACATGGTCGATCTTAGTCACTGCTTAAGGAGCGAGCCAGGCTTCTCTTTTAATATCAACATGGCAGGACTTGTAGACCGCCATGGCAAGGATAAGCCAGAGAGCAGTCACTCCCGTGGCAAAGATAAAGCGGAGGCCGATCCACGCGACCGGCCCCAGCAAGATGACAGACGGTACTTGACTGAGGAAGAAGTGAGAAGCGTGCGGTATCAACGACCACTCTCCGCACATCTCCTTAACAAATATGAGCAGCAATATGACCGACGTCGGCGCTACGACGTAGATGATGAGAGATATCGTCGGTCTGATGCAGATGACAAGAAGTATCGTCGATATGATAGAGACCAAGAAGGGTATGAGCGTCACGCTAGACGGAGGTCGAGAGAGCAAGAGGACATGGATAAGCATTGGGACTGTCCTTTCTTCAAACACTGCTGGGACTCAGGAATGAGCCGATTGCCAACAATCGAGAACTGCCCAGAATGCAGACGGAAGAGGAAGGGAACAAATGAAGTTTCAGTGTTCAAGCGTCTAGGGCCTCTCCCACCTCAGAACAGACGAGCTGAGTCATCTCAAGATGAAGACTTCGAGGAGTCTGAAGAAGACAGATATCACCGGCCTCGGTGGTGTCCTGATGGACTCAGCCACTCCCAGAAGCGTAGGGTGCAGCGGCTACGAAACTTGGAGGAAGCCGAGGCTCAGTACCTATATACGTTGAGGAAAGCACGGCCCGATCTGGCCATGAAAATTCAGCAAACATTGGAGACAGAGGCACGGCCACAGAAGAAAGTGTGGCGCCCCAAGCAGACAAGAGCCGATGCAGAGGCATCGGCTGATACAAACATGGTGTTCATACTCCCGTCAGAGTTTTGCGCTCCAAAAGACGAGGAGGTGTCAGTGGCACAGTTTGACTGCGGTCCACGGCCAGTCATCTTTGAAAAGCCGCGAGATAGAAGCTACAGGCACTTGAAAGCCCTATACCTGAAAGGTTACATCAATGGACAGCCTATCGGCAAGATGTTGGTTGATACAAGAGCGGCAGTCAATATAATGCCGTACTCTATGCTACGACGTTTGGGACGTTCCAATGAAGATTTGATCAAGACCAACGTCACATTAAGCGATTCCAACGGCCAAGCGTCAGAAGCAAAGGGTGTTCTGAACGTAGATCTAACCGTAGGCCGAAAGACCATCCCTACGTCGTTCTTCATCGTTGACAGCAAAAGCACTTATGCTGTCCTGCTAGGGAGAGATTGGATCCACGCTAACTGTTGCATTCCATCCACAATGCATCAGTGCATCATACAATGGGATGGAGATGAAGTGGAAGTTGTTCATGCAGATGATTCGATCGAGATCTCGCTAGCTGCCATGAACATTTGGGATGCAAACGACCAAGAGCCGCTCTCTGGAATTAATCTGGACGGCTGTGAGCGCATCGAAGCTTCAAAAAACGGGGTGAGGCTGGTCTTATCCACTGGCCTGACAGAGTAGCAAGATCCAAGTCTATGGACGTGCGTGACAAGGCCGATCCCAGCGATCGGCCCCAAAAAATAAAAAGCAAAGGTCTTACCTCAAGCTTGTCACGTAGCCATAGTAGAGAACCAAAAAGTTGTAAACCCGCATTGAACGTTGCAATGAAAAAGGAGGCCGATTCTAGCAATCGGCCAAAATTATCCTCAACTTGCCTTTTGCCTGTGTTCAGCATTGATCTAGCAAGCGATGGAAAGCTGGGGTATGGGTTCACATCAGCTGATGAGCTGGAAGAGATTGACATTGGTCCTGGGGATAAGCCACGACCAACATTTATCAGCAAAAAGTTGGATCCACATCTGAGGAGCCGGTTGATAGCCTTGTTGAAAGAATACCCAGATTGTTTTGCATGGGATTATACAGAGATGCCTGGGTTAGACAGGAGTATCATTGAGCATCGGCTCCCTCTGAAGAAAGGATTTCGGCCGTTCCAACAGCGAGCACGACAGATGAAGGCCGAAATCTTGGTGGAAGTTAAGAAAGAGATCCAGAAGATGTTGGACGCCGGGTTCATCAGGCCATGCAGGTACGCTGAATGGATTTCCAATGTCGTACCTGTGGAGAAAAAGGATGGCCGATGGCGCGTCGCCATAGATTTTCGGAATCTCAATAGTGCCACTCCAAAGGATGAATATCCGATGCCAGTAGCAGAGACGTTGATCAATGCAGCTGCTGGTCATAAAGTTTTAAGCTTCATGGATGGCAATGCCGGGTACAATCAGATCTTTATGGCTCCAGAAGATATAAACAAGACTGCATTCAGAGTGCCAGGCTCAGTAGGCTTGTTTGAATATGTAGTCATGACATTTGGACTGAAGAATGCCGGCGCAACATACCAACGAGCCATGAATTACATCTTTCATGATTTAATCGGCAAATTGGTGGAGATTTACATCGACGACGTGGTGGTCAAGTCTGTTTCGGTGGACGGACACTTGGAAGATTTACGACACGTCCTGGACCGAACTAGGAAGTTCGGACTAAGAATGAATCCAAAGAAGTGTGCCTTTGGTGTGACGGCCGGTCAGTTCTTGGGTTTCTTGGTTCATGAGCGTGGAATCGAGATCGGCCTGAAAAGTCAGGAGGCAGTGCGAACGATGAAGCCACCCACCACGAAGAAGGAGCTCCAGTGTCTCATCGGCAAAATCAATTTCGTCAGAAGGTTTATCTCCAACCTGTCAGGACGAATCGAGCCGTTCATGGGATTGGTCAAAATCAAGTCTGATGAGGAGTTTCGCTGGGGGCAGAGCAACAGCAAGCATTTGACGATATTAAGGAGTACTTAACGAAGCCACCTGTGTTGGTTCCACCGCAGCAAGACAGACCATTCTACATTTACTTGTCAGTAGCTGACACCTCCATCGCGTCAGTGGTGGTGCAGGTTTATGATGGTCTGGAAAAAGTGGTTTTCTACCTCAGCAGAAGGATGTTGGATGCAGAAACGAGGTACCTTGAGATCGAGAAGTTGTGCCTCTGCCTGTTCTTCACCTGCACCAAAATTCAGCACATCTTGCTGAAAGCAGAAATCATCATCATATGCAAATCGGATGTCATCAAGCATATGCTGTCGGCTCCTGTGTTGAAAGGCCGACTCGGCAAATGGATGTTTGCTTTATCGGAATTTGATATCCGGTACCAGCCTGCGAAAGCAGTCAAAGGACAAGCGTTGGCCGATCTTATCGCTGAACGAATCAACACGGACGTCGCAGCACTATCTGTGCGTGCATGGACCATGTTCTTCGATGGATCGGTCTGTGAGGATGGGTGCGGCATCGGCGTGCTACTCGTGTCGCCTCGGGGGGCAACGTATTCCTTCTCCATCAGGATATCTACCCCTTGCACCAACAATGTTGCTGAGTATGAAGCGATGTGCAAGGGAATGGAGTTGCTATTGGACGCTGGGGCAGAGGCAGTTGAGATCTTCGGGGATTCCAAGTTGGTGATTTCTCAACTCACGGAGGAGTATAAGTGTGAGAGCGAGTTGCTCTTCCCATTATGGATGCAATGCCGTGAGCTGATGGCACAGTTCAGGTATATCAACTTCCATTGGATCCCAAGGTCGCAAAATACCGAGGCGAACGACCTCGCACAAACAGCGGATACAAGGACGTAGCCGATGGAGCCGATTTTCAGGTGCAGTTCATGGAACCCGATGATTGGAGAGCCGATATCTTCAATTACTTGAAAGATCCGGCTCGGGGGCACCTAAACGGATAAGATACAGGGCCATGAAGTACGTCCTGATCGGCGATGACATGTTCTACAGGACTTTGGAGGGGTTACTTCTCAAATGTTTGGGACCGGCCGAGTCCAATCGGCTCTTGCATGAGGTGCATGAAGGTGCATGTGGAACTCACCAATCGGCTCATAAGATGAAGTGGCTGATCAGGCGATCGGGATTTTATTGGCCTACCATGCTTGAAGATTGTTTTAAGTACTATAAAGGGTGTCAAGCATGTCAGAAGTTTGGGAGCATTCAGATGGTACCTGCATCAGCGATGAATCCCATCATCAAGCCGTGGCCGTTCCGAGGCTGGGGCATGGATATGATCGGCAAGATACATCCTCCTTCGAGCAAAGGCCATGTATGGGTTCTGGCCATTACAGATTATTTTACTAAATGGGTGGAGGCCGTCCCTATGAAGGCAGTGGCATCATCAGATGTTGTCGATTTTGTGAGGGAGCATGTCATTCACAGATTTGGTATTCCCCAGACTATCACGACCGATGGAGGTTCGGTTTTCGTTTCTAAGGAGTTTAGAAAATTCTGCGAGGATATGGGAATCAAGCTGATCCGATCGTCTCCATATTATGCTCAAGCAAATGGACAGGCTGAAGCGTCCAACAAAAGTCTGATCAAGCTGATTAAAAGGAAGATCGACGAGCATCCTAGACGTTGGCACGAGGTATTGTCAGAAGCATTATGGGCTTATCGCATGTCGTGTCATGGAGCAATAAAAACCTCGCCATACCATCTGGTCTATGGACAAGAAGCTGTGTTACCCTGGGAAATCAAGGCTGGTTCGAGAAGAGTTACATTTCAGAATGATTTGACTACTGAAGAGTATGCAGCCCTGATGAGTGACAGCATTGAGGATGCAACGGAACTTAGACTTTGGTCACTTGAGAAAATCAAGGAGAATAAAGCCAAGGTGGCTCGCGCATATAATAAGAAGGTGAGGCCAAAGGAGTTCCAAGTTGGTGATCTGGTATGGGAAGCTGTCTTGCCGTTGGGGACTAAGGATAAAATGTATGGTAAATGGTCTCCAAATTGGCACGGCCCGTACAAAGTCGACCAAGTTCTAAAGGGTAATGCATACATGCTCGAGCAGTTGGATGGTGTGAAGTTCCCAGTGGCTGTCAACGGCCAGCATCTCAAGAAGTACTTCCCAAGCATGTGGGAAGATGGACAGTAAGATATGGAGGCCGATGTATGAAATCGGCCAGTAAATTTTTTTTAAAGATAACTAGTGGTGTCTCTCCAATAAGATAACTAGCATGCTGGGTGAACAAATTACAGGTGGGCAATTGACAAATCAAGATTCAATACATATCAACGATGATTACTATGTGATTTAATCAGGGCATTACGACAAAGTACATAGACCGCTATCCAACATGCATCTATGCCTAAATAATCCACCTTCAGGTTATCATCCGAACCCCTCCAGTATTAAGTTGTAAACAACAGATAATTGCATTAAGTATGGTGCGTAATGTAATCAACACAAATATCCTTAGACAAAGCATCAATGTTTTATCCCTAGTAGCAACAGCACATCCACAACCTTAGAACCTACTGTCACGATCCCAGATTCAATGGAGGCATGAACCCACTATCGAGCATAATTACTCCCTCTTGGAGTTACAAGTATCAACTTGGCCAGAGCCTCTACTAGCAACGGAGAGCATGCAAAAACATAAACAACACATATATGATAGATTGATAATCAACTTAACATAGTATTCTAGATTCATCGGATCCCACCAAACACAACATGTAGCATTACAAATAGATGATCTTGATCATGTTAGGCAGCTCACAAGATCTATAACAATGATAGCACAAGCGGAGAAGACAACCATCTAGCTACTTCTATGGGCACATAGTCCAAGGATGAACTACTCACGCATCAATCCGGAGGCGAGCATGATGATGTAGAGCCCTTCCGTGATGATTCCCCTCTCCGCAGGGTGCCGGAGGTGATCTCCCGAATCCCCCGAGATGGGATTGGCAGCGGCGGCGTCTCTCGGAAGGTTTTCCGTATCGTGGCTCTCGGTACAGGGGTATTTCGCGACGAAGGCTTCTAGGCGGAAGGGCAACGCAGGGGCCACACGAGGGCCCCACACGCTAGGGCCGCGCGGCCAGGGCCCTGGGCCGCGCCGCCCTTGTGTGTCGGCGTCTCGTGGCCCCACTTCCTTTCCCTCGGTCTTCCGGAAGCTTCGTGTAAAAATAGGACCCTGGGCGTTGATTTCGTCCAATTCGAGAATATTTCCTTACTAGGATTTCTGAAACCAAAAACAGCAAGACAGCTGGCTCTTCGGCATCTTGTTAATAGGTTAGTGCCGGAAAATGTATAATAATGTTGTAAAGTATGTATAAAACATTCAAGTATTGTCATAAAAAGTAGCATGGAATATAAGAAATTATAGATACGTTTGAGACGTATCACTCCACAGCTTGCAGCGGGTGGAGATCTCTGCCGGGCGCATGCCTCCGCTCAAGCCCAAGGCTCCCAAGTGGAGCAGAGTGGAGGGGGGCGGAGTCCTGGACGTGTGCTGCTGCTGCCTCCTATTTTGTTGTTGGGATCCCTTTGTTGTTAGCTAGGGATCCCTTGTTGTTATGTTAGTATGATGGTGCTGTGAAGAACCTGTTACTATGTTGGCTGCTGTGTATGCATCTTATTATCTATCCATATTATCTATCCCTATTCTACTATATTTTGTTGGCCGTACTTAGTTTTCTCGATTTACTATGACTGTGAATTTATCGTACATTACCCTGGAGATTTGCTTCTAGATTTAACTACATACATATGGACCAGAGGGAGTACTAGATTTGCTGCCATATTGGGCAAACAACGAGGGCCAAAAGGCACAAATAATTGAAGAAAGTCAGAAATGCAAGCTTCTCTAGATTTTATACTAATTTGGTGAAAAGGACAGAGAGAAAGAGGGGAAAAAGGTGCACTTAATAATGCCAATTTGGGGCCGAGAGAGACAGAACCCAGCTCCTGCTCACGTGCAACCAAACGCTTCTCGTCCTGTCCCACGCGGTCCCTTTCTACCAGCCCCACGCGACGCGGGCCCACGACGCGGCCCCACACGTGACAGAACGGTCAACTAAACGGGAATCCTGCCATCTGAGCTGCTTCTGCGGGTTTCAAACAAGGGCTTGGGGAAAACTGAGGAAAAACTAAGGAGCTGGGGAAAACTGAGTACAACTAAGGACCCGAGGGCACGAAAATAGAAATCCCTATTTTAAAATATCTGGTGTTATATATCTCCATATGGGTATGATCTCTATCACCTTGTCTCAACTTTATATATGCCTATGTCTCTTGTTTTGAGCTCATGTTGGATATCTTGTGTTGAGGTACCTCACACCTATATGTTGTGCATTTGTATTCAAATGCAAATTACTTGTATGCACACATGTAGGGGGAGTGCCTCTATGTTTTTCCAACATGTTGGTCCTCTCTAGTAGTTTTATTGCAAATCCGTATATTGTCATCAAACACCAAAAAGGGTGAGATTGAAAGAACATCTCTCGGATTATGTTTTGTATGTTTGATGTCAATATATGTGATACACTAATGTTTGATGAAGTGGTGCAGAGAATAGATACATATATGTATATGGTTGTTTTGTGTGGAAAAACAAGACGAAAAGAAGCTGGCTGATTTTCTCCAGGCCGGATATTCCGGGCCGGATATTTGCAAAATATCCGGCCCCCAAAAATCGGCTAAGGACTTGGCTCGATGATACCGGATAGGGGCCGGATTTTTGGCCGGACATTTGGCCGGATTTTTCCCAGGGCCGGATATTTCAGGGGGGATTATTCGGCCCTCACTCACACCGGATTATCCGGCCCCCGAAAAGCCCCAACGGCTGGATTTTGGAAGGGGGTATTTATACCCCCCTTCTCCCTCCTCCCCAAGCTGCTCAATCATTCCCCAAGTTCATCACCATTAGAGCCAACTCAAGAAACACAAGAATCACAAGATCTCCTCCTCCACCCAACCAAAGCTCTTGATCTTTGGAGATTCGAAGGAGAAGACCCCGATCTACATCTTCATCGAAGCAATTTGCATTTCCCCCTCGTATGCTTGAGGGCTGATGCTACGTTCGCTTTATCCCTAGTACGTGTTGGGCCTCCAAGAGAAAGTTTGTTGAATAATCACCAAGTTTTATCGAACTCAGGGAGGTAGAGGTCAAAGATATCCCTCTCAAGCAACCCTGCAATTAAGATACAAGAAGTCTCTTGTGTTCCCAACACACCTAATACACTTGTCGATGTATAGGTGCACTAGTTCGGCGAAGAGATAGTGAAATACAAGTAATATGAATGATTATAAGTAGCAATTGCAATCTGAAATAAAAATGGCAACAAGCGAACATGTAGCAGAACTTGTTGGAAACGATGTTTCAATGCTTAAAACAAGGCCTATGGATCATACTTTCACTAGTGGACACTCTCAACAATGATCACATAATTGAATAAATAAATGCTACTCTCAAACACTCTCTTGTTGGATAGCAAACACCATTCATTGTGTAGGGCTGCAAAAGCACACCTCAAGCCGGAGTAAACAAGCTCCACAACGTCATAAAGGAATCACACACGATGCGCACACTGTCACCATCACACCGTGGAGAGTGACTCCGGAGTTCATATTAAAGTAACCTCTAGAGTGCATAATAGACAAGAGTAACATCTACATATTCAACTAGATTACAAAGCTCATGATCACATAAAGATCACACCATGGGAGAGAGAGATGAACCACATAGCTACCGGTAGAGCCCTTAGCCTCGGGGAGAACTACTCCCTCCTCATCATGGGAGACAGCAATGGCGATGAAGATGGCGGTGGTGTCGATGGAGATGACTCCGGGGCACCGTCACGGCGGCGTGCCGAACAGAGATTATGTCCCCCGAAACTTGTCGTCGATGGCGGCGGCGCTGCGGAACCCTTGGTGGAATATGACTGATATATTTAGGGTTTTCGCGACGGAGGGAATATAGGCGAAAGGGCAGCGTCGTGGAGTCCCGAGGGGCCCACCCCACCTGGCGGCGCGGAAGAAGGTGGGGCCGCGCCCCCCCTATGGTCTGGAGGCCATGGGCCTCCCCCTGGCTTGCCCTTCTGGCTCCGTGTGTCCCTTGGAAAAATAGGAGGTTTGGCTTTTGTTTCGAATTCCGAGAATATTGCCCGAACAGCTTTTCTGGAACCAAAAACAGCAGAAAACAGGAACTGGCACTTCGGCATTGGCACGCGTGAAGCACACGTCCGTTGGGAACCCCAAGAGGAAGGTGTGATGCGTACAGCAGGAAGTTTTCCCTTAGTAAGAAACCAAGGTTATCGAACCAGTAGGAGTCAAGGAACACGTGAAGGTTGTTGGTGGAGGAGTGTAGTGCGGCGCAACACCAGCCAACGTGGAACCTGCACAACACAATCAAGATACTTTGCTCCAACGTAACAGTGAGGTTGTCAATCTCACCGGCTTGCTGAAAACAAAGGATTAAACGTATAGTGTGGAAAATGATGTTTGTTTGCAAAGAAAGTAGAGAACAATGATTGCAGTAGATTGTATTCAGATGTAAAAGAATGGACCGGGGTCCATAGTTCACTAGTGGTGTCTCTCCAATAAGATAAATAGCATGCTGGGTGAACAAATTACATGCGGGCAATTGACAAATAAAGATTCAATACATATCATGATGATCACTACGAGATTTAATCAGGGCATTACGACAAAGAACATAGACCGCCATCCAGCATGCATCTATGCCTAAATAGTCCACCTTCAGGTTAGCATCCGCACCCCTTCCAGTATTAAGTTGCAAACAATAGACAATTGCATTAAGTATGGTGCGTAATGTAATCAACACAAATATCCTTAGACAAAGCATTGATGTTTTATCCTTAGTGGCAACAAGCACATACACAACCTTAGAACTTTCTGTCACTGTCCCAGATTCAATGGAGGCATGAACCCACTATCGAGCATAAATACCCCCTCTTGGAGTTACAAGTATCAACTTGGCCAGAGCCTCTACTAGCAACGGAGAGCATGCAAGAACATAAAAAACACATATATGATTGATAATCAACTTGAAATAATATTCTATATTCATCGGATCCCGCCAAACACAACATGTAGCATTACAAATAGATGATCTTGATCATGTTAGGCAGCTCACAAGATCTAAACATGATAGCACAAGAGGAGAAGACAACCAACTAGCTACTGCTATGGACCCATAGTCCAAGGATCAACTACTCACGCATCAATCCGGAGGCGGGCATGGTGATGTAGAGCCCTCCGGTGATGATTCCCCTCTCCGGCAGGGTGCCGGAGGCGATGTCCTAAATCCCCCGAGATGGGATTGGCGGCGGCAGCGTCTCTGGAAGTATTTCCGTATCGTGGCTCTCTGTAATAGGGTTTTCGTGACGGAGGCTTTAAGTAGGCGGAAGGGCACGAGGGGGAGGGGCCCACACCATAGGGCGGCGCGGGCCCCCCCGCGCGGCCCTATTGTGGCGGCGCCTCGTCGCCCCACTTCGTATCCCTTTCGGTCTTCTGGAAGCTTCGTGGAAAAATAAGACCCTGGGCGTTGATTTCGTCCAATTCCGAGAATATTTCCTTTGTAGGATTTCTGAAACCCAAAACAGCAGAAACAGCAACTGGCGCTTCTGCATCTTGTTAATAGGTTAGTGCCGGAAAATGCATAAAAATGAAATAAAGTGTGAACAAAACATGTAGGTATTGTCATAAAACTAGCATGGAACATAAGAAATTATAGATACGTTGGAGACGTATCAAGCATCCCCAAGCTTAGTTCCTACTCGCCCTCGAGTAGGTAAACGATAAAAGAATAATTTCTAAAGTGACATGCTACCAACATAATCTTGATCAATACTATTGTAAAGCATATGAGATGAATGAAGTGACTCAAAGCAATGGTCTATAGTTTGCTAACAAATAGATAATGACTAAACAAATGAATCATATAGCAAAAACTTTTCATGAATAGTACTTTCAAGACAAGCATCAAAAAGTCTTGCATAAGAGTTAACTCATAAAGTAATAGATTATTAATAAAAGGTTTTGAAGCAACACAAAGGAAGATTTAAGTTTCAGCAATTGCTTTCAACTTTTAACATGTATATCTCATGGATAATTGTCAACACAAAGTAATATAATAAGTGCAATAAGTAAGCATGTAAGAATCAATGCACACAGCTTGACACAAGTGTTTGCTTCTAAGATAGAAAGAAGTAGGTAAACTGACTCACAAAGTAAAAGAAAGGCCCTTCGCAGAGGGAAGCAGGGATTACTCATGTGCTAGAACTTTTTACTTTGAAAGCATGGAAACAATTGTGTCAACGGTTGTAATAATTCATATGGGTTATGTATAAAACTTCCTATAAGTTGCAAGCCTCATGCATCGAATACTAATAGTGCCCGCACCTTGTCCTAATTAGCTTGGATTTCCATGGATTATCATAGCATTACATATGTTTCAACCAAGTGTCACAAAGGGGTACCTCTATGGCACTTGTACAAAGGTCCAAGGAGATAAATCGCATTTGATTTCTCGATTTTGATAGATCTCAACTTAAGGACATCCATACCGGGACAACATAGAAAACAGATAATGGACTCCTCTTTTTAATGCTTTAAGCATTCAACAATAATAATATTCTCATAAGAGATTTTGAGGATTTGAGTGTCCAAGCTGAAACTTCCACCATGATACATGGCTTTGGTTGGCGGCCCAATGTTCTTCTCTAACAATATGCATACTCTAATCATTTAAACTCATGGCAAATCTCCCTTACTTCAGACAAGACGAACATGCATAGCAACTCACATGATATTCAACAAAGGTGTGACAGGTTGATGGCGTCCCCAGATAACATGGTTACCGCTCAACAAGCAACTTATAAGAACTAAGATACATAAGTGACATATTCCTTACCACAGTTTTTAGGCTATTTTCCCATGAGCTATATATTGCAAAAACAAGGAATAAAATTTTGAAAGGTTTTAAAGGTAGCACACAAGCAATTTACTTTGGAATGGCAGAAAAATACCACATAGTAGGTGTTATGGTGGACATAAATGGCATAGGTTTTGGCTCAAGGTTTTGGATGCGCGAGAAGCATTCCCTCTCAGTACAAGGCTTTGGCTAGCAAGGTTGTTTGAAGCAAACACAAGTATAAACCGGTACAGCAAGACTTACATAAGAACATATTACAAGCATTATAAGACTCTACACTGTCTTCCTTGTTGCTCAAACACTTTTACCAGAAAATATCTAGACCTTAGAGAGACCAATCATGCAAACCAAATTTCAACAAGCTCTACGGTAGTTCTCCACTAATAGGTTTAAACTACATGATGCAAGAGCTTAAACATGATCTACTTGAGAGCTCAAAACAATTGCCAAGTATCAATTTATTCAATACATTATACCAACTACCACGTGAAGCACTTTCTGTTTCCAACCAAATAACAATCAATGCTGAGGCTTTCAGCTTTCGCCATGAATATTAAAGTAAAACGAAGAACACAAGTGTTCAATGAAAAGGCGGAGCGTGTCTCTCCCACACAAGGATTGCTAGGATCCGAATTTATTCAAACACAAACAAAAATAATAGCACACAGACGCTCCAAGTAAAGCACATAAGATATGACGGAATTAAAATATAGTTTCACTAGAGGTGACCTGATAAGTTTTGATGAAGAAGGGGATGCCTTGGGCATCCCCAAGCTTAGACGCTTGAGTCTTCTTGAAATATGCAGGGATGAACCACGGGGCATCCAAAGCTTAGACTTTTCACTCTTCTTGATCATATTATATCATCCTCCTCTGATCCTTGAAAACTTCCTTCACACCAAACTCAAATCAATCTCATTAGAGGGTTAGTGCATAATCAAAATTCACATGTTCAGCAAGGACACAATCATTTCCAACACTTCTGGACATTACCCAAGGCTACTGGAATTTAATGGAGCAAAGAAATCCACTCAAACACAATAAAAGAGGCAATGCGAAATAAAAGGCAGAATCTGTCAAAACAGAACAGTCCATAAAGGCGAATTTTTCGAGGCACTTAACATGCTCAGATGAAAAAGCTCCAATTGAATGAAAGTTGCGAACATATCTGAGGATTACTCATGAATTTTTTCAGAATTTTTAGATTCTTTTACAGAGAGAAAAGCTCAAATTCGTGACAGCTAAAAATCTGTTTCTGCGCAGAAATCCAAATCTAGTATCAACTTTCTATCAAAGACTTTACTTGGCACAACAATGCAAGAAAATAAAGATACAAAGGTATTGCTACAGTATTAGGCAGTACCTTGACTCAAAAATAAAACAAAAATTGCAGAAATAAAACAATGGGTTGTCTCCCAAAAGCGCTTTTCTTTAAACCCTTTTAGCTAGGCATAGTGATTTTTATGATGCTCACATAAAGATGAGAGTTGAAAAGAGAGCATCAAGAAGCATATATAATACATGTTTAAATCTAACACTCTTCCTATGCATAGGAGCCTTGTAAGAAAACAAGTCAATGAAGAACAAAATGAGTAGCATAGAAAGACAAAACAAGTGTAACTTCAAAAATTTCAACACAAGGAGAGGAGACTTAATATTATTGTGATATATGAAATCGTGTCTCCCTCTCTCATAAGGACCAGTAGGTCTTAAAGTACCCAGCAAATAAAAGCAAATCAAGAGGAAGCTCAAAACATTCATCATAAAGAGAAGAAATTTAGTAACATGAAGATTTCTATACCCATACTTTCCTCTCTCAAAATAATTTTCAGTGGTATCATGAATAAACTCAACAATATAGCTATCACATAAAGCATTCTTATCATGATCCACATGCATAAAAGTATCATTACTCTCCACATAAGCATAATCAATTTTATTAGTAATAGTGGGAGTAAAACTATCACAACCATCATTGTAATCATCATAAATTGCAGGCATGGTATAATCATAATAAACTTTATCCTCCATAGTAGGTGGCACCAAAATACCACTATCATTATAATAATCATAAATGGGAGGCAAAATATTATCAAAGAAAATTTTCTCCTCAAAACTTGGGGGACTAAAAATATCACAACCAGCTTCGCCAAGCTTAGACTTTTCCATAGCATTAAAAATAATAGTGTTCAAAGAATTCATGCTAAAAACATTGCTACAACTATTTTGCAAACAAAGTTCCATGGGTTTTTTAATTCTCTCTTCAAACACATCATGTCCTAATTCAATATAAAGTTCATAAAGATTTCTAATTTTGTTGTTGTTTTCCATTAAGCCTAACTAGTGAAAATAAAAACAAGAGAAAAAAAGATAAAATTGCAGAATCTAAAGGAGATACCTTGGAGCACTCACACACCGGCAACAGTGCTAGAAAATAGCTTAGTAGGCAGAATGTGAGTACCTTTTACCTTACCTCCCGGCAATGCCATAAAATAGCTTGATGTCTACGCACGCTTCTATTCCCGTGACAGTGTTGGGCCTCCAAGAGCAGAGGTTCGTAGAACAGCAGCAAGTTTCCTTAAGTGAATCACCCAAGGTTTATCGAACTCAGGAGGTAGAGGTCAAAGATATCCCTCTCAAGCAACCCTGCAATTAAGATACAAGAAATCTCTTGTGTCCCCAACACACCTAATACACTTGTCTGATGTATAGGTACACTAGTTCGGCGAAGAGATAGTGAAACACAAGTAATATGGATGATTAAACCAGATGATCGGCCGTCGAGCCATGCTTCACATCGGTACTTGGTTTCATTTAGCATGCGATACGCTAAACACTCCACGCTTATCAAAAGCCCATGTCCAGAAATCCTATATGTTTCTAGTCGGGCTATGTTAGGCCCGGCCCGAAGCCCGGCCCGGCCCGAAGAATGCCCATGTATGATAAACACGTCCCTTCAAGGAGTCCGATCCGGAAAAATATGGGGGACACCCAGCGCTACTTTTTTTTTCCCTCATTGTGTTCTTGAAGGCTCCAGCTCGGGTTTCTACGGTTGCCACAGCCCACGAGGCCGTACCAGTCCAGATTTGATTCGTCATAATTTTGTTTCTGAAATGAAATATCTAAAACAGAACCACCTATATTTTCAAAAATAGGGGATAAAAAGATAGACACGGTACCATATGAACCGAGACTCGCAACCCCGTTCGGCTTCACGCTTCGAAAGGAAAAGGAAAATAAATAGGGAGTAGTAGGAAATAGTCCCCCATTTCGGCCATCGGCTGCTTCGTCCGTGCGGCTGCTTCATTCTCCAGATTGAATCCCCCCGATTCCTTGGACCTCAGTCTCGGGCTGAATCCCTCCGACTCCGATTCCTTCCGGCTCCCGCGCCCCGACCTGCTGAGGTTCTTCCGATTTGCTATTCTTATTGTTTTGATCTGCAGATTCCTAGGTGCCATCTGATAGATCCCTGCGCTGCGGGACTGGATAAAGGCGCCTCCTTTTCCGATCCTCCGGCGATGCCTCCGGTCACCTCGGCTGCGACGGAGGGGCGGAAGCGCAAAGGTGCACCCGTTCGCCCACGCGCCGGCTGCAAGCGCCGGCGGGGTCCCGTGCCGGCGCAGGAGGTGGCGAGCGGCTGGGCATCGCTCCCTACCGACATCGCCCGCCTCGTCGGCTGGCGGCTGCTGGCCGATGACGTGGTGGATTACCTCATATTCCGCGCCGTCTGCTCCGGTTGGCGCGCCAGCACGTCCAGACCGGATCGTGTCTCCGCCCTGAGCAAACCGTACCTCCGCCCGCGCGGCTGGGTCGCGCTCTGCGACGGCGACGCGGCGCCCCTGGACGACGCATGCTGCGAGATCACCTTCTTCCACACGCGCACGGCGCGCCGCCTGCGTGTCCGCCTCCCCGAGCTCCGGTTCCACAGGGTCGTCGGCTTCACCGACGGCTTACTCATCCTTCTACACAAACGCAAAACGACCGTCCGCGTGCTCCACCCCTTCACGCGCGCCATGGTTGACCTCCCGCCCCTCGCCCCCGCCTTTCACAAGGCTGTCAATGACCGAGGATCTCTGCTCCACATGAGCGCCTTCGTCTGCTCTTCACCCACGGCCCCCTTCTCAGTGGTTGCCCATTTCCCCTGGAAACCCGTGGCGCTGTGGACACAACCAGGCCGCGTGGCGTGGGAATTCATCCGCCATGGTCTGGAGATTCACAACATCTTACCCTTCCAAGGCATGCTCTTCGCCACCGTGAAGTCGACAAAGCAGATAGTGATGGTTTACCCTCCACGCAAATTCTCCCTTGCTTACGCCCTAGACTCATTGGCCACACAAAAGATATGGTGCGAGTATCTTGTGGAGTTTGCTGGGCGTATGATGCTTGTGCTGCAACATAGAACCTCAGAGGTTGATGCCAGGGCATGGGCGAGTTGTGCCTTCAAGGTTTTCGAGGTGGACATCCGCGGCAAGAAGTTGCTGCCAATCTGCAGTCTCGGTGACCATGCTATGTTCCTCCACACTGACAGATGTCTGTGTATCTCGACAATGAACCTGCCATCTATCTACAGCAACTCAGTTTATTTCACTCTGCCACGCAGGCCTGTTGTAACACAGTCTCTCTTGACTGGTTTCTCTGAGGACCTATCTGCGATGTGCCAGATACACGACCTCAAGGAGAAGATACAGCCGTCCGTGCGGCCCTTCACCATTGCTCATCATCTTCTCACGTATTGCCATCATTTAGAGTGGGCATGGGGACTCATGTTTCACGAGTACCACTATATACCCGAATCTTTCAAGGAGCTGCACAAGAAAATACAGACACATTATTCTCAAGTCCGGATTCCACAAGCTACAGCAGGAGGTACCAAGTCCAAACTTTGTCATAATTAAGTAAGAAAGGAGCTTCTGTGTAACACTACTTTTTTGGTCGTTTTTTTTTTATGATGAGGACTTGTTATATTATGTGCTTGAATTCTTCCCCGCCTGTTTATCTCAGTGAAGGGGAGTCATTTGGCAGACTTCAGGTTTATTTTGTTTGGCCGACACTGGTCTGTATTTTTGATCAACCTTGTTGTAAGAAATCTATGACAAGGCCCAGTTTTTCATCGTCAAATCACCGCTCTGACTGCTCCAAGTGCTTTATCTGGTTGGTTTGATATACGACAGTTAATTTTTTGTAACTTGCATGAAAACATTTGGTGTGCGGGAATCTGAATACCCGTGGTCGCAATGTTCCTTGGAATGTCGAGGCTTATCATGACTTTAGAAAGTCAAGGCTTATCCAATTGTTTCACACTTCACCAATGCTCCTCTAATTGGATAACCGGGGTAAAAATTGAGGGAACAATCAGCTCTCTTTTGTTAAGCTCAGTCAAAGCTTTTAGTTAACAAGGATATCTCAACCAGCAAGCAAAATCAACTTCTCAAGTCGTCACGTTACCGGTCTTTCAGTAAAAAATAATGATGTTGTAGCTCCTGGAAGGTTACAACATCACACAGCTTCTCGTACAAGATCTTTTTTTTGAAACGGAGGCTTCTCGTACAAGATCATTTACATGATGTTTCATTCTAGCGTAATTCTTTCAAGACTTCTATTCACGCTTGCTTTTATTGAAGTATTTTAGCAGAAAATAACAGCCTTCACCTATGAACAAACATGTGACCTGTAATGTAGTAAGCTGAACTAGAACCACCTAGTTTACATCAGTATTTATACGGTCCAGTGGTTGCAAAATAGGAAAAGTGAGCCACAAGAATGTATTTTCCTCGGAATATAGCCCACATAGCTGCATAAAAGTGAAGTATATATGCACTTTGCATAAAAAAGGAATATTACTCCATGGTGAGCATAAAATCGCACATGCAAAAATCATATCCATGGTGAGCAACTGAGCATGCAACCAAAAAAATACATAAATCTAAAACGAAGTATCTGGTTCTCGAAGATATATATTCCCTTGTTCTAAATCTATATCTATCTTTACCTAATAATAAAGAAGTAAGGGTTCTTCCTAAATTTTCGTTCATTTTTATTGGGACTGTCTAATTAATAACTAGCTGTTTTTCAATTCGTCAACAATCACTTTTTTAAACCAATTGTGTGTTTCCATGTGTTCAGTTTCATCCGTTCTCATTCCTGCGCGCCTGTAAACATTAAAAGTGGCTGTTGACGAATCACCGGCCTGCCCTAGGAAGATTCTGGACTGCAATTCTAAGGCCTCATTTCGGGTTGACCCGAAAAGCCATCGGGCCTCAATAAAAAACAGCAGATCCAATAACAGACTCAACCCAAAACCTCTGTGAAGTTGTTGGGCTACACACGCCTATGTCCCAGCTAGATCCACGTGAAAACACCGGACCCACTTTGCCCTTCCTAGCACCCCCGTCCCCCGTCCCCCCTCCCCCCTCCCACATCTGTATCAGGTAGACCTTCTTCTTCCTCAAGAAAGAGAAACATAAGGGGAAAACAACTAAAAGACCAAGATACACGTGAGAGACGTGAGGAAAAGAGAAGATCATGGAGGATGAAGAAGAAGAACAAAGTGGAAGAATCCAAAACCTTAAAGGGAAATTACCATCAGCATCTCTTCAGGTCAGTCCATCAAAAACATGCATGAAATCTGCACCCATGTTCAAAAACGAAATCAACCAAAAACTCACATGTCCACAAGGTTTTTGATACCATTTGTTCTAGCATGAAATACACTCTAGTTTCTGCAACAGTTAGAAACACCAGCATAGGTAGACAGCAAGGGTGCAAGAGTAACTGATGCCAAAAGATGGAAACCCTTCTGTAAAGACACAAACCTGTAGGGTACTACATGACATCAGAAGAGATCTTGATATAGCCATAGTCTTCTTGATAAATCCAACATTCAGATCAAACTTTCGGTATAACTGAAAGAGGCATACACAAGGAGAGACCCTTCCCGAAGCGTTGACTGCCTCTATGGCGACTGGCGATATGTCGATCTAAACATCCTCATCTTCTCCACCGCTCCTAATCCTCTATTTCCCTCCAATCTTAAGTCTTTCCACAGTCAATCCACTCCACCTTCATTCTCACACTCTATGGTGACCCTGCATACCACTGCATGTTGTAATATGCCAGTCGTTAACATAACATGTGCGAAGTACCAATCCGCAAATATTACATCCCTCAGAGTAGTACAACAGAAGCATAGCCGGTCTTTATTTCACTCACTTAAGATTACAAGCCATATATGTACATCACATTGGAGCTCCTCCTGGGTCCATAGAGGATAACTCCCAGGTTCTAGGTGAACCCTACTTAACTTATACAATATAGGTCTAAGAAGGCTTAGAACCATTTCTACTCGAGCAGCTAAATACTATAGCGTTGTCTTCTTCTGGAACCTCCCCGGTTCCGTACACGATAAGGTGGTCTACCCCCTCTACTCCTCCAGAGAGGTCTGGTTCTTCATAGCAGATCACATCTGCTCCTTTTCAATGGCCTCCTCCAGGTGATTCAGACAATCTAAGCATGGGATTATAAGAGGTATGCGTACGAGCGTACTCAACAAGTTCATTATAGGAAATAGGTGTTTTATGCACTAGCTACGGTATTAGACCAGAAAGTAAAATGCCAATGCAGGTTTTTATAAGCATTTCTTCAAAAGGTTGCTTTTATTCCGAAGAGCTATGTCCATCAGCCTTCACCGGGTGTCTAGAACTTCATGGAGTTCCTTTTCGGCGTCAGTTCCATAACCCGAACAAGTGACGGTCACGATTCGTTACACTCGGCAGAGGTGTGTCGCTTTACGCATAAGAGATCTTAACCATGGTGCCAACCGGGCAGCTTTCCCATCCACATTTCCGTGGTGTGAGGCCCGGTATAAGATCCTAGCCAATCATTGCGTTTCTCCGTGACCCCGCACACCCACCCTTGTTGCAGCTCCGACCTTGGGTCCTCGCCGGTCAGCATATCCATTGGATATCATCCGACCTCGACTACTATCGGGTATCACGACCTCAATACCTTCGCCGGTCTGCTGCAACCCATCATAGACCGCATTACCGTGGGGACTTAAAGGTTCCCCACCCCTCCGGTTGTTCTCGCAAGACATAACTGCTACGGTAAGCGCATCCGTTGATGTACGAGAGGAATAAACACAACGACTACTCCGTCCCACTCCAGATCTTATGGTTAACCCGGGTCTTACGGCGCAAGAATCATTGGACGACATTTGTTGTTAATCCTAGATGGATATAAACCCATTGCAATGGAACCTCTACCATACTCATACCATGGTTCCATCGCCCACCACAGTCATATTCATAGTTATGAAGATAACATTTTTGCTTTTCATGCAAGAGTGATAAGTGCAGTACTTTGCAAGTAATTTGATAAAAAAAAACTCAAATTGACATGAGCAAGCGATGAACTTGCCTGGTGACTGCAAGGTAGTGCAATTGGATTGTTTGGACTGACCTGGTCCTCTGTTTCTCAAAGATAGCATCATTGTCCGATAGGGGCAATGGTTAAAGATTCAAATATGCATGCTTCTGATTTTTAGGGTTGTTCCCCCCTTCCCGATGTTTGATTATTTAATATCGGAGGTGGCGAATAAGCACAATTTATAATATTCCTTAAGAGCAAAAATAGTTTCTTGGAGTATTTCCAAGAATTAGTTAAGTCCAAGGTAATTTACGGACTTATTTAATTGTTAAAAATATGAGGTCTATTTTAATTGCTTTTATTAATGCATTATTCTTTGGATAAATAATTATTAATTTTCACTTTGGTTCAAATATTCTAACCAGTATTTGTTTATGATAGAGAATAACTTTTAAGGTGGTTTTCATATTTTATTCTATTTTTTAGAGTTATTCATGGTTTATGGATTTATGTCAAAGTTTCTGTTTAAAAATAAATGTGAATTGACCATTTTGCCCCTGGGCCCACCTGTCAGGCGAACCCAGTGGGTTAGACTGGACCAGCCCTACCTGGTCCGGCCCGTTCGGCCTCACTCGCTCCCCTCTTCTCTCATGCACGCTCGAACCCTAACCCTAGCTCCTCCCGCGACTCTGCGTCACCTCCGCCGTCGTCGGCTAATTCCGGCCAACACCGGCCGTCTCTGCCCCCGCCATGGGGCGCGTTCGACGTGTCTTGCGATGGCGCGTCGAATCATTCGCTTCGATCTGACGGACTCGCCTCCTTCTGCTCGTCCTCGACCCTCTTGTGGCGCCTAGGGTTACGGCCGCCGCCGTTGCTGCACACTAGCGGTGCTCCAGGCTTGCTCTGGTGTTGTCCAGGGGCATGTCGTGGCGTGCTGGGCGCTGCGGCGCTCGCCGTGGCATGCCCTGGTCTGGCTTGGCGCCGCCATGGTCTGGCGCGTGCCGCCGTGGCCGCGTTACGGTCTGCTTTGCCCAGGTATGCTCTCATCCCCTTCTCTCTCACATGTTTTGCTTCTTCTTCCTCCTCTGGATGCGCTGCATCCATTGCCCTGGTGCACTGGACTTGCCAGTACACCAGCAGTGGTGCTCCTGCTGCCGTGCTTGTGCTCCTGGCTATTTAAGCCATGGCTAGAGCTGCTGCTGCTAGCCATGCCCTATTGATGCTGCTCTAGCTGTGCTGTTGCTATGCTTATGTGTGTGCTGTTCTACCCTAATTACTGCTACTGCTATGCTCTTGCTTATGCTGTTCTACCCTAGCTGATGTTCTTGATGTGCTCAAGCTCATGTGTGTACTCTTACTGCTACTGTGATGCTCATGGCCTTGCCATGCTGCTCCAGCTGCTGTTGTCCCACTGTTTATTCATGTTTATCTATAATTGATATCCCTAGCTAATTGCCTTGTGCAATCACTGCCTGTGCAAGTGCCAGTGATGTGTGCTGCTGTGCCACTCTTGTGTTGTCTGATTCAGTGGTACATCAATTCTTTGATGTGCTTCTGGATACAATTATAAAAGGTGAATCATGATTGTATTATTATCTGTTGTTGCTTGCAGTTGCTACTGCTTATGCTGGTGATCTGAGATGATCTTGTGATCACCAGATGCTTACTGTATTCATATATGCTTTGTTTATATGAAGCTCTGCTTATCTCTGAAGCTCTACACCAAGTGCTCGTGATTGATGTTACTTGTAAAAGCATGGTTGTGGCTTGGTGTTCTGTCTAATGCTTCTGGTTGCATCTGTGTAGGCTTTTGTGGTTAGTTGTGTTTGTCAGTGAAGTCTTGCTTCCTATTTCTGACAAAAAGGTATGAACTGCTTGATGCAGTGGTGATTCCTATGCATTTGTGCAAGTTTTGGATGGAAACCAACACTCGTTGGTACCTCCACTTGTGATCGAACTCCTAGGAGTGATGATATTCCTATCTGGTTGGCCTATGTGTGTTGCTTGGTAGCTGTTGTGACCCTAGCAGTGATGTGCTTGCTAGTTATGGTTGCTCCTACCCTTTTGGATGCTACTTTGCAATAATACTGGTGGTCATTCATTTGATTCCAGTATATTTGACGTTGAAATCAAATAGACATAGAAATATCTATCTATCTGATGGTTTAGCTAGCTGAATGTTGCTAGGTGAGTTTGGTTAGGCTAGCTCTGGATCAAATCCTTGATGGATTCTTTTGGTTGACTCAGTGGTGATTCACTTGACTTAACCAGTGTCCCCTAGGATTTATCTTTACTGGCCTCTCCCTTATTTTGCCAGCATCATATGGTTTAGTACCAAATGATGACACAAACGGGGTAGCCTTACCCTATGGCTTGTGTGTGTTATGCACATGCTTTGTATTATGAGCAAAACCATTGCTTTCTCATGAATTTGTGGTATACCTCACTCCAGCTCCTAGATATTTGTTGTTGTAGAGGTTTTGCTTCAGCTTATGTGATGCTGGTGTTGTGCTTGCCCTTCTCCTCCTCTAGCTTGTGATCAACTGTGAGCTTGGTACTCCATTTCTTGATCAACAATTATCTGTTTTTGGTGGAATAGATACTGGGTGATTATGCTACTGTGGTGTTCTTGTTGTTCTTACCCTTCTGGTGCTTGTGTCGAAGAGCACTAGGGTTTGTGGCTGAAAATCTTTTATACCCCTTGTGGCTTTGATCCTTGGTCGACAACCAGGTTATTTGGTTTGGTGACTAGCCAAACTGCTGTGTGTTGGTGGCCATGCAAGCATCCTTGTGAACTGTGTGCTTTACAGGTTGAAACTTGTGCGCATGGAGTGGATTAGCTCGGCTTGTGCAAGCTTATCCCCCAATTTTCCATTTTTACTAATCTGCCAAGTGTCTTTGCCACTTGGTGTAATGTGGTGATTTGTGTTTCTTGGCTTGCAGGTTTGGAAGAAGATCAAATCATCCAGAGCTTCATCATGGTCAAGATGATGATCATTAGTTAGGGCCTTAGTTGTAGATTCTTGTAATTTTCTTTTCTGTATTTATTTATTTATTTTTCTTTTATTTGATTTATTGTAATATTCATAAGAATATTGTAAATGACAATGTAATGTGTGTGATTATCAATAAAGCTCAATGTTTCTCTAATGATCTTATTGTAATATATTTATATTCTTTTCTTATTTAAATTCTCCAAATATAATATTATGTTTTGAATTATTAATTGTCTTTATATTTTACGTGTTGTTTGAGTTTGAATTTCATTTCAAACTCATTTCAAATTCAACCACTCAACTCTAAGTGTTAAGTTCAAATGTATCCCCTCATTTCAAAACCCTAATTCAAAAAAGATCATGTCCAAGTTTGTCGCACACTCGAAACCCTAAACCTCTGGTGTCGAGAGAGAAACTTGTTCCCTCTTAGGTTTTATGCAATTAAGCGCGAAATTTTCCCTAGTTTTGCGATGCAATGCACATCCCTTTTCTAATTCTACCCCGCAAACGTCTCGAATCCTAGGATATTACACACTCCCAGTGTCTCGCCTCAACATCTCCTGTAGCAGCAAATTGCAAGAAATCTAATGGACGGAAAACAACTCGAGGAAGGAAGCAACGAAACGACTCACCAGCATCCATCCCCACCCTCCTAGCCATTTAACCATCAATCTATCCCACAACATCGATTCCTGAGAGGAGACATGGACGAAGAGGGCGGTGACAAAGAGGACGAGGAGGGTGCCAGTGAGGATGTCGATGATCTCGTGAAGGTTACGCGGACGGCATGAGAAAGAAGAAGAAGAAGAAGGCGTCGGGCACATGAGGCCCCAAGTGGACGCCTCTGGAGGATCAATGTCTGTGCGAGTCGTGGGTGACGGTGAGGCATGACTCCATCATCGGCGCCAACCAAAAGTACAGGAAGTATTGGGCAAGGATCAAGACCGAGTTCGATGAGCGCAAGCTCATCAACAACGACTACAATAAAGTGACAATGAAGAGGAGCCAAAAGACAATGTCGACACGATGGGCCATCATCTAGGCATCGGTGAACATGTTCCATGGGTTCCATAGCGAGATCGAGACCAGAGGCGACAACGGCATCAACGTCAGCGGCGTGGTACGACTCTTTCTTAGATAATCTATAGCGCCTACATTTTGTTCGACGGTCTGATTGTGTTTCCTTTGGTTAGTTCGACAAGGCCATGGATATGTACCGCAAGAACTCGGAAGGGCATAAGTCTTTCATGCTGATGCATTGCTATAGCAAGCTCAAAATAAACGAGAAATGGCGGTTGACGCGCCAGTCGTTGTCGAAGGGGAAAGACGCCATTGATCTAAATGCGCCGCTGGCAACATCGGCAGGGCGCCCTATCGGCAACAAGGATGCCAAGGCCTCCTTGGTCGATGTTGCATCGTCCGAAAAGATGCAGGCGTCGATCACGAAATGCCTCAGCGGGGTCTCCTCGACCTTGCTCTCGCGCGATAAAAAGGCCGATGAAAGGTGGGCGGCGCTGCTCAAGAGCCACGAGGAGAAGATGGAGCTCAAGAAGCGGAAGGACGACATGTCCCTGCTAAGAGAGTCGACAGAAGGAATGTCTCCCCGAATGCGGGCGGCGCACAACTTCTTCAAAGGCCAGATCCTCGACGACATCGAAGCCAAAATGGCGGCGGCCGTAGTGGCAGCGACAGGTAGCGGTAGCAACCCCAACCCCGGAGCAAGAGCCGGCACGCGTCTACGACAAAGACGCTACACCTGCGTCGGCCTCTGCCTCGGCATCGGCGACGGAGCAGACGGAGCATGCACACCATGCAGATCACGACGAGTTCATCGTGATCGACGGGACTACGTCGACTCAGGATGCGTCGGCATCGCCCAACCCCTTCTTCTAATTTAGCTTGCACCATCGGTCTGTTATATGATTGCGCGCCCAGTACTTGATCGCCGCTACTCTGATTGCGACGACTTTGGCGGGAACGATCTCTTTTGAATGCGAACTATTTGAATTTCTGATTAGGGACGGTGTTTGGGGGACGCGGCTGGGGAGCGACGTCCCCCAAACGCGGCACGAACAAAACTCCTCCCCAAAACGCTCGATCCGGCGACGTTTGGGGGACGGTTTGGGGGACGCGACTGGAGATGCTCTTACAACACACACTCGCCAAGCGCACACCGCAAAACACAACAAAAGACAACACAGAAATGTCCAGCCGAAGCGCCATTTTGATCCATGAAGAGGGAGCCTTGTCTTGTGTTGCACCAGAGCGATCACGACCAAGTCCACGCCAACAAACCTCCACCGCACAAAGACTGCAACCCAAGGGGAAACTCAACAACGGGTCGGCCACCTAGCAGAGCTTGAGGAACCGAAGGAGGAGGGGGTCTTGCGACGACACCTCCAAGAAGGTGAATGGCGCAAGAGTGCGTCATCGTCGACGACAGAAACATAGGTCCTACAGAGTTTTCACCCATACCCGAGAACCACCACCCCTGGAGCTCGAGCTAGGTCCAGACCAAAACACAACATCTTCCCCTGGCGTTGGGATAGGCACATCGGCAAGAGCTACGAGCAGACGCCGACCTAGCAAACCCCCCCAAGGCGCTAGGAAGGAAGTCAGCTACCGCATCAAACCATGTAAAAGCAGCCAGGACGATGTTGCGAGAGGGCTGCGACACCAGCGAGAGGTCGCAGGGTGATCCTCAAGAAACTACCAGGGAGGCATGCACGAAGTGAGGCTCCCAAGGAGAGCTGGATGAGGCGAAGGGATGGGGTTCATCACTTCGAGCAGGAGCGACATCATCAGGACGCCTTCAACAAGGGAGCGACACCCGCAGGTGACGCCGTCACCGGCACAGCCCACATCCATGTGCAGCTTTCACGGAGTTCCAAACCCGATCAAAATTCCGGACACCACCGCGAAGACGTAGAGTAGACAAAGCAGAAATCACTGCCGCGCCCCAACCAAAGCCGCGCTATGAACTAGCCCAACTAGACTCATCCGCAGTGTGAGCGCAAACGCTGGCTGGCAACCCAGATCTAGACGTCACTGACGCTAGGTCGGCGGCAGCATGATGAGCCCACCATCCCCAGGGCGCCAACACTTGCACAAGCACGACTAGACTGGCCGGAGGAAGAACAGACTACAGCCGCAGGAGCGGCTGCAGTACGAGGCACGCTGCCAACCCGGCGAGCATGCGTCGGCCCTGGGACCCCTCCCAGATAGCCAACCAGGACATCGCCCACAAGCGACGCCAAAACAACGAATGGCCATATCGCCAAATCTAGGACCGCCAGGCCCAGATGTGGCCCGCGAGCATGATGCCAGCCATGGTGGTACACCATCCACGACCAGCAGACAAACATGAACGGTGGGGACAACCAGGCCTGCCTGGCCCAGATCTAAGCCCGTGGGTCTAGATCTGCCCGCCGCCACCACCCACGCAACGTGTAGCACCGACGGTCAGGGCGCCGCCCAAGCAACCCCGACGCGGACGTCCATCTCGCCTGACCACGCCGGGAGCCAAGCCAGGACCGGAACTGAACCCTAGTGGCATAGATCTGAGCCCTAGGTAGCCCAAAACGCGGCCGGCGGCGGCTAGGTAGCAGCACGCGCGACGCCCTCGCCACGCCACGGCCGCCGCCCACGCGGCCCCCAACGACCGGAGCTGCACCAGCCCGGGCCGGAGCCGACGAGCCTCACCACCGCACAGAAGGACCTGCCCCGTCGAGTCCTGCACGTGCGCGGGGAAGGGGAAACCGCCGCCACCAGCACCGCTCGGGCTTTGCCCGGCGGCGGCGCGGGAAGAAGAGGAGGGAGGGGGAGGCGGGAGATGGGGGCGCCCCGGCCGCCACGCGGGGGGGGGGGGGACGGGAGCGGGACGGGGTCTAACTGTTGGATGTTTTGGCACCACAGCTACATACTTCGAGTAGAGCTGCTCTTCACTAGGGCGCCCATATTGGTTGATGCTTTTTTTTTGTTGCGGGGCTTGGTTGACGATCACTGCTGCTTTTGTTCGCACCGGCCACTTCTCCCACAGTTTCTCCACCAGGATATGCTTTTGAGTCTACCTCATAAGTTCTCATAGATCAGAACCTGCAATACAAAATCGAGGGCAGGGTTTGAAGATTTGATCTCCAAAATCAAACACAAAAAAGTGCAATTTAAGAGCATCTCTACCGGTTGCCCAATAGCGACCCTCGTAGCTATATTAGGCCCGTCGCATGTTTTTTGGGATCAGATGGGACGTTCCATGATTCGCCGACGGGTTTGTGAGTCCAATAAAACCGTCGGTAACCCTTGCCCATCCTACAGACAGGGTGTGAACGGGCGCGCCTACGCCTTGTGCCACGTAGGTTTTCGATAGTAGCACTGTCCTGGCAGCGACACAAACACCACGTCACATTTTAAATGACCGCGTAGAGGAGGCCGATTCCCGTCTTCAATGAACGTGTTGGTTTTCCGAGGCGGCAATACGACGGGAGACTGCCAGTCGCTCCACACGGCAACGACAGAGCTGTCACCGTCTTCAATGCGCACACCGTCCTCCACTATAACCCCGCCCTTCTTTGCGTGCCCTTCTCCATTCAATCTTGCCGTTCCTCCAAAAACTATCACCGCCACCCACCTTCTTCTCGGCGATGGCACACAACCACGAAGCCGGGGTCAGCGGTGGGCCAAGACGACGAGCACCGCCCAACACCGCCCGCTAAACCTCAATCTTGAGGAGGTGGCGGTGCATCACAAAGTGGACTCCTTGTGCTGCGATATTATCGGTTGCCACCCGGTTGTCACATGTATAACGGTGGGTATGTGGTTTCACCGTTGCCGGAGGGGGCATAGCTCCGCGCCCTGATCGTGGAGCGAGAGCAGCTTCGGCAGTCGCAGCGGAATGATCCAGCATGGGGGCCGAACATCCAAGAGTGGTTGGGCGTGTTCCAGTGCGAGATGTGAAAAGAGTCTGCTTCGCCATCGCCGACTCGGGCGGTTAAACCGCATCGGCCGACGAGCGTGTGACACGAGCAAGACGTCAACCAAGCATTTACCGCGCATGGTTACCACCCCCGACACGACCACATTTTCCAGAGAGCGTCCTTCCCATGTATTCTCGATCGTGTTCAGGCTCGTCTAGATCGGTGTCGTGCCATCGTTCCTTGCCCTACCGTCCACCACAAAGCGTTAATGGAATCGTCATCCTTGAGGCATTAGACGGGTCTTCTTTCTGCGCCGATGCCGGTGCCCTTCGCTCGAAGAAAGAGGAGCATTCACCGCCACACGAGTGCATGTACCTCCGGCTCCCGAAGAAGGAGGCGGCCATGAAAAAGGAGAAGGTCGTCATCCTGGTGCCGTCGCCATCAAGGGAGAAGAAGTGGTAGGACATCGAGCTCGAGATCTAAGCGACGCACCACATGCCAAATGACCCTGAAGACGCGCCGGTCTAGACGACACTGATGAACCACTTGTACAACATGGTACCGGAAGCCGGCGACATTTCACGGACTGGTGGTCGGCAACGTTTAGTGGAAATGTAGTCATCCTCGTGGACGAAATGTCGGCGGCTGTGCCAGGTCTGGCTCCAAAGGAGTAGGACTACGACATCCTCGACGACACAGTAGCCTCCTCCAACTACGATGATTGTGGCGATGGCGTGGAGAGCATGTCCTACCGTGCCTTCTACTTGTTTATTAAGATAATGTTTTAATTTGAATTTCACAATCTTTTGCAAAAAAAAAGAACTTCTGTGTCTATTTAAATTTATGAAGTCTTCAAAGAAAACTTAAACTTTTGGCGGCTGATATTATGGGACTCGCCAATGTGGAACGGCCGGCCCTGTTCTTAAATTTATGAAGTTTTCCAAAGAAAACTTAAATTTTATTGTATGAACAATGTTATCCAGGCATTGCTGTTGACGCTTATTTGGGAATCACAAGTAAAGATGCTCTAAGGATGATTTTAATTATCCCCGAGCCGAGAAGAAATTCCATTGCTTTATACGGGAGAGAGGCTGCTCATGTTTTTCCGTCGTCTGTCGTCCCAATCCACCACAAGACTGCAAAAAGGGAATTCTCGCTGGATATAAATCTGTACCACTCACACACTTTTTTTTTCTGCTGTTGCTAATTACGAGGATGCAATTTCGCGAGGCATTATGTACCGACGGTACAGGAATGGCCTGCTCACGCCACCTTCATCTCTCTACCCCTGGTCCATTAAATCTCATACGATTCACGTACCTGTAACCAATTTTGTACTGATGGGCCGGGCTTGGGTCTGAAAGTTAGGCCCGATGTCGGGCCGGGTCTAGGGCTGGGTTTTTGCGTCGGGCTATGTTAGGCCCGGCCCGAAGAATGCCCAGGTATTTCTAGTACTGAGTGGCATACCAAGGACAGTATCTACATCAACCGTTTAAGTATGATTTCTTTTCGAAGCATAAATGAACTTGTTTGGTTGCGACTTTCTTCCTTTCTAAGTGAATTTCCGAATTATCAATACATGTCAAATGAATTTCTTCAAGCTGAATCAAGCATAGTAAACATAGGCAGACAAAGGTTGCACTATGAAATCCTGATGCATGCAGATATACAACATAGTGGAGAACTACTTGCATTTACACCGTGGAACCAGAAAAGGAAGCCCTGAGAATTACGAGAAAATGTCAAGAAAAGTACTATTTAATACATGTTGGGTATGGGAATGTATGTGCATCATCTATGTTAACATGCTATGTTCCCTCCTTTTTGTAACTGAATCCGATCAATTGTACAGTTACCAAGCTAGTAGAAATGGATTTTGAGCACCTACACTTGCACGCGTTATCTACCGTCTGTCAAGACGACGTTGCTAATGTAGGAGTAGGGCGATTCGGTAAATGAACCGGTGGACTCCGGGAAGCTCGACATCCTGACGTTGAAGTAGGCCGGCTGCCTGGGCTCCGGCAGGGTGAGCCCCTCGCTGCCGAGCATCGCGACGACGTCGGACATGTTTGGCCGGTCTTCGGCGCTGTCCTGGACGCAGAGCAGCGCCACCTGGACCCACTTCATCACCTCGGTCACCGGGTAGCCGGTCCCGATTACCTGGTCGACCATCTCGTGCCATTTCCCCTCTTTCCACAGACGATACGCCTGAAAGAATTGAACAAGTTTGCAGTGATTAGCGGCCACTCCTGTCTTGTAGGTTTCAGCGTACTGAAGTGCAGATTTCTTGTTGCAGAAAATTAAGTGGGTATTGTAGTGCATTGTTGTCTATACTTACGTATCCTGTGAGATTGCAGAATTTTCCGTGCTGGTAGAAGCCTGGAGTCCTCTTCCCGCTTATGATCTCAAGAAGCAAGACGCCAAAGCTGTAAACGTCGGACTTGATCGAGAAGAGGCCCTCGGAAGCATACTCGGGAGCGATGTATCCACTGATGAGAAATGCCCAAAGAAATTCAGTCATCATAAGCTGGAGACCGACTACGTGTCTATGCGTGCTTGAACTTATGTTGGCACTGTAAGTACGTGCAGCAAAATTTGATCAGCAGGAGTAGTACTTACTGTGTGCCCATGACCCTGGTGGTGTTGGCCTCCGTGGTGTTGGAGCAGAATATCCTGGCCAAACCAAAGTCAGAGATCTTGGGGTTCATGTCGCGGTCCAAAAGGATATTGCTCGCCTTCAGGTCCCTGTGCACCACTCGCAGCCGAGAGTGCTTGTGCATGTAAAGGAGGCCCTGCGCGATCCCGTCGATTATAGTGAACCGCCGCTCCCAATTCAGTATCGCACCTCTCGTGCTGTCTGCAGAGCAGCAACAGTCAGTCAAAATGTTGGAGAGGAAATGTAGCAACAGGCTCGATCGATGAATGGATTGGGACGCGTCACGCGTACCGAAGATGAAGCAGTCGAGGCTCTTGTTGTGCATGTACTCGTATATGAGCATCTTCTCCTCCGCCTGGAGGCAGCATCCCAGGAGCCTGACGAGGTTGGTGTGCTGGAGCTTGGCGATCAGCTGGATCTCCGTCTTGAACTCCATGAGCCCCTGCACCGAGCCGGTAGAGAGTCTCTTGATTGCGACTTCAATCCCGCCACTCAGTTCTCCCTGGAACGCAAACACAACGTAGTCGTCAGAGAAATTCATCTATCTGACGCATTGCACTGAGCCACTGAACAATCCATGTGTCTGCTGTAACTGTACTATCAGTAATGCAGGAGTATAAATAGACACACACGTTGTTTGTGTAAGAACAGTATACCATGTAAACCGCGCCGAAGCCACCCTGGCCGAGCTTGCAGTCGTCGGAGAAGTTCCCGGTGGCGTCCGCGATCTGGTCGAAATCGTAGAGCGAGAACTCGGAGTCGCTCTCCTCGATCTTCCACAGCTTGAGCACCTGCTCCATCTCCATGGACATGGTTGGTATGCCCACCCTCCCTGAGAGATTAGCCACTGGTCAATCGTACATTCTGTTGGTTAGTGACGAGATCGCCGTGGAAGAGCAAGGCAACGTTCATGAGAAGAAACAAGCTGTATGTTTTAGCAGCTAGGTACCTCTTCTTCTTCGTGTTCTGATCCACAGGAAGCACGCCAAGAAGCCGCAGAGGAGCACGGCTACGGGGACTGCTATGGCGACGATCCATAGGGTGTTCTTGCTCCCTGCGAGCTGTTACTGTCAGATAAAAACTTCCACGTTGAACTAAAACAAACGAGAGAAGATTTTTTGAGTAGGTGCTGACTGCACAGCCTTCATCTAGGATGTTAATAAGTGCATCAAAACCGCGCTAGCCTTTTTTTTTCTCAAACAATTTTTTTTTGTATCTCTCACATCATCCAATATTTCAACTCCAAATTTTGATATAGGATGTAGGAAAAATAGTTGGACTGTAGTACGCAGCGCGCCGCACCAAGGCGTGGGCGGATTCTCCTCCCTAGTGTGCATGCATGCATGCCGATGACATCATCAAGATTCTTCTCAATGTCTAAATTAAAAAAACTTTATCTCTCAAACCGCGAACCCATTTGAAAATCCGTTTTCATCGTGAGCTTAGTCGCGAAGAGATCTTCGAAACTAGATCATATGTTGGTATATTCTGTGAACCATTTTTTCGTCAGTAATTGCTAGATTGTTATCACTAACTTGCCAGATATTCACTGCTTACCTACCGGATTGTAATCCGTTGGTTTCTAGGTTCATGCATGTCATTCTACACCAATGTAAAGCTCCATGATACCGAATTTGTGTGAAATTATATCATGTTTTAGGTCTTAGAGACACTAGAATACCCATTCATATCATTGCAATATTTAAAAATGGGTAAAAGTTATCCGATAACCATGTATAATTATTGTATCAATTATTCATTGCTAATCTGATAACCATATTATTAATAACCTGGAGATTGGTTTGATCAAAAAACATCCTCACATCAAACTGTAGGTGCACATACTAACGCATTGTCTATGTAAAACATGTAAAATGTTATTTAATAAAGATGTACAAATTATTGTGGGAGTTATTCAATTTTAATCTAGCAACTGATGCGATGAATTTTTTTTCAAAACATAACAACATGAGATCCATTTTTGAATTCCTTGTCGACACGAACGCAGCAATGCAAACGGATCATAAATTACATACACGGTTTGAAATATAAATCAATTTCAAGTTTCGGATTCTACTATTAATGGGATGATGCTGTCAGATCATTGCATGTGTCCTATAGGGGGAGAGCACCATTTTTTTTTGCCGCCGCATGGACTACCACTCCGTGCGACGCTTTTGTATAGATTTTCCCAAAATAGTTTGTGATTTTTATGACATTAAATATACATATATATAAAGAATTTGTTTTAATTTTTAAAATTTTAAATAGCTTCAAAAAAACCGGAACTATCTTTTTCTACATTCTAGTTGTAATGTTTCAGTGGCTAGCAAAGTTCATAATTTATATAGTTTATTATGAGATACAACCATTAATCTTGAAACTTTGTTTCAGTGGCTAGCGAAGTTTCCATAATTTATATAGTTTATGAGATACAACCATTAATCTTGAAACTTTGCAGTTCATTGCATAAATTTCCCAGAGCCAAGGTTGTGCACTGTTAGTGATTGAGGAGTATGACACCCTAGGTAGTCAATCTTCATTGACAGCGCAAAATTCGCAGATATGGCCCAGATCCAATCAGTGGTCTTCGTCTAAACACGGATGATGCTGATTGGATCAAGGGCTACGACTCGAGCAGAGTCAAACACCAGGGTCTCCCCGGCGGGCGGCGGCTGACTGACCAGATCGCCTTTGGATTGGACATGGACAACCGTGGGAAGCAAAGCAGCGGCCGTACCAACCGGCTGAGCATAATCAAAGGGCTTAATTTCGTCCGATAGACGCGTCCATACGTCTGGTACGTGCATGGCATGCAGATGTCGACCCGGCCGGATTCCCCGAAGCATGTGATGTGAGCGGAGGACTCTGCAGCTTGAACAAAATTAAGCGGCGCGCCGTGTTGGCCTGTGGGTGGTGGCCATGGCTGAACAAAGGGAACAAAGGGGAGCAAGGAAGATTAATCAAAGGCCAGGGAGCTAAACCTGTCTCGCCAAAAGCTAGCACCTCTCGTGCCGCACGTGGATCCGCCTGAACAAAGGGAATAAATCGCCCGACGAAAAAACTGTGTGCTAGGGGGAGGGGGAGGGAGAGTGGCGCGAAACTCTTTTTCTGTGTTGACAGCAAGTGACTATGGATCCATGATGAAAGTAGGAAGAAGAGAATTTCATGAAGGTCGGAGGGGAGGACTAGCTAAGGGAGGTTCAAGTCTTCGCGCTGTTGAGGGGCTTGCTTGGTGTCCGGGCTTCACAACGTATGAAAGTGGAGGCGACAACACGGTGAAGTAGTCCTACCTTCGGATGAAAACCCAAGGTGTCTGGCATTAACTGGTTGTGTCTGGCAATGACCTTGTTGGAGGCATTGTTTTCAGAGCGGGGACTATCTTCACGGTGAAAACCTAAGATCTTTGATCGGGTGACGACGGTGTTAGAGCATTGTTCCCTTCTTGAAGGCATCGTTTTTGGAGAGTCTGTATTTCAGGTGTTGTCTTGGTGGTGGATGTATTGCTGTTGTTAGGCCCGGGATACTGTAGCGGGATTTTTGTTTCTTTGTTTTCTTTTCTACTTTTTAGCTGTGTGCATCCGTAGTGTCATTAGGGTGGTGCGTTGTTGCAGAGGCTGAATATAATTAATATCTTTTAATATTAATATGTTTCCTTCATCAAAAAGCTATGTGCATCTATAGTACCCATGCAGAGGCTAGATATATTTGATATCTCCCGGCGGCTGCCTCACCAAATCGCCTTTGGATTGGACACGATGTGGACGGACGGACATCCGTGGGAAGCAAAGCAGCGGCCGTACCAACTGGTTGAGCATAATCTAATGGCTTAATTTCGTCTGATAGACGCGTCCATACGTACGTACGTGCATGTCATGCACATGTCCACGAAGCATGTGAGAGACTGAGAGTGTGAGTGGATGACAAATTTATACGCCAAGTTGGCCTCAACTGGGCGGTGGCCATGGCCCATGGTTGAACAAAGCAAGGGAACAAAGGGGAGGAAGGAAGGTTAATCAAAGGCCAGGGAGATAATCAGATAAACCTATCTCGCCAAAAACTAGCTATCATCTCGTGCCGCACGTGGATCCGCCTTTCGGTGTCCCTCGATCAACACCAAAAAGGCGTGCGATTGTGTGAGAACATTTGCTGCAATTCGTTTGCGGGTACGGTCCCCGGCCTACGTGGATGTCTCTACTTTGTTCGTCGTGAAAATAGTACTATGCCGTGAATTTATCTAAATTCAGATATATTTACACGCTAAATAGTTTTTTCTTTATTGGGCTATCGACCCTTTTCTATTGAATAATATCAGATTTGCTGGAAATCAGGCGCCTGATACTTAGTAAGTTTAAGTCGAACGCTTGGAGATTCGTATTTTGTGCTTGTAGATTCGTGCTCTGACTTTTGGGCTATTTATGTGTGTTTGTGTTGTTGTTGGCCCAACACGTGTGTTGCACATATGTTGCAACTAAGAATTTTCACATACATGTGGGTTGCAATTGAGAATTTTTTCCAATTACGCCTGAGTCGCAACTAAGAATTTTCACTTACATGTGGGTTGATATTTTTTTTCTAATTGCATAAGCGTTGGAACTGAGATTTTTCCAGTTGCGCATATGTTGCAACTAAGAACACATCCATGTGGGTTGCAATTGAGATTTTTTTCTAGTTACGCCTACATTGCAACTAAGAATTTCCACTTACATGTGGGTTGCAACTGATTTTTTCCAATTGCATGTAACTGAGATTTTTGCAGTTACGCATATGTTGCAACTAAGAATTTCCACATACATGTGGGTTGCAACTTAGATTTTTCCAGTTACGCATGCGTCGCAACTAAAAATTTCCACTTACATGTGGGTTGCAACTGAGACTTTTTCAAACGCACGTAAATTGCTACTAAGATTTTTCTTATATCTTAAATGGTTGTATAGATTTTTTTTTCTAGTAAAAAATGCGAACGCACGCCAAAACTAAAGTAGTACTGATGTGAGCGACTAAGACATATTAAGTCTCAGGCGACTGATCTGTAGAGGCTCCCAAATAATATATATATATATTATAATTAGATAAATGTGTGTGACAAACTTTTCAGAATGAAGAGAGTACTTTGATCTGGAATAGAAAAAGGACTGTTGCTAGCTCACTGTCGGTCCAGTCATCCACTGCCAAAACAAGGAACGGTCACACGATTGAGATGGCCCGAGATTAGATTTGATGGCATCTCTATCAATGCCATCGATTCCTTGGATTCGCGCATGGAATAATGCTTGGCAAGACCTTCTATTTTTTAAGAAAAAAAATCTCTGCCTTTGTCTCCGCTTAAAAGATATGGAAAATGCCCCCTACGGAAATTGCTGGTATAATTCTCGAGTGAAAAAAGAGGTATGCATCGACGAAATATGCAGGTCCATAGCATCATCGATTGGACTTGGGCGTCTCCTCTCACTCCGTATTCAGTAACACAAACGCAAAGATTCAACGGCACCCATCGTAAAATACTAAAATATATTCACATATCAATACAGCTATCATCCGTACACATGGAGACACATAACTCTTTGTTCCTATAGGCTGATGTGCACCGCCCGGCGTTTCTTCCATCCATGGACAAAAAAGTCAGGAGGGTCCTACACTCTGAGATAAGCTGCGCAATTCTTTACTACAACTGTGTCGGATCTTGACAATGCATATATACTTTTTTTTCTCGACTAAAATGTATCTACGTACATTTTGGGCAGTCGAGTTGCACAGAATATTTCCGCGGTTAAGAACACCTAATCCAAAACGACCAAAAAATAACCATTTCGGCTTGAGCCCAAACTAAATATATCTCGGAAATAGATATTTTTAAACCATGTAGTCAATGATGTATCCTACAAACATGCAAATCTTGATTCGAAACAGTTTGTATATATCCTGAGCTACATAAAATTGAAAAAACTATGGATTTAAGTATGTTGAACACTGCATATTCTCAAAACTCGAAAATTTATCAGAATTTTTTATTTTGTGTATCCTAGAATTCAAAAAAAAATAGCGTTTATGATTTTGCATGCTTGTAACGGACATCATTGTCAACATCCATAAGAATTTTTTTTTAAAAGGATCACTAGAACTCGGGAGGCAAAGAGAATTTTTGGGTAAATGGATCTAAAATAAATAAATAATATAGTAGAAATTTAAGATCGGGATAATGAGTCAGGTAGCTGAGGTGGTCTTGGACCAAGATTGTTTTTCTCGTCGGTGGGGATATACGATTTGTTTATTTGTAGCAATTAAAAAATATGATGTGAGTTAAGATGTGATACTTTGATCTGAGCGGTCTGAAATACTTTTTTGCCGCCAATTACATACCCAATTCATCCAAATGGTTGTGGACATCCTCTCTACGATCGCATAGTTTTGTACCAGCTAACTCCTAATTACTCTCTAATTTCGTTTTGTATGCATGAGAAAAAATGTTGTCTTATATATATATTGTGGAATTTTATTTTCCATGACATTCTTATAAAAAAAAATCATCCATGTGTATCCCTTTGGGTAGCGGGATTTTTTTAACAATGTTTCTAATTTAATAAAATAATATGACAATCGATGTGGCTTAGAAAAAAATTAGTGCTAAAACCACTGCATCTGAATTTTTATTCTCATTAATTTTTACGTATATGTTTAATGAATTGTGTTTTCAAATTAATGATATTTGAAACAGCTCAAGTTACAAATATGCAAGTAGTATACTCCTAGAGGTTCTCAATAATTAACAATCAGTACACCGGAGTATTCGCCAAATCGTTTTCATCTCATTAACTGAAAGGAAATGCAGATGCAAAGGTAAGAGTAAGAGGAAGATGAAAGGATGGAGACTCACCAGTGGAGGAACTCAGTAGCGGCGCGAGCGTGACCATGTCGTCGGTGGTGGTGTGGAAGAAGGTATCCTTCTCGTACCTGTAATTGCAACGCACCCCGAGAATCCTGCCGCCCAGCCTCCCGCTCAAGGACTTGGGTATCTCTCCGATGATGCCGGCGAGGCAGCTCCGGCACTGAGCCGCCGTGAGGTCCGGCGTGCACTGCGCCAGGCCGAACAGGTTGATCTTCTCGGGCGCGAAGCCGGCCTGGCCCGTGGCGTACTTGGTGCTGGCGTTGCTCGCCTTGTCTGCCACTGCGTTCGCGAGCCGCGTGACAAGGCCGTCGAACTCGGCGACGTTCCATGCGGACACGTTGTTCATGTTGTGCGCGACCTTCTTGGGCGCGTTTCGGGCGCCGGCGAGGAAATCCCGGTCGTAGAACCGGACGTGGCACTGGTCGTAGAAGATGATGACGTCCTTGCTGTCGCGGCACAGGTCCGGCGCGCCGTTGAACGCCATGGCGAGGCACGCGGCGCAGCGGTCGCCCGGGATGTCCCCGCGGCAGAGCCCCAGCCCGTACGCCGTGTCCGGCGCCCGGCCGAACGCGCCCGCCGAGAAGCCGGTCGCCGAGGCGTTCCTCGGGAGCGTCGCGGACATGGCGGCGAGGTTGGCCGCGAAGGTGCTGTTGGGCAAGTAGAGCTGCGGCGGTCCATCCGTGGAGTTGCAGACGTGGGAGAAGTCGTTGACCACCGGCTCGGCTTCTCCCTCGCCGGATGCTGGTGACGAGGTGGCGGCAACGAGGAAGAGGAGAAAGAGGAGAAGCATGGTAGTAGGTGCTGAGTGAGAACTGTTGGGGGCTTAGACTAAGATGGCAGAAAAGCTACGCTCTCATTGGCCTTGCTCGGTAGTTATCGAGTGGTATTAGTAGGCATCATCCATCCATGCTCAACTAATTCGAATTTTGTACTAATGCACAAGATAGAATAAGGGCTCGAGAAGGTTGCTTAAGCCGTGACAGCGAGACAGTAGGCAGCTGGTTTCAGCTCGAGAAGGTTGACTTGAGGTACGGGCTCCGATCGATGATAGAGATTGGACGATGAAGAAAAATACACGAAATTGCGTGTGCAATTCTTTGGACTGTACTAGCTGCTGAATGCTGATGATGTCGGTTCAGGATTTGTTTACAAGAGAAGATACCTAGTAGTAGTAGGTGTGGCCGATCGAGTTCGGTCCTTGGATGTGGATAACATTTTGCTGCCGAGTGCGATGGATGCTCGATATATGGAACTCCGGATATTTTCGGAGTAGGGAAATTCAGCGGAAACCATTCAGTTCAAGAGTTGTGCACAGCCACATGTGCAGGTTGAGCTCGCGTATAAGTGTGACCAGGAATTAGAAAGTTGAACCCGACCAAAAATATTGCAAGGCCAGGATCCACAAACAGGCCGGTATCTGCCTTGTTTCCCGGAAAAAGAACCTTGTTTTGAATCTGAAAAAACCTTTGAGAATCCAATGAAGAATGATGCCTTGATTACCTCTAGGCTAGGGTATTTCCATCTTCTTGAGACTTGGCGAATCCTTCCATTTCAACCAATTCCGTCATTTCTCTTCTAATCCCAGCCTGCTCTCATTACTTAGATTTTTGCAGTGGGAGTGGATTGTGGCGTATTATAAGCATTTTTTTTAGAAGATACCATCTGAACGGACATGCTCAATACATAGAATTTCATGTAGATTCTAACGAAACTCATCAGTCCCTTGCGGCATTGGACGGTTGCTAGCCGCCCTTATAAAGTGTTACATGCCACTAGCCTTTAGACCAGCTAAATCTCGCATGGACGTCATACCTAGCTGAGATGCCTCTGAAACCGACACGATTGTATCAATCTTGTGATGGTTGATGTTCTATAAAGCTAGATATTGTTTTCGGAGACTGGTGTTCCATGGACTCTTATCATCCTAGGACGTCCTTGGTATTAAATGATTCGAAGCAGAAGAAATATTTCTTCATCGCGATTAGACAATCCAAAAGTGCGAGCCTTCAGGTTTTTCGTAAAGTGAGTCTATATACTTTCTCCTCTCAATAGAGTTTGTCAGACCTCATCCTCCGTAAGAATTTTTAAAAACCATTTAACTAGGAGAGTCGCATTTTTAACCTGAAGATCATGACCAAGATCCCCTAATTTTTTGGGTGGCAAACCACATTCCATATAACCAATTTATATTCTTTCTTCTCACTATCTATGCAAAATTCCTTTTGGTATTTGGAAGAAAGATTTCATATACATTACCATATTAGTATGTATATACCCAACTAAATAGTACAAATTTTCTACCAATGGATAGTAGCTTTCCATTCTAGTTGTTAAGTCTTTTCTTAAATTATCTCTCCACATTCTTCCATCTTGAATTTGTAAATCTTCGATAACGAGAAAGAATGCCCAAATAGCTAATTAGAAACTGGTTTTTCTCACAGCAGAATGACTCAGCACATTGATCTGCCACATATTGGGCTCCCCCAAAACAAAACAAATTACTTTTCTGAAAATTTATTTTGAACTCCCGATAGTTTTAGGCTCCATTGCTGACAATATTAGTTTCAGACTCCACATTTTCAAGATCATGATCCATTCATTGCATATTGAAAGATAGATAGCCCCCATCCACTAGACGAGGAATTACCCCCTCAATTTGACCATTAGATTTTGTGCGCTCAATCATGATGGCCAACATATCGGCCACTACGTTAAATAGTATGGGTGATAATGGGTCACCTTAAAATCAAAAGATAACTTCTAAGTACACTTTAATAAATTCACAACAAGAAGCAAACGATCATTTTCATAGCTCTTTGTGGTTCAGTACTCTTACTTTGAAACTAGCTACATTTAACTTGTGCACTTGCATAACTCACCTTCCTAGAAGGGCAATTTGGACAAAAATAACCTAATATTGAAATAAATTTTAAAAGTAAACCTTCCGCTAAACAAATTCACGGATCTAACCATTTTATGTCACGTCTGTCTCCATGGCGTGGCATCTCATTGTGTGGCGCCGTTGGCTGGGGCATGGCACAATGGTGTGCCACGCCTTGGATTTGGGCGCGACAAAAAACAAGTGCAACGCCATGGTCTACGGCGTGGCATCCCATTGTGTGGGGTGCCACGCCCTAGCCTACGGCGTGACACGGAGGGGTTAGATTCGTGAATTTATTTCGTTGATAGTTCTGTTAAGCTTCACACACTAGCCACTTGAACCAAAAGTCCGAACTGATGGAAAGGGCTAGGCAATCCACATATACATTTCACAACACCCCCACTCGCGTGTGACGGGAGAAGAGAAAGTCAACACGTGAAAGAAGAAGAGCACACCAAAATAGGGCATCAGCGGTGGCTAAAGAGGGGGCAACAACAATTTTTAGGCTTAATTGCGAAAACCATGTGAAAGCTAGGATTTAGAGACCTGGGGCTCTGATACCATGTTAAGCTTCATGCACTAGCCACTTGAACCAAAAGTCCGAATTGATGGAAAGGGCTAGGCAATCTACTTATACACTTCACAACACCCCCACTCGCGTGTGACGGGAGAAGAGAAAGTCAACACGTGAAAGAAGAAGAGCACACCGAAACAGGGCATCAACGGTGGCTAAAGAGGGGGCAACAACAATTTTTAGGCTTAATTGCGAAAACCGGGGCAACAACAATTTTTAGGCTTAATTGCGAAAACCATGTGAAAGCCAGGATTTGAACTCGAGACCTGGGGCTCTGATACCATGTTAAGATTCATGCACTAGCCACTTGAACCAAAAGTCCGAACTGATGGAAAGGGGTAGGCAATCTACTTATACACGTCAACACCCCCTCTCACGTGTGACGGGAAGACGATAAGACAAGTCAACACGTGTAGAGAGGCAAAGAGGCAGCGCCGAGACCACACGCCACACGGCAAGAGGCTGCAGAGGAATTTAGAATAAATTGTGAAAGCCAGGATTTGAACTCGAGACCTGGGGCTCTGATATCATGTTAAGATTCATGTACTAACCTCCTTTTAACTTTAGGTTAGTTTGTGCAAATTGCCTCCTAGAAGCGCTGCTGTTGTAGAACCTTCTTGCAGCCTGTGTGTTGTCAGGGCACTAGTTGATGTCAATGTTGGTTACTGTGTGCCTTGGATTTATTATTATTATTACTTTTAAGAATTCAGATGTGTTGTCCTCGATGACTTGAATTACTCCTAATATCGATTCATTCGAGAGGCTAGTTGTACTTGATATTAATGTATTACCCTTTATCACAAAATAATTACTTGATTATATACGTCTCATGAGTTATGAAGTAGATATAGGCCCAGTTCTTTTAGCGGCTTCTCGGAGAAGCTGCCCTCCCCCAGCTTCCTGGGGAAGCCGGTTCTAAAATTTTCCGAGGCTCTAAAATAGCTAAGGCTAAACTAATTTGGAAGCCTCACAAAATTTTGTCACCGGCTTCCCCGGAGGGGGGGCAGCTTCTCAGAGAAGCCGCCAAAAAAACTGGGCCATACAAGGGGGGAGGTACGTTGGCTTAGGCAGTCTCGAAGAAGTATAGAAGGCGAGTCCTTTTTGTTGTGGTTATATATTGAGTGGTGGCTAACCTTTGGTTTAGCATTGTAAGCACGGTGTTCATTGTGATGTATGTGTAGTATACATGTTTCTAATGTGAGCATGTTCTTCTATGAGTTAAATTTTTTTCCGGGCGTATCTTTGAAAACAATTATCTAAAAAACACACATTAGTTGCGTTCCGTTGAGTCGAAAATTTCAAAAGTGTAACAGCTATGTACTAATATAAAAGAAAGGGCCTTGTTGAAATGGTCATTTCTTTCGGGGTATGGGCATGCAAGCTTGTGAACAACTGACCATGGAGAAAGGAAAAGTGCAAGATCCTCCTCCTCCTTTTGGGGGAGAAAAGCGCCAGCCCAGGATCAGCCGATGTTTCTCTTGTGCTATGCTTTTTTTTGAAGCTCATGGCTGAATTTTAAATGACCGCATTGCTCTATGTATTGTTCATCGTTTGACATTTTGAGCTCCTCGGTTAAATTACTTCGTTGGACGAAATTGGTTCCCAGAAAAAAAAAACTAACGTGTTACTTCACCTTGAAGAAAAGTTCCCAGCCGAATTGTACATGATCGTTTCACATTGAGTGAGGGATCGATAATGATTACCTTCAGAGGCTACATGAAACAGTATAAAACGACTCACCATTTTGGGCTTGTAGTTCATATTTTTACGAAAAGGCTGTTTGGGTTGCACATCAAGCATTGTGTGAGATTGTTTTCATGGATAGATAAAGCGGTCAACTAATATGACATCTTCTTAGACAATCAAATGACACATTGTTTGATATACTTAGGTAGCAGAGCTACTAGCTAGAATAATGAAGTGAACCATATTGATATATGCTTAGCCTTTTTCAACAGTTCAGATTTTTTTAATAAAATTAGTTAGTGTATCAATTCAATATGATAATAAAGCTAGGAGGTCTCAAATTCAAATCCCGGCTACCACATTATTTAATATTTAATATAATAATAGTTTCCCCTCCCATCAATCTCACGTCTATATGCACTTTCTGTTTTCCAGCCCTATGGTCTTCCCGTTTATCCATCCTAGATACGAGGGTGAGTGTTAAAATATATAAACTAACCCTTTTCAACAGTTTAAACTTTTGGAAAATTTGTTCAGTGCATTAATGTAGTACATTATACATGATTATATCATTATAGAAAGTAGATGGTAGACGGTACGTATTTATTTGTTATCGAGGCTCAGCGATCGGTGCGTGTAACCTCAGGGCATGCTTAAAGAGCACTCCTCTTCATGTACTAATCAACATATTACAGCTGATGACAAGCTCGCCGATGCGATGAGACACTTTACAACCACAATGTCTGGCTAATCCCGTCACCCCTGCCACAGGCGTCATACCGTTCTCCTTGTATTCACGTGTCTGGCCTGTCAAATTCGTCTAGTATATTTTAGCTACATGTGGTACATTTATATTAGATACATGTTACAAGTGTTCGCTTCCAACATCAAACTTCCCGCGTAATCCATGTTCAATTGTGGCCTATACACATATTCAACATAATTTCAACAATCTAGTTTTGAAAATACAGTTAACATGGTGTTTAGATGGCTAAGATTTAGTAGAAGCTTATTTGAAATATCCAAGAAAGCGCATCTCGGGTCTTCCGATGCTGAAATGGATAAATATCCTCTAAAAAGACGGATAAATATGTTCCTTCTCATTACCGGAAGAGCTCAACATATATTTCACTGCACGTTGTGGGTCGCTGTCGATATTTTGTAGGTTTTCATGATGTATATCGATTTCCAAGCCCTGGCACGGCTTCCTCGTGTAGGACACAACACAGAACAATACTCGATCGTGCACGCAAGGTGCATGCAGCTGTTATTTTCCTTCTCATTCACACAGCAGCAAACCACTCTGGCCGCTAGTATCAGGGTACTGTATATCTTACTATGCTCGATCTCCCACCGACCTCTTTTTGTAAGGCAACTTGTTGACACTGTACATATATTCTGGGCACGAGGCCGGGGAAGAATCCGATGCATGGTTATCAATGAGTAAACAAAAAAGGATCAGCAACCGGATGTGTTAATGGATAAAGGTCTACCAACTTTGCCTACTAGAATATTTCCTGAACACAGGTCAAACTAAAGGAACAGGGGGTGGTTAGACAGTTTGTCCCGGAATCCTGAAGACCTGAACACAGGAATCCCTTTATCAACAGATTTGATGATTTTGGTGTTGACTCGTCTGTAGCAAACATTTTTGTTCTATATACACGCAAATTAACTTGCAGAAAATCTAATGTGTGTTAACGGAATGTCATCATGTCGAAAGAGACTTCCCAGCTGCCCCTATAGATTTGTTTTCTCCTGAAGAAAAGGCACGTCCAGGTGTCATGCATGACTACATCGTCCAGTCTATTTAGATCCACTCGCTTTATTTTGTATATTTTGTTTTTGGATGCAGAAAAACATTTATATTTGATGTTGTTGTCGCCGGGATTTGGTCCCTAGCAATCGTCTGTAAGGGCATTGCTTACAATGCAAGGTGCTTAGCGAGATGTCTAGAAAAATAAACCAGGTTTTCTTAAGAATACAAGAAAGATTCTTCAAATAGAAATAAGCACTGATGTTTAATAAAAAACGTAGTATATTTTTGTAACCACCTCTCTAAGCACTCTCATCTTACAAGGCCTTAGTGTATGGCATGTTTACATCTTACAAGGGTGAAATTGGAGCAAATTCTTTATGTGGCACATGAATTCAATCTGAAGTTCAAACTTCAACTCAAATTTAGTCCTTGGGTGCTTAGGTTAATTTTGTGGTTGCAAAATTGTGTTATAATGTGCTTTTATAATTTGATGTAGAAACTTAGTCAAAAGTAGAGAAAACAGGGTAAAACAAACACAAAGTACAAAGAGAAAATACGGACTTGACAAGGCTTGACATCGCATTGGCTTGGATGCAAATGTCACGGTATTGATATTGAAGTTGAATGCCAATATTCCTATCAAGAAGAATTAAAGTGTTGCGACAATCTGGACATCAAGATATGTTGAACTCAGTCCACTAGTTCGAACTCTATGGCAGCACCGGAGAAAACACGTCACCAACAAGATATAGGAGGGAGACCTATAAATATTGCATCACCACGACACCACCTTCACTGCCAGAATAGAAGCATGTCAAACTCAAAGTCCTAGCGGCGAAATTACATTCATAGAACAATTATGAATTGCCTGCCATGTTGGAAATTGAAGGTGAAAGCAACGACCATAGACTAGAGACCAACTCTCGTTTCGGAGCACCAAAATCACTACAAACTAGCTCCCACGAGCTATGGACATCTTCAATAGCTCTTACATCATCATGTACAAAAAAATCATATAGGGCAAATGATGGTGTGTGATACGTTTCCGACGTATCGATAATTTCTTATGTTCCATGCTACTTTATTGATGATACCTACATGTTTTATGCACATTATATGTCGTATTTACGCATTTTCTGGAACTAACCTATTAACAAGATGCCGAAGTGCTAGTTCCTGTTTTCTGCTGTTTTTGGTTTCAAATCCTAGTAACGAAATATTCTCAATCGGACGAAATCACCGCCTGTTCCTATTTTTCCCGGAAGCTTCCAGATCACCGAAGAGGGGCCAGAGATGAGGGGGCCCCACACCACACGGGCGCGGCCAGGGCCGGCCGCACCTGGTGGTGAGGGCACCCTGGTGCCCCTCCGAGGCTCCCCTTTCGCCTATTTAAAGGTCCTGACCTAAAAACCCACGGGCCACGGCACGCGAAACCTTCAGCCGCCGCCATCGCGAAGCCAAGATCTGGGGACAGGAGTCTGTTCCGGCACCCGCCGGAGCGGGGAAGTGCCCCGGAAGGCTTCTCCATCGACACCGCTGCCATCTCCACCGCCATCTTCATCACCGCCGCTGCTCCCATGAGGAGGGAGTAGTTCTCCATCGAGGCTCGGGGCTGTACCGGTAGCTATGTGGTTAATCTCTCTCCTATGTACTTCAATACAATGATCTCATGAGCTGCCTTACATGATTGAGATTCATATGAGTTTTGTATCACTATTCATCTATGTGCTACTCTAGTGATGTTATTAAAGTACTCTATTCCTCCTCCACGTGTGTAAAGGTGACAGTGTGTGCACCGTGTGAGTACTTGGCGTAGGCTATGATTGTGATCTCTTGTAGATTATGAAGTTAACTATTGCTATGATGGTATTGATGTGATTTATTCCTCCTACATAAGCGTGAAGGTGACAGTGTGCATGCTATGTTAGTTCTTGGTGTAATTGTGTTGATCTATCTTGCACTCTAAGGTTACTTAAACATGAATATCGAATACTGTGGAGCTTGTTAACTCCGGCATTGAGGGTTCGTGTAATCCTACACAGTTAGTGGTGTCCATCATCCAACAAAAGAGTGCAGAGTATGCATTTATCTATTCTTATGTGATCAATGTTGAGAGTGTCCACTAGTGAAAGTCTATTCACTACAAGAAAAGTTCTGATAGACAACGTCCCAAAATCGTCAACTAAGGGGCATTTTTCGTCGCCTATGGACCTAACCCGACGATATGGGTTCTGTTGTGGAAACTGCGTCAGGCAAAGTCCAACGACGATTTTCGGTCCGTCGCGCTTGGGCGCCCTTCCGCCACGGAAAATCGGACCGTTGCGAAGTGTTTCCGGAGCCCGTTGATCGCGACATATGCAACCGACACGTGCGACGCCGTTAATCGCGCTAACGGCGTTAACCGGAAACCCCGTGGTAGATGGTAGGCCCACACGAGGCCTGCCACGTCTTAAGCGGGCCGGGCCGGATGACATAGTTTGACCGGTCAACTATATAGCTGGGCTGGTCCATTAGTTACGTGGGCCGGCCTAACCTCTAATGTTGACGGTCAAAAGTTAAATGGGCCGGCCCATTTAACATGTGGGGTCCCCTTACATCGGCCGGCCAAGAAGCAAGTGGGGCCAAAACACAGTGGTCCCACTATCCTATTAAAAGGCCGGCCCATTTGGTGTGTGGGGTCCACCATATAGCAAGTGGGCCGCCCAACAAGCTAGTGGGCCGGCCAAAAACACATGGTGGGTCCCACTATCCTGTTAAAGGGCCCCATTTAGTATGTGGGGTCCACCATATAGCAAGTGGGCCGGCCAAAAAAGTGGGTCCCACCTGTTAAAGGGCCGGCCCATTTAGTATGTGGGGTCCACCATATAGCAAGTGGGCGGCCCACCAAGCTAGCGGGCGGCCAAAACACGTGGGTCCCACATTTCGTTAATGGGCCGGCCCATTTGGTATGTGGGGTCCACCATATAGAAGTGGGCCGGCCCAACAAGATAGTGGGCCAAAACACAGTGGGTCCCACCTTCCTATTAAAGGGCCGGCCCGTTTACCATGTGGGACCACCATATAGCAAGTGGGCGGCCCAACAAGATAAGGGCGGCCAAAAGCACAGGGTCCCACTTTCCGTTAAAGGGCCCCAATTAGTGTGGGGTCCACCATATAGCAGTGGGCCCCCAACAAGATAGTGGGCCGGCCAAAAACAGTGGGTCCCACTTTCCTCTTAAAGGGCGGCCCATTTAGTATGTGGGGTCCATCACAAAAGCAATTGGGCTGGCCCAACTAAGTAGTGGGAGGGGTCCACCTAAAAGCAAGTGGGCCAGCCCAATTAGAGTGTGGGGTCCACCTTCAATCAAATGGGCTGGCCCAATAAGTAAGTGGGCCAGCCCGTTTAGTTGCTGTTTATATGCCGGCATAATAGGCGCTATAGGAATTTGCGGGCAGGCACATATGTGATTTCGCTTAATTGGGCCGTTTAAGGGATGGGAATTCGTGATTTAGATACTGAGAATATTTACGCAGCATTGATTTCTGTCGGATAGCCTCACTTACCACAAGCACCAAAGAAAAAATGCGCGAAAGAACTATAAAAACTAACTAAATATTACATCAGCTGCAAGGCATTGAAAAAATATTACAGAACCCAGAGAAATTGAATGGTAATTAAACCTAGCAATACAAGAAGCGATCCGGCAATCTTTTAAGTTGTCCATGCAGCACCTATATCTGAAACAAAGACATTACAAGTTAAGACAGCAACAATGGAAAGGCAAAGACACTACAATATTGTTTGGCAAAGAATTTGGAACTCATCATTTCGTCGTTATAACAAGATCATTGTAATGCGCACAATAAGCAAACAAAGAGTGCATGCCGCATACCAACAGCCAATATAACAGAGCATGTTAGAATGAAACATCAGACTTACTACTGTCGAGTCCCATGCAAACCAACATGTTCAGGGTGTACAAAATTGGCATGAACAACATAGTAGCAGGCTATAAATTTTGTAACAACGACTGAGCAAGATGAAGTTATGATGGCTACATCTACAGAGCAGGGAATGTAAACCAAAAATAGAAGTTACGATGGCAAAAGCTAAAGAGGAGGGAATGTGAACCAACATGTGCCAAGTGCAATTACTTCATTTTGGCCGTGAACTAAATAATACTCCTGAACTTATAGTGAAGGGGATGCAAATCAAGATGTTTCGGGATATAAACTTGTAATGAGCAACACATAGAGGATAGTTAATGCTGGAGCTTAGGATGGACCAGATACAGAATATAGTGGGATCACCTGTGAACTTGTATAAGAGGGAATGCAAACCAATATGTTCAGCTTTCCATATGTGAGCGTCATGCCAAGTCAGAGAAACAAGTCAATAATGCAGCTTTTGAAGAACAAGATGGCACGCAAAATTATTATCTAGTAGTATGACAAGTTTATTTGTACTACAGGCTAGATAGCAGAGTGATAGCATGCCAAACTAAGTCCTTACTTTGTTAGCTTACAATGAACTAGATACAAAACAATGGCATCACCTGTAGTACAGGGAATGCAAGCCAACATGTTCATGGAGTAAAAAATTGGCACAAACAACATAGTAGCAGGCCATAATTTTTGTAACAACGACTGAGCAAGATAAAGTTATGATGGCTAGATCTACAGAGCAGGGAATGTAAACCAAATATAGAAGTTACGATGCCAAAAGCTATAGAGCAGGGAATGCGAACCAACATGTGCAATTACTTAAAATTGGCCATGAACTAAATAATAGCAGGATGTTACTATAATACCTATAATTTTTGTAACAACGACTGAGCAAGATAGAAGTTATGATGGCTACATCTACAGAGCAGGGAATGCAAACCAAAATGTTCAATCGCTTAAAGTTAGCAATGAAGTAGAAAATAGCAAGATGTTACGGTCATAGCTAGGAATGAACTAAAAGAGCTTCAGACAAACAAGCATCTGAACCCAGAACATGGCGCTAAAACAAGGGACTTACATTAGGAGAAGCACTCTGTGGGAGTCACAGCAGATCTTCCTGGGGTTGATAGATCCGGTGATGAAGTACGCTACATGTGCTACTTGGGGTTGGAGAGACGGCCATTACACTTCATGGTTACTCATCTCATCTGCAAAAACGTAACGGCGCGTCGTTAGCACAAACAGATTCCCCCAAGATTAAACAAGAACTTGCAGGCAAGCAATAGAAAAGCGACAGTAGAAGAGTTTAGATCATGCACGGCGCCGGTGAAGCAGATCCGGTTCATGCACAGCGGTGTCGGTGAGCAAGATCCGATGCGGTGGACGACGGATCCGGCGAAGCGGCTCCGGTGGGGTGGACCGCAGCTGAAGCGACTGCGGTAGACTGCTGGATGAGCATATGGTTTCGAGGTTCGGCGGGGATGATCCGGTCCGGTTGATGACGGCGTTGATGAAGCGGCTCCGGCAGGCAGCCGGATGACGAGGATCGCGAGGGCTCGGGTAGGCCAGGGAAGTCCGGCGGGGATGTTCCGGTGCGGTGGTCGTGGAGGTGGGAGAGAGGGACTTGGGAAGTTCCGGTGGGTGGTCTCAGAGGAGAGAGTGAGGGAAATGAATTTTTTTTCGGGGAGTTTCGGAGCTAGGGAGGTGGTGATCGAAAAAAATGACGGGTAGACCCCCCACCAACCGACTTATGCATGGACATTGTTGTCATCTTTACGAGGGTAGAATGGGAAGTTAGAGGCGTGTGAAATATTTGTATTTTTCGAGCGGGAAGTTTTGCCGCTGGAATGAGATTTCGAATTTGGCTATAGTCCAAGTAATACAAAAATATGAGACCGTACTAGTACGGTCAAGTGTCACATCAAGTCATCATCACGTTGAAAATCGGTTACCACGAGCATAATCATGATATATCTTGAAAATCAATTTTGAAAAGCCCTTCTGAAATATTTCGGGATTGGTACTAGGAGATTTTGCAGCTTGACTAAGTAATTTTTTTTCTTCGAAAAGGGGATATGACCCCAGCCTCTGCATCGTGGTGATGCACACGGCTTTTATTAATAATCCAGTCGCAACAAATGTATGTTTTTTTTTGCAAGGAGCAACAAAAGTATGTTGTACAGATGGTCCAAGTAATATAGACTCGTGATTGTAATATAAGGCCAGGGGTAGACCGGAACCATATCCTCTAACGTAGAGATGACAAGTCAGGTAAGCACAGTGCTTAAGTAGTGCAAAACGTAGAAGAAAAATCAGGAAAATGTAACAAATACTGTACGTATTTACTGTAGCAACCACTGTATATTTTTACTGTATAAAAAATCGTATAAATATTTAAAAAAGATAGTCATAATTTTGATTGTTACTAATTATCGTAAATGCATATGGCTTACATATATTATGGAAGTTAATTTAGATCAAATTAGACTTAATCATGTAGATGTGGAGAAGGAAAATTAGAGAGGTGTAGCTTACCCGACTTGTCTATTGCACGTTAGAGGATCTACTTCCGGGGTAGACCATGCTACTTAGACTACTCATAGTGGGAGTAACTAAGGAGTATTAACATAGAGCTGGTTGTGGTAACTAGCTATGTTACCATAACACTTTTCAAGATAGAATGAGTCTACATACTAACTAAAACAATCATGCATGATAGTACTACATCTAAGTTACTATGCATTATGAAGGTAGTAACATAGAGTAGTGTCATATGCATGCGGAAATTCAATTTGGCTCCCGGGTGCATATGCTCCCTCTACCAAAAAATCATATTTTAAAATGTCGAAAAAAATTAGCAAAAAATTTACATGTACATATTCATAATATATGTTCGTTCGTCAAGTTTCACGAAAAACCAATATTTTTTGTGGTCTATGTAAAAAAGAGAAAACTTATCTTGTGAAAAGCATTATTTTTAGTACTGTGTTTTATCTTTTTACACACGTCACACGACAAGTCGCAACTTTTTAAGGGCGTAGCACGAGAAGATGTACATGCGAATTTTTTGTTTCATTTTTTTGAAATTCAAAATATGTGTAAGATGCATTTCAAAATGGAGGGAGCATATGCTCCTATGTTTCAAAACACCAGTCCCGCATGCGCATGACACTACTATACGGTCACATCAAGTCATAATCACAACCAAAATCAGTTCCCATGTACAAATATTTTGGATTTTATTGGCGGGAGATTGTAGCGCTTGACAGATATTTTCAATTTAGCTGGCGCTAAAAAAATACTGTACTAGCAAAATTGGTAGCTTACTGTAGTACTGCCTCCTTTCAGGGATACAAGGACAAGGACCAATCAACTAAAATAATGTATGAAAATGGTCACCAATGGGCCAACTAATAGTTATACTTTTCCCATGCAGCGCAATATAAAAAATACTACAAATCAGATTAAACCTTGATTAAATATTGGTGCATCCAATCCATTCAGTTTTCATTTAATCCACATCACCAAGGAAACAACCACCAGGTACATAACAAGTGCAGATAGAAGCACCAACAAAATAGTTCAGCATCACAAACCCTTTCACACAACCAAGGGACACCTTTGACTGTCAGTGTTCACTGTGGTATTCAGCATCTCCCACACTTTCTCAGGATGTTGCCCAGGTGGGCTTGACTTGCTTCTAATCCTGCAGTTATACGGTGGATGACTACTCTTTGTGCAGCCACTATTGCTCGTTCCTCTTTGAGTAGTTCCTCGAGAACATAAAAAGACAATGACTTGGACCTCAACCTGCGCTTGGGCTTTGACTTGGACTTGGACCTCGACAAATTAGTTGTGAACCCAGCATTACGCAGGAATGTGTTGTTGGCTATACCATGACATTGTAGTACCTTGGAAAATGAATTCAGACATTCTTCCTGGGTTTTTTCTATACCATCTTTCTTTGGTTTTGCCAGCTCCACTTTCATGTCAGACTGAGGAGTTTTCAGTTGTTACACATGTGTAAGAGAAGAGATTATAATGTGAAGACATGTGTATGAACTACCTCTAATAATCCTACAAACTGGCATGGCTGATTACCGCATATACATTTTAGTAAGAGCATGTTACATCATATTGACATGTCTTCTATTGCTAACACGTAATAGCAGGACTATAAAAATATGCATGGATCCATGTGTAGAATTCGTAATGTGCATGATATTGCTGAGAAGTATATAAGTGAATTGTACTAGCCCTTTCCAGCAGTTCAGACATTTGGTTGTGTTGGCTAGTGCATGAAGCTTGACAAATATGACAAGATATTTCTGAATACAATTGAAAACCATAACTGACATTAGTAGAGAATACTTACAATAACACTCTGTGCAAAATGTCCAGTCAAACCATTTCTGCTCGTCTGGCACACCTTGAATTGCTCAAGTAGACTCATCTCTCTGTCTGTACTCTCACAGTATGCTTGCCTTGCCTTCTGATATTTTCGCAAGAGAAAATATAAATTAGTTTCACAACCACGTCACATGCCGACATGCGACAATTGAAAGTTTTCAAAAAAAATATAAATAAAACAGAGACATCAATTTACGATGTATATTGTGCATCTATAAATTCTAAATGATTTACTAATTTAAATATAGTTGTACAGATAACATTCCTTACCATACAGTAGAGGTGTCCAATCAAGCTACGAGATCCTGTACGCTGTTGTAAACGTACATTATTACGAGCACGCATGTTACTTCGAGCGATGAACTACAAATGAAGACTTGTGAGACACATGCTTAAAAAGGAATCAGTAATGTGATCTTGTCTCACTGTCTTCACAGAACATACCAAATTCTTTTGAGCAGACCAATACTCAACAAGATCACACCATTGATCATCAGTCATCTGTAGTATAGGAGAGGTTGTTGGAATATCGCTAGGAGTCCTCCCAGCAAAGTATCTCATCTTTAGCCTATGGCGCTCCTGGCGCAACGCTGAAGAGAATATGCTCCTGATAACAGTGATTACATTCTTCATGTCATCATCAAACTCAAGACATGTCTGTTTACAACAATGGGAACCGTTCATGTGTTAGATAGCTAGCCAACAGAAAGCTAGAGGGAATGTGAACGAGCAACATGGTATTGTTTACGAAAATGACTTACATGTAACATGTGCAGTAAACCTTCAAAATGAGAAGGGGTGTTTACGTGTTGTTTCCATGATGGAAAGATAGGAATTTGAGTCCTGACAAAAACGCCTGTGATCGATGCTATATTAGATGATTCTTGTGGATCCAGTGGCCTTCTGATACCTGCTATAACTGATGTGATGGGAAATCTTGTTCCCATTCGGGCAATCTTATTTTTAAGTGATTTCAAAGTCGTTGGCCCCCTTCGTTTTCTTGGTCGTGGTGGAACTGCAAATTTAAGCATTACATCAAGCTATCAAGGTATTTATGTAACGGAGCATGTAAGGGAACACGTACCTAATTCGGCCCCACCATCATCTTTAAGGAAGAAGTTGTCTCTGGCAGGACTAAATGTCAGCGGGCGATCGTGATTAGTTAGGTGTTGAGAACCTGCTGTTGAAACTGGGTCTGCTGTGAATTGTTCTTGGGTAACTGGATTGGCAACAGGTGGCTGGGGAACATGTGGTTTGGTATTTGCTCCGTCTACAGCTTTTAGACCAACCGATGTGGGGTTAGGTCGAAGCTTTTTATGTTGGTGTTTCGCATTACAATATTTTTTTGCCTGGTCATCATTTTCAACTAGATTAGAGTGACTCTGAGTCTGAGACCTTGTTTTTACTCTGTTCACTGCATTTGTTTGTGATCTGACATGACCAGCTTGAACCCTTTTTATTTTTAGGTGAGCTGTCAGATATTGATCTTCCTGTTGAACTATGTTCTTCACCTTGTTGGTATTTGAAACGTCCTTACGTGAAGTCCCTGATGCCTGCCAGAGATAAACGGTACTTCAATCAACAAAATCATATACATGCTTGATACGATTATGGAACATAAGAACAGCAAGCCAAGACATGATGAAACATATGTTATTATTATGTGTTAACTGAGCAGATGATAATGCTATAACTTGGGCTGGGTTGGACAGATACATCACAGTTATTGAAGATGCAACAATAATGCCAATGAAAAGAGCGAGCAATCACCTTGGGTGGTGGAGTAGGGTGCTTGACAAGGGCATCCTCTTTACTCAGGTCTCCCTCAGACTCTTGTTCAGTAGGATCAAGTTCTGAATAAGAAAATGATTGTTATCGATGGAGACAGGAGAGGTGTTTGATTGTTCACTGGTGATGCCTATATTTTCTCTCCGGCCCTCTTTGTACTCTACTACAGTATCTTTAGCATGCATTAGAAAAAAATGCTAACGAGATTTATCATGGAACTTTGAGTAGAGCAGTAGAAGGGCAAATTAGTAGTAGCAAGTAGATGATAGCTCAAAAAGGAATAAAGCGTAGATCAAAAATAAATGATTTCCCTGTGCATGCCAATTGATGATTACAAGATTTATAAACATGCAGTTTAATAATGTCGACTAATCACTCTGCAGGCTTGACTTCTACTACAGTCATACCAGATAGCACCAAACAGATTGTAGGAAAAGTAAACTTGAAACCCCAGATCGCACGAAACTGATGTTCGGAAATGAAATGCATAACGGAAGCGGCTAAACACCAACCTTCGCATGGGGAGTGGACGGCTTTACGCTTTGGTTTCGCGCGGTGGACCGGTTGGGCGCGGGGTCTACCCATTTCACCGTGCGGTAGACCAGGGAGTCGGGAAGCAGATCCGACGCAGCGGCGGAGGTGGACGGCGTCCCTGAGCAGGATCCGGCGCGGTGGGCGTCGGCTACGGTGGAGCACAAATGGTGCGGTGTGCGCCTTCGTAGGGGAAGCGGCTCCGGCTTGCTTGACAACGTCTTCTCGGACACTACAGCGTCTGGTCAGGAGGCTGTGGTGGCGAGGTGGGACGGTGGTGCACTGCCGTCGTCGGGCGAGATGCTCCGATTCGGTGTGTGACGCGTGAGAGATGTGGGATTCGGCGCCTGTGCCGGTGGTATGTTTTAATGGCTGGGGTGAGATTGGCCTTGGCCAAGAGAAGAACCGCTGGGGACGTTTTTGATGAAAGGATAAGATCGGAAATTCGAACATTTGAAAATTGGAGGCGGCAACCCGAGCTATTTTCGCCGCTGTTTTGGCGCTTCGTTGAAATGGTTTGGTGGATGCGCGAAAAAAAATGGACGCGGTCCGACCCCATCAAGGTCTCATTTGTAAGCATGGGCGGTACGGCAGCCATCCTACCTTGATTTTTAGTGAATATCCATCCATTCATATATATGTGTTTTTTTCTGAATATTTGAGTACTTAAAACGGACTTCATATGACAAAGTTGCGCCTATTTTAGTGAACACTGCGTGGAGCCGATTTCGAAAACAAAACATGGACTAGGTACCAAAAAACATATATAGACTCGTTCTCCGCATTAAAAAGATTGATGTATCATGGATCTTAGTATATGTAAAATAACCTTGAGCTATTCATTATCATACGCGTAGAATTGAAGACTTCAGATATTTCTTTATATTTGAAAGAAACGCCATGTTTCATCCGACAACATTTATCATCTCATTGAGTTGGCGCTGATTTTATATGTGGTGACGAAAACAACTGAGGCTCCTTTGATTTATAGGATTTAGATCCTACGGGAATTATTCTACACTATTGGTTATATTCAAAGGGAACATATCCCATATGAATCTTGTACTACAAATCCTATATGAACAAAACATTAGGTCATCCCTCATGGAAAAATCCCTTTGGTACAATCAAAGAAACTCATATTCCCATAGGATTCAAATAGACAAGATGTACATACGTTTTTCCTATCCTATGACTTAAAGGACTCCTGAAATGGCTCGACAACAAAGATCATAAATTCCGAGTTGTGCATCGAGCAAAAGATATTGAAAAAATTCTTGATCGATCCAATTACAAAATGATTTTCAAAAGAACTAAAGTTTTGCCATTGATCACATAATTGGTATGTATATAGGTTCTACTTATAATAAAATATGTTTTGGTTTATTGGGATTGCGTTAGAATTACATGCATCACAATGTCTCGGGACTATTTCGGTATTTACCTCTTCTTTTAGAGTTCGCCCTATCTAAGATTATTTCCGACATTCGCCAATGTTTGCAAGGAATGGCATGCAGTCGATTCCCACCCTGTTTCAGAAAAAATGAAGAAAAAAAAGTGAACTTGTGGCTATAAAATGATAAGCTTGAATTTTGATATGTTTTTTTTAAAAAAACTAGCTTCAAAATATGGCCTACCATTTTATATAAAAAACCATGGGTCTTAACAAAAATGCCCAAGGTAAAATGTGCATTAACATTTTGGGGAAAGGTGCAATAAGATTTCATTTTATTGTGGGAAACAAATTGTTGTTGTTTTTTTGCCTTTTCTGAATAGCTAAAAAGGTGTCATCTTTTTTCCATACATTCCATAATGTCATAGAACATAAGCATCCGGTGTCCAGATATAGCAACAATTCAGTATAAGACAATACTAACATAGTTTCCATAAAGTACTGCTAACACATAAGAAAACAAAAGATCTAGATGATGACCCAAGAAACATCCTTGTATATAATAACAATCTATTGACCATATGGCGGCTTTTGCATCACCCTATCAAAATCATCTGCCTTCAAGCACGAGAGCAGAATGTCGACACGTGCTTCAACATGTTCCAAGATCCTCTTGATGATCTCATGGATATCTGCATCAGCCGAATAGGAATCAAAGTTGTCAGCCACTAGCTTCTGATAGAAAGAAACATCAGTGTTGAAGGCGTCGATCTTAGGAGTCCCCACATTTCATTACTTGCAAGACCAAGATGATCAAATTCCCTTTACTTCATAAGAATGTCTGGATCGCTGACACGATCGAAATCTTTGCTAGTACCCTCCTTTGGCCGAATTCAAATTTGCATCAGATCTTGGTGCCCATGCCTTTGGTACATGCGGGTAATTTTTTGCCAATATGTCGTGCATTGCACATAGCGTCCTACTGTACAGGGGTATTTCTACATATCTTCTTCCAAATATAATTTAATTTATTTCGGGTTGGATTCAATTTGTTTCAAAATTGTCTGATATACCATTTGTATTGGTAGGAGATGCAGCTTTGAATTTTAATCATTGTTTCTAGGTGCCACACTTGCAGGGTACAGTCAAAGATTTTATCCAATGTTTCATGTCTTGACAAATCCTTTTCGTAATGGAAGTTGAGACCCCCAGCCTCTGCATCAAAATGATGCACATGGAATTTTTTAGTATGGTATTCAACAAAATATGATAAGATGCAAAAATCAAACCTTGGACAAATATGACACATGCTCACTTGGGTAGAAAGCCAATCAAACTGATACAAATTACATTGCAGAGTCCTTGCATGTTAAACTATATATTGCCAAACACCACATATATTAAGGGATACATATTAATTTCGATACTACTACTTTTACGATAGAAGATTTGTAACTACAAACGTTGTGGGTTGTGGCTGCCCTCCTCAATCTACTCACTTGTCTCATCGGCAACCGTCTCCACCTCTCTACATGCACATATGGGTACAACTTCTTCACACCCGAAGAAGATTACTTGTTTCCTGTCATGCTCCGCCACTTGTAGTAGGTGTGCTCCTTTTTCAGAGATGAATTCTCTTTTAGGATGGAGATGTTCTCCTTTTTCAGAGATGAGTTCTCTTTTAGGATGGAGATGTTCTCCTTCGTTAGAGACCCGTTCTGATTTACCATGGAGAGGTTCTCCTTCGATAGAGATGAGTTCTCCTTTGATAGAGATGAGTGCTCATTCAAGAGTACGGCATACTCATTCCATAGCTTCATAGCACGGTTTACCAGATGTGCGTTCACATCTCGGAGCTTGGACGCATGGTCAATCAACTCGCGCGACTCATCCAGGAGCGACCGCCGGATTACTTGCAGAGACGCTTCATGTTGTCGTCCTTCATTAGATGGTAGATTCACAGAGCGACCCTGTGTGACACATGATATTATACTAATAAAGTGCAAGAGTGTAACTTCAATAGTAAAAATATAGTACTCCGAAAGTTTGCAGGACTTAAACTTCAATACTCATAGTAATATGTACAAGACTAACTTCAATAGTAATTGTAATATGTATAAATTTCAATTGCAATACTGTAGTAATATGAGTACTCCGGAGCTTGGAGTAATAAAGTTTCAAACTAAGAACGAAACATGAACTAATAAAGTTTGCCCTATGCATCAATCGATGGAGAGGCTGGATCTCAAGTTCGAAAGGGGGAAAAAGACTGCAGTGAAGTTTCAAGTTTGCATTGAAGTTCGAAAGTGGTAATGCAGCTAGTATTAGTGCAGTAGAAATCCCTTGTGCCTTGTTTGGTTGACGTGTTTTCACATGGTTCAGTGAGTAATATCTGGGTCTTTCTTAATAAGAACACATTTTATCTGTTTGGCAGAAGAGTATTGGACAGGATCAGAGTCGCGGGGATCCTCAGGAAACACTTCCGCGCACGTCGGGTGGACGTGGAACCGCAACACCTCTATGCTCTCGCGTTTCTGGTCGTTCCGCATACGTGCTCCGATTGCTGCTTCTCCTTCCAGGCATCCACCCCGTTCCAGCATGGATCAGGCTGAGGGATTGATTCCAATGCAAAATTACAAGTCCTGAGGCCTGCTGGCATGGATTACGTGAATAGAAATTGGACGCTTCACTAATAAGGCCCGAGGAACCCCTCAAAAAAAAACTAATAATGCCCCAGGACAGGCTATCTCTCAGGTTGTCCTGATCTGCCGCAAATACTCACGCCAAAACATGGTGAATGAAGTATTTTGCATCAAATCCCCTCCGAATAATACTCAGTAGGGGGCTAACTAGTTTTAAACCAATGATTAAACTACATTAACCACTGACCTCGAAGCTCTCCTCCTTGGAGAGGACCGACTCCCCGGCGACGGCGAGGTTGTCTTGCAGCTGCAGCAGGACTGTCACGTCTGAGCCCACGGAGAGGTCGTTGATCCGCTGCCGCTTGGTGGGCACATCAGACTCAACGGCGAGGCCGCCATGCGCCTGCTGCAGCAGCTGTAGGGGGGCGTGCGAGTTGGCGGCGAGGTCCTGTAGTTGCTGCTGGGGGATTACGACGGTGGGCCGCACACCTAACAGGCCCCCTTGTCCACTCGTGGGATTCATCGCCGGAAGATGGGGGTGCAGGGAGGCGCTAATACAGAGGTTGTGGATGGTACAGCCGCCGACGAGCACTGTACAGGTTGGGGCTATAGGATTTTGAAGATGAATGGGGAGAGGCGGCAGGGGCCTATATAAATCGAGAGGAGTGAGGTAGCGAGAAGTGAAGTGAATGGGGAGAGGCGGCAGGGGCCTATAAATCGAGAGGGCTATAGGTTGGGACATGATTTTTACGCAATATTTAAATTTAGATTTAAGCCGCATGTCACCAGGTGACATGCGAAAGGTGCATGTCACCTGATCTCTATCCGTGAAGGACACAGGTCACTCGCAACACTGTACATGGTGTACTGTAGGGACGCGAAACAGTATTGTTCACTGTTCGTAGTGTTTTTCATTTTTCTGATTTTTTTGAATTTTATGCCCATTTGAATCTTTTGGTCAAATCCTAGGTTTGACAAAGATTTAAACAAGTTTAAAATATATGAAAAGGTAAGCATGGATCCTTCTTAGTCACTCTAAAATGAAGCTTTTGGGATGTTCTTGAAATTTCCATGCTTGACTTCATAAGACAGAGTTTAGGGTTAGGGGTAGATATATACATGATTTGTTTGGTTTGAATATGTCTAGACCTTGTTTATCAACTTTAATTCTTACTATATGACATAAGAAAACTATTTGCTTTGGTTTTTCATTTTTCTGATTTTTTTGAATTTTGATGCCCATTTGAATCTTGTCAAATCCTAGGTTTGACCAAGATAATTTAAACAAGTTTAAAACATGGAAATGAAAAGGGAAGCATGTATCCTTCTTAGTCACTCTAAAATGAAGTTTTTGGGAGGTTTTTGAAATTTCCATGTCTGAAACCCAAAACCACTTCTCTTCATGCTTGACTTCATAAGACAGAGTTTAGGGGTTAGGGGGTAGATACATGGTTTGTCTAGTTTGAAACTTTGAATATGTCTAGACCTTGTTTATCAACTTGAATATGCTTACTATATGACATAAGAAGACTATGTACTTTGGTTTTTCATTTTTCTGATTTTTTTAATTTTCTGCGCATTTGAATCTTGGTCAAATCCTAAATTTGACCAAGATTTAGACAAGTTTAACACGTGAAAACGAATAAGTAAGCCTGGATCCTTCTTAGTCACTCTAAAATGAAGCCTTTGGGAGGTTCTTGAAATTTCCATGTTTGAAACCCAAAACCACTTCTCTTCATGATTGACTTCATAAGATCGACAGATTAGTTTAGGGTTAAGGGTAGATATATACATGATTTTTCTGGTTTTAATATGTCTAGACCTTGTTTATCAACTTGAATGCTTACTATATGACATAAGAAAACTATTTGCTTTTGTTTTCATTTTTCTGATTTTTTTTGAATTTTGATGCCCATTTGAATCTTGTCAAATCCTAGGTCGTTTGACCAAGATAATTTAAACAAGTTTAAAACATGAATATGAAAAGGGAAGCATGTATACTTCTTAGTCACTCTAAAATGAAGTTTTTGGGAGGTTTTTGAAAATTCCATGTTTGAAACCCAAAACCACTTCTCTTCATGCCTGACTTCATAAGATAGAGTTTAGGGGTCAGGGGGTGTAGATACATTTGGTTTGTCTAGTTTGAATATGTCTAGACCTTGTTTAACAACTTTAATGCTAACTATATGACATAAGAAGACTATGTGCTTTGGTTTTTCATTTTTCTGATTTTTTTGAATATTGTGCCCACCCATTTGTATCTTCATGAAATCCTAGGTTTGACCAAGATAATTTAAACAATTTTAAAACATGAAAATGAAAAGGGAAGCCTGGATCCTTCTTAGTAACTCTAAAATGAAGCTTTTGGGAGGTTCTTGAAATTTCCATGTTTGAAACCCAAAACCACTTCTCTTCATGATTGACTAAGTTTAATTAGGGTTTTAGGGGTAGATATATACATGATTTTTCTGGTTTTTCATTCTTTTGATTTTTTTCTGAATTTTTAGGGCCATTTGAATCTTGGTCAAATCCTTGGTTTGACCAAGATTTAAACAAGTTTAAAACATGAAAATGAAAAGGGAAGTCTGTATCCTTCTTAGTCACTCTAAAATGAAGCTTTTGGGATGTTCTTGAAATTTCAATGTTTGAAACCCAAAACGACTTCCCTTCATGCTAGACTTCATAAGATCGAAAGGGGGTAGATACACGATTTGTCTGGTTTGGATATATCTAGACCTTGTTTATCAACTTGATTGCTTACGATATGACATAAGAAGACTATGTGATTTGGTTTTCCATTTTTCTGATTTTTTTAATTTTTTGCCCACCCATTTGTATCTTCGTCAAATCCTAGGTTTGACCAAGATAATTAAAACAAGTTTTATAAAACATGAAAATGAAAAGGGAAGCATGTATCCTTCTTAGGCACTCTAAAATGAAGCTTTTGGGAGTTTTTTGAAATTTCCATGTTTGAAACCCAAAACCACATCTGTTCACATGCTTGACTTCATAAGACAGAGTTTAGGGGTTAGGGGTATAGATACATGATTTGTCTGGTTTGAATATGTCTAGACATTGTTTATCAACTTTAATGCTTACTATATGACATAAGAAAAATAATGTCATGTAAATGAGTTAACTTGGATTTCCTACCCTTGAATCCATAGGAAACTTTGTTCTAATGCACTATAATAATCAACCGAGTTTTTACACCAACAGGTCTGTCACTTACGTGTGGTGCCCACGCGTGAGGTCCCACACTTCAGTGAGCACAAGTCACGTGCAATAGGTACGCAAACTCCCAGCCATCTTCTTTGTCAAGAGAAGATGCATCAGGATGCGTATTGGAAGTCTGTGGGTCCTTCTGGATCCTTCGGTTGTCCCTCTCACAAAAAAAAACAAATCTCTCTCATTCTCGGCCTCGCTGACTCGCTCGCTCGCTCGCACCTCCTGCTCACTGACAAACCCTGCACAAAAGTCAACATCATCACCCGAAAAAGGGAGACACCATAATTCTCTCCCTTCTTCTCTCCTTCCTCCGAGTGATCCCTCTTCCTCCGAGTTTCACTCGACGGGCAAACACACTTGTGCTGCATAGTAATAATAAAAAGGTATAGAAAAATCAACCTACGAATCTATAATTAAATAGGTTAGTAATAATAAAAATGTAGAAAAATCAACCTACGAATCTATAATTAAATAGGTTAAACTAGGGTTTTGCCCACTACTACAGATCAAGGTTCAAACCTTGTTTATCAACTTGAATATGCTTACTATATGACATAAGAAGACTATGTACTTTGGTTTTCATTTTTCTGATTTTTTAAATTTTCTGCGCATTTGAATCTTGGTCAAATCCTAGGTTTGACCAAGATTAGACAAGTTTAACACGTGAAAACGAATAAGTAAGCCCGGATCCTTCTTAGTCACTCTAAAATGAAGCATTTTGGGATGTTCTTGAAATTTCCATGTTTGAAACCCAAAACGACCTCTCTTCATGCTACACTTCATAAGATCGACCGAGTTTAGGGTTAGGGGTAGATACATGATTTGTATGGTTTGAATATGTCCAAACCTTGTTAATTTATCAACTTGAATGCTTACTATATGACATAAGAAGACTATATGCTTTTGTTTTTCATTTTTCTGATTTTTTTTGAATTTTATGCCCATATATTTGAATCTTGGTCAAATCATATGTTTGACAAAGATTTAAACAAGTTTAAATTGTGAAAATGAAAAGGTAAGCATGGATCCTTATTAGTCACTCTAAATTAAATCTTTTGGGAGGTTCTTGAAATTTCCATGTTTGAAACCCAAAACCACTTCTCTTCATGATTGACTTCATAAGAAAGAGTTTAGGGTTTTAGGGGTAGATATATACATGATTTTTCTGGTTTGAATATGTCTAGACCTGGTTTATCAACTTGAATGCTTACTATACATATGACATATATAAGAATGCTATGTGCTTTGGTTTTTCATTCTCTTTTGATTTTTTTTCTAAATTTTTATGCCCATTTGAATCTTGGTCAAAATCTTTGGTTTGACAAGGATTTAAACAAGTTTAAAACATGAAAATGAAAAAGGGAAGTCTGTATATCCTTCTTTTAGTAACTCTAAAATGGAAGCTTTTGGGATGTTCTTGAAATTTCCATGTTTGAAACCGAAAACGACTTCCCTTCATGCTAGACTTCATAAGATCGACAGGGGGTAGATACATGATTTGTCTGGTTTGGATATATCTAGACCTTGTTAATTTATCAACTTGAATGCTTACGATATGACATAAGAAGACAATGTGATTTGGTTTTTCAATTTTCTGATTTTTTTGAATATTGTGCCCACCCATTTGTATCTTCATGAAATCCTAGGTTTTACCAAGATAATTTAAACAAGTTTAAAACATGAAAACGAAAAGGGAAACATGTAACCTTCTCAGTCACTCTAAAATGAAGTTTTTGGGAGGTTTTTGAAATTTCCATGTTTGAAACCCAAAACCACTTCTCTTCATGCTTGACTTCATAAGACAAAGTTTAGGGTTAGGGGGTATAGATACATGATTTGTATGGTTTGAATATGTCCAAACCTTGTTTATCAACTTGAATATGCTTACTATATGACATAAGAAGACTATGTACTTTGGTTTTTCATTTTTCTGATTTTTTTAATTTTCTGCACATTTGAATCATATCTTGGTCAAATCCTAGGTTTGACCAAGATTTAGACAAGTTTAACACGTGAAAACGAATAAGTAAGCCTGGATCCTTCTTAGTCACTCTAAAATGAAGCTTTTGGGAGGTTCTTGAAATTTCCATGTTTGAAACCCAAAACCACTTCTCTTCATGATTGACTGAGTTTAATTATATAGGATTTTAGGGGTAGATATATACATGATTTTTCTGGTTTGAATATATATGTCTAGACCTTGTTTATCAACTTGAATGCTTACTATACATATGACATATCTAAGAATGCTATGTGCTTTGGTTTTTCATTCTTTTGATTTTTTTCTGAATTTTTAGGGCCATTTGAATCTTGGTCAAATCATTGGTTTGACCAAGATTTAAACAAGTTTAAAACATGAAAATGAAAAGGGAAGTCTGTATCCTTCTTAGTCACTCTAAAATGAAGCTTTTGGGATGTTCTTGAAATTTCAATGTTTGAAACCCAAAACGACTTCCCTTCATGCTAGACTTCATAAGATCGAAAGGGGGTAGATACATGATTTGTCTGGTTTGGATATATCTAGACCTTGTTTATCAACTTGATTGCTTACGATATGACATAAGAAGACTATGTGATTTGGTTTTTCATTTTTCTGATTTTTTTGAACATTGTGCCCACCCATTTGTATCTTCATGAAATCCTAGGTTTGACCAAGCTAATTTAAACAAGTTTAAAACATGAAAATGAAAAGGGAAGCATGTAACCTTCTCAGTCACTCTAAAATGAAGTTTTTGGGAGGTTTTTGAAATTTCCATGTTTGAAACCCAAAACCACTTCTCTTCATGCTTGACTTCATAAGACAAAGTTTAGGGTTAGGGGGTATATATAGATACATGATTTGTATGGTTTGAATATGTCCAAACCTTTTGTTTATCAACTTGAATATGCTTACTATATGACATAAGAAGACTATGTACTTTGGTTTTTCATTTTTCTGATTTTTTTAATTTTCTGCGCATTTGAATCATATCTTGGTCAAATCCTAGGTTTGACCAAGATTTAGACAAGTTTAACACGTGAAAACGAATAAGTAAGCCTGGATCCTTCTTAGTCACTCTAAAATGAAGCTTTTGGGAGGTTTTTGAAATTTCCATGTTTGAAACCCAAAACCACTTCTCTTCATGATTGACTGAGTTTAATTAGGGTTTTAGGGGTAGATATATACATGATTTTTCTGGTTTGAATATATATGTCTAGACCTTGTTTATCAACTTGAATGCTTACTATACATATGACATAAGAATGCTATGTGCTTTGGTTTTTCATTCTTTTGATTTTTTTGAATTTTTAGGGCCATTTGAATCTTGGTCAAATCCTTGGTTTGACCAAGATTTAAACAAGTTTAAAACATGAAAATGAAAAGGGAAGTCTGTATCCTTCTTAGTCACTCTAAAATGAAGCTTTTGGGATGTTCTTGAAATTTCAATGTTTGAAACCCAAAACGACTTCCCTTCATGCTAGACTTCATAAGATCGAAAGGGGGTAGATACACGATTTGTCTGGTTTGGATATATCTAGACCTTGTTTATCAACTTGATTGCTTACGATATGACATAAGAAGACTATGTGATTTGGTTTTCCATTTTTCTGATTTTTTTAATTTTTTGCCCACCCATTTGTATCTTCGTCAAATCCTAGGTTTGACCAAGATAATTAAAACAAGTTTTATAAAACATGAAAATGAAAAGGGAAGCATGTATCCTTCTTAGGCACTCTAAAATGAAGCTTTTGGGAGTTTTTTGAAATTTCCATGTTTGAAACCCAAAACCACATCTCTTCACATGCTTGACTTCATAAGACAGAGTTTAGGGGTTAGGGGTATAGATACATGATTTGTCTGGTTTGAATATGTCTAGACATTGTTTATCAACTTTAATGCTTACTATATGACATAAGAAAAATAATGTCATGTAAATGAGTTAACTTGGATTTCCTACCCTTGAATCCATAGGAAACTTTGTTCTAATGCACTATAATAATCAACCGAGTTTTTACACCAACAGGTCTGTCACTTACGTGTGGTGCCCACGCGTGAGGTCCCACACTTCAGTGAGCACAAGTCACGTGCAATAGGTACGCAAACTCCCAGCCATCTTCTTTGTCAAGAGAAGACGCATCAGGATGCGTATTGGAAGTCTGTGGGTCCTTCTGGATCCTTCGGTTGTCCCTCTCACAAAAAAAACAAATCTCTCTCATTCTCGGCCTCGCTCGACTCGCTCGCTCGCTCGCTCGCACCTCCTGCTCACTGACAAACCCTGCACAAAAGTCAACATCATCACCCGAAAAAGGGGAGACACCATAATTCTCTCCCTTCTTCTCTCCTTCCGAGTGATCCCTCTTCCTCCGAGTTTCACTCGACGGGCAAACACACTTTTTTTAATTTTCTGCCCATTTGAATCTTGGTCAAATCCTAGGTTTGACCAAGATTTAAACAAGTTTAAAACATGAAAATAAAATGGTAAGCATGGATCCTTCTTAGTCTCCCGAAAATGAAGCTTTTTTTTTGAAATTTCCATGTTTGAAACCAAAAACCACTTCTCTTCATGCTTGACTTCATAAGACATAGTTTAGGGTTAGGGGTAGATATATACATGATTTTTCTGGTTTGAATATGTCTAGACCTTGTTTATCAACTTGAATGCTAGCTTACTATATATGACATAAGAATGCTATGTGCTTTGGTTTTTCATTCTTTTGATTTTTTTCTGAATTTTTATGCCCATTTGAATCTTGGTCGAATCCTAGGTTTGACCAAGATTTAAACAAGTTTAAAACATGAAAATGAGAAGGGAAGCATGTATCCTTCTCAGTCACTCTAATTAAAATGAAGATTTTGGGAGGTTTTTGAAATTTCCATGTTTGAAACCAAAAACCACGTCTCTTCATGCTTGACTTCATAAGATATATAGAGTTTAATTAGGGGTTAGGGGTATAGATACATGATTTGTTTGGTTTGAATATGTCTAGACCTTGTTTAACAACTTGAATGCTTACTATATGCCATAAGAAGACTATGTACTTTGGTTTTTAATTTTTTTGATTTTTTAAAATTTTCTGCCAATTTGAATCTTGGTCAAATCATAGGTTTGACAAAGATTTAAACAAGTTTAAATTGTGAAAATGAAAAGGTAAGCATGGATCCTTATTAGTCACTCTAAATTAAATCTTTTGGGAGGTTCTTGAAATTTCCATGTTTGAAACCCAAAACCACTTCTCTTCATGATTGACTTCATAAGAAAGAGTTTAGGGTTTTAGGGGTAGATATATACATGATTTTTCTGGTTTGAATATGTCTAGACCTGGTTTATCAACTTGAATGCTTACTATACATATGACATATATAAGAATGCTATGTGCTTTGGTTTTTCATTCTCTTTTGATTTTTTTTCTAAATTTTTATGCCCATTTGAATCTTGGTCAAAATCTTTGGTTTGACAAGGATTTAAACAAGTTTAAAACATGAAAATGAAAAAGGGAAGTCTGTATATCCTTCTTTTAGTAACTCTAAAATGGAAGCTTTTGGGATGTTCTTGAAATTTCCATGTTTGAAACCGAAAACAACTTCCCTTCATGCTAGCTTCATAAGATCGACAGGGGGTAGATACATGATTTGTCTGGTTTGGATATATCTAGACCTTGTTAATTTATCAACTTGAATGCTTACGATATGACATAAGAAGACAATGTGATTTGGTTTTTCAATTTTCTGATTTTTTTGAATATTGTGCCCACCCATTTGTATCTTCATGAAATCCTAGGTTTTACCAAGATAATTTAAACAAGTTTAAAACATGAAAACGAAAAGGGAAACATGTAACCTTCTCAGTCACTCTAAAATGAAGTTTTTGGGAGGTTTTTGAAATTTCCATGTTTGAAACCCAAAACCACTTCTCTTCATGCTTGACTTCATAAGACAAAGTTTAGGGTTAGGGGTATAGATACATGATTTGTATGGTTTGAATATGTCCAAACCTTGTTTATCAACTTGAATATGCTTACTATATGACATAAGAAGACTATGTACTTTGGTTTTTCATTTTTCTGATTTTTTTTAATTTTCTGCACATTTGAATCATATCTTGGTCAAATCCTAGGTTTGACCAAGATTTAGACAAGTTTAACACGTGAAAACGAATAAGTAAGCCCGGATCCTTCTTAGTCACTCTAAAATGAAGCTTTTGGGAGGTTCTTGAAATTTCCATGTTTGAAACCCAAAACCACTTCTCTTCATGATTGACTGAGTTTAATTATATAGGGTTTTAGGGGTAGATATATACATGATTTTTCTGGTTTGAATATATATGTCTAGAGACCTTGTTTATCAACTTGAATGCTTACTATACATATGACATATCTAAGAATGCTATGTGCTTTGGTTTTTCATTCTTTTGATTTTTTTCTGAATTTTTAGGGCCATTTGAATCTTGGTCAAATCATTGGTTTGACCAAGATTTAAACAAGTTTAAAACATGAAAATGAAAAGGGAAGTCTGTATCCTTCTTAGTCACTCTAAAATGAAGCTTAATTTTGGGATGTTCTTGAAATTTCAATGTTTGAAACCCAAAACGACTTCCTTCATGCTAGACTTCATAAGATCGAAAGGGGGTAGATACACGATTTGTCTGGTTTGGATATATCTAGACCTTGTTTATCAACTTGATTGCTTACGATATGACATAAGAAGACTATGTGATTTGGTTTTTCATTCTTCTGATTTTTTTGAACATTGTGCCCACCCATTTGTATCTTCGTCAAATCCTAGGTTTGACCAAGATAATTAAAACAAGTTTTATAAAACATGAAAATGAAAAGGGAAGCATGTATCCTTCTTAGGCACTCTAAAATGAAGCTTTTGGGAGTTTTTTGAAATTTCCATGTTTGAAACCCAAAACCACATCTCTTCACATGCTTGACTTCATAAGACAGAGTTTAGGGGTTAGGGGTATAGATACATGATTTGTCTGGTTTGAATATGTCTAGACATTGTTTATCAACTTTAATGCTTACTATATGACATAAGAAAAATAATGTCATGTAAATGAGTTAACTTGGATTTCCTACCCTTGAATCCATAGGAAACTTTGTTCTAATGCACTATAATAATCAACCGAGTTTTTACACCAACAGGTCACTTACGTGTGGTGCCCACGCGTGAGGTCCCACACTTCAGTGAGCACAAGTCACGTGCAATAGGTACGCAAACTCCCAGCCATCTTCTTTGTCAAGAGAAGACGCATCAGATGCGTATTGGAAGTCTGTGGGTCCTTCTGGATCCTTCGGTTGTCCCTCTCACAAAAAAAAATCTCTCATTCTCGGCCTGCTCGACTCGCTCGCCGCCGCCGCACCTCCTGCTCTCACTGACAAACCCTGCACAAAAGTCAACATCATCACCCGAAAAAGGGGAGACACCATAATTCTCTCCCTTCTTCTCTCCTTCCTCCGAGTGATCCCTCTTCCTCCGAGTTTCACTCGACGGGCAAACACACTTGTGCTGCATAGTAATAATAAAAAGGTATAGAAAAATCAACCTACGAATCTATAATTAAATAGGTTAGTAATAATAAAAATGTAGAAAAATCAACCTACGAATCTATAATTAAATAGGTTAAACTAGGGTTTTGCCCACTACTACAGATCAAGGTTCAAACCTTGTTTATCAACTTGAATATGCTTACTATATGACATAAGAAGACTATGTACTTTGGTTTTCATTTTTCTGATTTTTTAAATTTTCTGCGCATTTGAATCTTGGTCAAATCCTAGGTTTGACCAAGATTAGACAAGTTTAACACGTGAAAACGAATAAGTAAGCCTGGATCCTTCTTAGTCACTCTAAAATGAAGCATTTTGGGATGTTCTTGAAATTTCCATGTTTGAAGCCCAAAACGACCTCTCTTCATGCTACACTTCATAAGATCGACCGAGTTTAGGGTTAGGGGTAGAGGCATGATTTGTATGGTTTGAATATGTCCAAACCTTGTTAATTTATCAACTTGAATGCTTACTATATGACATAAGAAGACTATATGCTTTTGTTTTTCATTTTTCTGATTTTTTTTTGAATTTTATGCCCATATATTTGAATCTTGGTCAAATCATATGTTTGACAAAGATTTAAACAAGTTTAAATTGTGAAAATGAAAAGGTAAGCATGGATCCTTATTAGTCACTCTAAATTAAATCTTTTGGGAGGTTCTTGAAATTTCCATGTTTGAAACCCAAAACCACTTCTCTTCATGATTGACTTCATAAGAAAGAGTTTAGGGTTTTAGGGGTAGATATATACATGATTTTTCTGGTTTGAATATGTCTAGACCTGGTTTATCAACTTGAATGCTTACTATACATATGACATATATAAGAATGCTATGTGCTTTGGTTTTTCATTCTCTTTTGATTTTTTTTCTAAATTTTTATGCCCATTTGAATCTTGGTCAAAATCTTTGGTTTGACAAGGATTTAAACAAGTTTAAAACATGAAAATGAAAAAGGGAAGTCTGTATATCCTTCTTTTAGTAACTCTAAAATGGAAGCTTTTGGGATGTTCTTGAAATTTCCATGTTTGAAACCGAAAACGACTTCCCTTCATGCTAGACTTCATAAGATCGACAGGGGGTAGATACATGATTTGTCTGGTTTGGATATATCTAGACCTTGTTAATTTATCAACTTGAATGCTTACGATATGACATAAGAAGACAATGTGATTTGGTTTTTCAATTTTCTGATTTTTTTGAATATTGTGCCCACCCATTTGTATCTTCATGAAATCCTAGGTTTTACCAAGATAATTTAAACAAGTTTAAAACATGAAAACGAAAAGGGAAACATGTAACCTTCTCAGTCACTCTAAAATGAAGTTTTTGGGAGGTTTTTGAAATTTCCATGTTTGAAACCCAAAACCACTTCTCTTCATGCTTGACTTCATAAGACAAAGTTTAGGGTTAGGGGGTATAGATACATGATTTGTATGGTTTGAATATGTCCAAACCTTGTTTATCAACTTGAATATGCTTACTATATGACATAAGAAGACTATGTACTTTGGTTTTTAATTTTTCTGATTTTTTTAATTTTCTGCACATTTGAATCATATCTTGGTCAAATCCTAGGTTTGACCAAGATTTAGACAAGTTTAACACGTGAAAACGAATAAGTAAGCCGGATCCTTCTTAGTCACTCTAAAATGAAGCTTTTGGGAGGTTCTTGAAATTTCCATGTTTGAAACCCAAAACCACTTCTCTTCATGATTGACTGAGTTTAATTATATAGGGTTTTAGGGGTAGATATATACATGATTTTTCTGGTTTGAATATATATGTCTAGAGACCTTGTTTATCAACTTGAATGCTTACTATACATATGACATATCTAAGAATGCTATGTGCTTTGGTTTTTCATTCTTTTGATTTTTTTTGAATTTTTAGGGCCATTTGAATCTTGGTCAAATCATTGGTTTGACCAAGATTTAAACAAGTTTAAAACATGAAAATGAAAAGGGAAGTCTGTATCCTTCTTAGTCACTCTAAAATGAAGCTTTTGGGATGTTCTTGAAATTTCAATGTTTGAAACCCAAAACGACTTCCCTTCATGCTAGACTTCATAAGATCGAAAGGGGGTAGATACATGATTTGTCTGGTTTGGATATATCTAGACCTTGTTTATCAACTTGATTGCTTACGATATGACATAAGAAGACTATGTGATTTGGTTTTTCATTTTTCTGATTTTTTTGAACATTGTGCCCACCCATTTGTATCTTCATGAAATCCTAGGTTTGACCAAGCTAATTTAAACAAGTTTAAAACATGAAAATGAAAAGGGAAGCATGTAACCTTCTCAGTCACTCTAAAATGAAGTTTTTGGGAGGTTTTTGAAATTTCCATGTTTGAAACCCAAAACCACTTCTCTTCATGCTTGACTTCATAAGACAAAGTTTAGGGTTAGGGGGTATATATAGATACATGATTTGTATGGTTTGAATATGTCCAAACCTTTTGTTTATCAACTTGAATATGCTTACTATATGACATAAGAAGACTATGTACTTTGGTTTTTCATTTTTCTGATTTTTTTAATTTTCTGCGCATTTGAATCATATCTTGGTCAAATCCTAGGTTTGACCAAGATTTAGACAAGTTTAACACGTGAAAACGAATAAGTAAGCCTGGATCCTTCTTAGTCACTCTAAAATGAAGCTTTTGGGAGGTTCTTGAAATTTCCATGTTTGAAACCCAAAACCACTTCTCTTCATGATTGACTGAGTTTAATTAGGGTTTTAGGGGTAGATATATACATGATTTTTCTGGTTTGAATATATATGTCTAGACCTTGTTTATCAACTTGAATGCTTACTATACATATGACATAAGAATGCTATGTGCTTTGGTTTTTCATTCTTTTGATTTTTTTCTGAATTTTTAGGGCCATTTGAATCTTGGTCAAATCCTTGGTTTGACCAAGATTTAAACAAGTTTAAAACATGAAAATGAAAAGGGAAGTCTGTATCCTTCTTAGTCACTCTAAAATGAAGCTTTTGGGATGTTCTTGAAATTTCAATGTTTGAAACCCAAAACGACTTCCCTTCATGCTAGACTTCATAAGATCGAAAGGGGGTAGATACACGATTTGTCTGGTTTGGATATATCTAGACCTTGTTTATCAACTTGATTGCTTACGATATGACATAAGAAGACTATGTGATTTGGTTTTCCATTTTTCTGATTTTTTTAATTTTTTGCCCACCCATTTGTATCTTCGTCAAATCCTAGGTTTGACCAAGATAATTAAAACAAGTTTTATAAAACATGAAAATGAAAAGGGAAGCATGTATCCTTCTTAGGCACTCTAAAATGAAGCTTTTGGGAGTTTTTTGAAATTTCCATGTTTGAAACCCAAAACCACATCTCTTTCACATGCTTGACTTCATAAGACAGAGTTTAGGGGTTAGGGGTATAGATACATGATTTGTCTGGTTTGAATATGTCTAGACATTGTTTATCAACTTTAATGCTTACTATATGACATAAGAAAAATAATGTCATGTAAATGAGTTAACTTGGATTTCCTACCCTTGAATCCATAGGAAACTTTGTTCTAATGCACTATAATAATCAACCGAGTTTTTACACCAACAGGTCTGTCACTTACGTGTGGTGCCCACGCGTGAGGTCCCACACTTCAGTGAGCACAAGTCACGTGCAATAGGTACGCAAACTCCCAGCCATCTTCTTTGTCAAGAGAAGACGCATCAGGATGCGTATTGGAAGTCTGTGGGTCCTTCTGGATCCTTCGGTTGTCCCTCTCACAAAAAAAACAAATCTCTCTCATTCTCGGCCTCGCTCGACTCGCTCGCGCTCGCACCTCCTGCTCACGACAAACCCTGCACAAAAGTCAACATCATCACCCGAAAAGGGGAGACACCATAATTCTCTCCCTTCTTCTCTCCTTCCTCCGAGTGATCCCTCTTCCTCCGAGTTTCACTCGACGGGCAAACACACTTGTGCTGCATAGTAATAATAAAAAGGTATAGAAAAATCAACCTACGAATCTATAATTAAATAGGTTAGTAATAATAAAAATGTAGAAAAATCAACCTACGAATCTATAATTAAATAGGTTAAACTAGGGTTTTGCCCACTACTACAGATCAAGGTTCAAACCTTGTTTATCAACTTGAATATGCTTACTATATGACATAAGAAGACTATGTACTTTGGTTTTCATTTTTCTGATTTTTTAAATTTTCTGCGCATTTGAATCTTGGTCAAATCCTAGGTTTGACCAAGATTAGACAAGTTTAACACGTGAAAACGAATAAGTAAGCCTGGATCCTTATTAGTCACTCTAAAATGAAGCATTTTGGGATGTTCTTGAAATTTCCATGTTTGAAACCCAAAACGACCTCTCTTCATGCTACACTTCATAAGATCGAGTTTAGGGTTAGGGGTAGATACATGATTTGTATGGTTTGAATATGTCCAAACCTTGTTAATTTATCAACTTAAATGCTTACTATATGACATAAGAAGACTATATGCTTTTGTTTTTCATTTTTCTGATTTTTTTTGAATTTTATGCCCATATATTTGAATCTTGGTCAAATCATATGTTTGACAAAGATTTAAACAAGTTTAAATTGTGAAAATGAAAAGGTAAGCATGGATCCTTATTAGTCACTCTAAATTAAATCTTTTGGGAGGTTCTTGAAATTTCCATGTTTGAAACCCAAAACCACTTCTCTTCATGATTGACTTCATAAGAAAGAGTTTAGGGTTTTAGGGGTAGATATATACATGATTTTTCTGGTTTGAATATGTCTAGACCTGGTTTATCAACTTGAATGCTTACTATACATATGACATATATAAGAATGCTATGTGCTTTGGTTTTTCATTCTCTTTTGATTTTTTTTCTAAATTTTTATGCCCATTTGAATCTTGGTCAAAATCTTTGGTTTGACAAGGATTTAAACAAGTTTAAAACATGAAAATGAAAAAGGGAAGTCTGTATATCCTTCTTTTAGTAACTCTAAAATGGAAGCTTTTGGGATGTTCTTGAAATTTCCATGTTTGAAACCGAAAACGACTTCCCTTCATGCTAGACTTCATAAGATCGACAGGGGGTAGATACATGATTTGTCTGGTTTGGATATATCTAGACCTTGTTAATTTATCAACTTGAATGCTTACGATATGACATAAGAAGACAATGTGATTTGGTTTTTCAATTTTCTGATTTTTTTGAATATTGTGCCCACCCATTTGTATCTTCATGAAATCCTAGGTTTTACCAAGATAATTTAAACAAGTTTAAAACATGAAAACGAAAAGGGAAACATGTAACCTTCTCAGTCACTCTAAAATGAAGTTTTTGGGAGGTTTTTGAAATTTCCATGTTTGAAACCCAAAACCACTTCTCTTCATGCTTGACTTCATAAGACAAAGTTTAGGGTTAGGGGTATAGATACATGATTTGTATGGTTTGAATATGTCCAAACCTTGTTTATCAACTTGAATATGCTTACTATATGACATAAGAAGACTATGTACTTTGGTTTTTCATTTTTCTGATTTTTTTTTATTTTCTGCACATTTGAATCATATCTTGGTCAAATCCTAGGTTTGACCAAGATTTAGACAAGTTTAACACGTGAAAACGAATAAGTAAGCCTGGATCCTTCTTAGTCACTCTAAAATGAAGCTTTTGGGAGGTTCTTGAAATTTCCATGTTTGAAACCCAAAACCACTTCTCTTCATGATTGACTGAGTTTAATTATATAGGGTTTTAGGGGTAGATATATACATGATTTTTCTGGTTTGAATATATATGTCTAGAGACCTTGTTTATCAACTTGAATGCTTACTATACATATGACATATCTAAGAATGCTATGTGCTTTGGTTTTTCATTCTTTTGATTTTTTTTTCTGAATTTTTAGGGCCATTTGAATCTTGGTCAAATCATTGGTTTGACCAAGATTTAAACAAGTTTAAAACATGAAAATGAAAAGGGAAGTCTGTATCCTTCTTAGTCACTCTAAAATGAAGCTTTTGGGATGTTCTTGAAATTTCAATGTTTGAAACCCAAAACGACTTCCCTTCATGCTAGACTTCATAAGATCGAAAGGGGGTAGATACATGATTTGTCTGGTTTGGATATATCTAGACCTTGTTTATCAACTTGATTGCTTACGATATGACATAAGAAGACTATGTGATTTGGTTTTTCATTTTTCTGATTTTTTTGAACATTGTGCCCACCCATTTGTATCTTCATGAAATCCTAGGTTTGACCAAGCTAATTTAAACAAGTTTAAAACATTAAAATGAAAAGGGAAGCATGTAACCTTCTCAGTCACTCTAAAATGAAGTTTTTGGGAGGTTTTTGAAATTTCCATGTTTGAAACCCAAAACCACTTCTCTTCATGCTTGACTTCATAAGACAAAGTTTAGGGTTAGGGGGTATATATAGATACATGATTTGTATGGTTTGAATATGTCCAAACCTTTTGTTTATCAACTTGAATATGCTTACTATATGACATAAGAAGACTATGTACTTTGGTTTTTCATTTTTCTGATTTTTTTAATTTTCTGCGCATTTGAATCATATCTTGGTCAAATCCTAGGTTTGACCAAGATTTAGACAAGTTTAACACGTGAAAACGAATAAGTAAGCCTGGATCCTTCTTAGTCACTCTAAAATGAAGCTTTTGGGAGGTTCTTGAAATTTCCATGTTTGAAACCCAAAACCACTTCTCTTCATGATTGACTGAGTTTAATTAGGGTTTTAGGGGTAGATATATACATGATTTTTCTGGTTTGAATATATATGTCTAGACCTTGTTTATCAACTTGAATGCTTACTATACATATGACATAAGAATGCTATGTGCTTTGGTTTTTCATTCTTTTGATTTTTTTCTGAATTTTTAGGGCCATTTGAATCTTGGTCAAATCCTTGGTTTGACCAAGATTTAAACAAGTTTAAAACATGAAAATGAAAAGGGAAGTCTGTATCCTTCTTAGTCACTCTAAAATGAAGCTTTTGGGATGTTCTTGAAATTTCAATGTTTGAAACCCAAAACGACTTCCCTTCATGCTAGACTTCATAAGATCGAAAGGGGGTAGATACACGATTTGTCTGGTTTGGATATATCTAGACCTTGTTTATCAACTTGATTGCTTACGATATGACATAAGAAGACTATGTGATTTGGTTTTCCATTTTTCTGATTTTTTTAATTTTTTGCCCACCCATTTGTATCTTCGTCAAATCCTAGGTTTGACCAAGATAATTAAAACAAGTTTTATAAAACATGAAAATGAAAAGGGAAGCATGTATCCTTCTTAGGCACTCTAAAATGAAGCTTTTGGGAGTTTTTTGAAATTTCCATGTTTGAAACCCAAAACCACATCTCTTCACATGCTTGACTTCATAAGACAGAGTTTAGGGGTTAGGGGTATAGATACATGATTTGTCTGGTTTGAATATGTCTAGACATTGTTTATCAACTTTAATGCTTACTATATGACATAAGAAAAATAATGTCATGTAAATGAGTTAACTTGGATTTCCTACCCTTGAATCCATAGGAAACTTTGTTCTAATGCACTATAATAATCAACCGAGTTTTTACACCAACAGGTCTGTCACTTACGTGTGGTGCCCACGCGTGAGGTCCCACACTTCAGTGAGCACAAGTCACGTGCAATAGGTACGCAAACTCCCAGCCATCTTCTTTGTCAAGAGAAGACGCATCAGGATGCGTATTGGAAGTCTGTGGGTCCTTCTGGATCCTTCGGTTGTCCCTCTCACAAAAAAAAACAAATCTCTCTCATTCTCGGCCTCGCTCGACTCGCTCGCTCGCTCGCTCGCTCGCACCTCCTGCTCACTGACAAACCCTGCACAAAAGTCAACATCATCACCCGAAAAAGGGGAGACACCATAATTCTCTCCCTTCTTCTCTCCTTCCTCCGAGTGATCCCTCTTCCTCCGAGTTTCACTCGACGGGCAAACACACTTGTGCTGCATAGTAATAATAAAAAGGTATAGAAAAATCAACCTACGAATCTATAATTAAATAGGTTAGTAATAATAAAAATGTAGAAAAATCAACCTACGAATCTATAATTAAATAGGTTAAACTAGGGTTTTGCCCACTACTACAGATCAAGGTTCAAACCTTGTTTATCAACTTGAATATGCTTACTATATGACATAAGAAGACTATGTACTTTGGTTTTCATTTTTCTGATTTTTTAAATTTTCTGCGCATTTGAATCTTTGTCAAATCCTAGGTTTGACCAAGATTAGACAAGTTTAACACGTGAAAACGAATAAGTAAGCCTGGATCCTTCTTAGTCACTCTAAAATGAAGCATTTTGGGATGTTCTTGAAATTTCCATGTTTGAAACCCAAAACGACCTCTCTTCATGCTACACTTCATAAGATCGACCGAGTTTAGGGTTAGGGGTAGATACATGATTTGTATGGTTTGAATATGTCCAAACCTTGTTAATTTATCAACTTGAATGCTTACTATATGACATAAGAAGACTATATGCTTTTGTTTTTCATTTTTCTGATTTTTTTTGAATTTTATGCCCATATATTTGAATCTTGGTCAAATCATATGTTTGACAAAGATTTAAACAAGTTTAAATTGTGAAAATGAAAAGGTAAGCATGGATCCTTATTAGTCACTCTAAATTAAATCTTTTGGGAGGTTCTTGAAATTTCCATGTTTGAAACCCAAAACCACTTCTCTTCATGATTGACTTCATAAGAAAGAGTTTAGGGTTTTAGGGGTAGATATATACATGATTTTTCTGGTTTGAATATGTCTAGACCTGGTTTATCAACTTGAATGCTTACTATACATATGACATATATAAGAATGCTATGTGCTTTGGTTTTTCATTCTCTTTTGATTTTTTTTCTAAATTTTTATGCCCATTTGAATCTTGGTCAAAATCTTTGGTTTGACAAGGATTTAAACAAGTTTAAAACATGAAAATGAAAAAGGAAGTCTGTATATCCATTTTTAGTAACTCTAAAATGGAAGCTTTTGGGATGTTCTTGAAATTTCCATGTTTGAAACCGAAACGACTTCCCTTCATGCTAGACTTCATAAGATCGACAGGGGGTAGATACATGATTTGTCTGGTTTGGATATATCTAGACCTTGTTAATTTATCAACTTGAATGCTTACGATATGACATAAGAAGACAATGTGATTTGGTTTTTCAATTTTCTGATTTTTTTGAATATTGTGCCCACCCATTTGTATCTTCATGAAATCCTAGGTTTTACCAAGATAATTTAAACAAGTTTAAAACATGAAAACAAAAAGGGAAACATGTAACCTTCTTAGTCACTCTAAAATGAAGTTTTTGGGAGGTTTTTGAAATTTCCATGTTTGAAACCCAAAACCACTTCTCTTCATGCTTGACTTCATAAGACAAAGTTTAGGGTTAGGGGTATAGATACATGATTTGTATGGTTTGAATATGTCCAAACCTTGTTTATCAACTTGAATATGCTTACTATATGACATAAGAAGACTATGTACTTTGGTTTTTCATTTTTCTGATTTTTTTAATTTTCTGCGCATTTGAATCATATCTTGGTCAAATCCTAGGTTTGACCAAGATTTAGACAAGTTTAACACGTGAAAACGAATAAGTAAGCCTGGATCCTTCTTAGTCACTCTAAAATGAAGCTTTTGGGAGGTTCTTGAAATTTCCATGTTTGAAACCCAAAACCACTTCTCTTCATGATTGACTGAGTTTAATTATATAGGGTTTTAGGGGTAGATATATACATGATTTTTCTGGTTTGAATATATATGTCTAGAGACCTTGTTTATCAACTTGAATGCTTACTATACATATGACATATCTAAGAATGCTATGTGCTTTGGTTTTTCATTCTTTTGATTTTTTTCTGAATTTTTAGGGCCATTTGAATCTTGGTCAAATCATTGGTTTGACCAAGATTTAAACAAGTTTAAAACATGAAAATGAAAAGGGAAGTCTGTATCCTTCTTAGTCACTCTAAAATGAAGCTTTTGGGATGTTCTTGAAATTTCAATGTTTGAAACCCAAAACGACTTCCCTTCATGCTAGACTTCATAAGATCGAAAGGGGGTAGATACATGATTTGTCTGGTTTGGATATATCTAGACCTTGTTTATCAACTTGATTGCTTACGATATGACATAAGAAGACTATGTGATTTGGTTTTTCATTTTTCTGATTTTTCATTGTGCCCACCCATTTGTATCTTCATGAAATCCTAGGTTTGACCAAGATTTAAACAAGTTTAAAAAAACATGAAAGTGAAGCATGTAACCTTCTCAGTCACTCTAAAATGAAGTTTTTGGGAGGTTTTTGAAATTTCCATGTTTGAAACCCAAAACCACTTCTCTTCATGCTTGACTTCATAAGACAAAGTTTAGGGTTAGGGGGTATATATAGATACATGATTTGTATGGTTTGAATATGTCCAAACCTTTTGTTTATCAACTTGAATATGCTTACTATATGACATAAGAAGACTATGTACTTTGGTTTTTCATTTTTCTGATTTTTTTTTTTTTTTGCGCATTTGAATCATATCTTGGTCAAATCCTAGGTTTGACCAAGATTTAGACAAGTTTAACACGTGAAAACGAATAAGTAAGCCTGGATCCTTCTTAGTCACTCTAAAATGAAGCTTTTGGGAGGTTCTTGAAATTTCCATGTTTGAAACCCAAAACCACTTCTCTTCATGATTGAGTGAGTTTAATTAGGGTTTTAGGGGTAGATATATACATGATTTTTCTGGTTTGAATATATATGTCTAGACCTTGTTTATCAACTTGAATGCTTTACATATGACATAAGAATGCTATGTGCTTTGGTTTTTCATTCTTTTGATTTTTTCTGAATTTTTAGGGCCATTTGAATCTTGGTCAAATCCTTGGTTTGACCAAGATTTAAACAAGTTTAAAACATGAAAATGAAAAGGGAAGTCTGTATCCTTCTTAGTCACTCTAAAATGAAGCTTTTGGGATGTTCTTGAAATTTCAATGTTTGAAACCCAAAACGACTTCCCTTCATGCTAGACTTCATAAGATCGAAAGGGGGTAGATACACGATTTGTCTGGTTTGGATATATCTAGACCTTGTTTATCAACTTGATTGCTTACGATATGACATAATGTGATTTGGTTTTCCATTTTTCTAATTTTTTTAATTTTTTGCCCACCCATTTGTATCTTCGTCAAATCCTAGGTTTGACCAAGATAATTAAAACAAGTTTTATAAAACATGAAAATGAAAAGGGAAGCATGTATCCTTCTTAGGCACTCTAAAATGAAGCTTTTGGGAGTTTTTTGAAATTTCCATGTTTGAAACCCAAAACCACATCTCTTCACATGCTTGACTTCATAAGACAGAGTTTAGGGGTTAGGGGTATAGATACATGATTTGTCTGGTTTGAATGTGTCTAGACATTGTTTATCAACTTTAATGCTTACTATATGACATAAGAAAAATAATGTCATGTAAATGAGTTAACTTGGATTTCCTACCCTTGAATCCATAGGAAACTTTGTTCTAATGCACTATAATAATCAACCGAGTTTTTACACCAACAGGTCTGTCACTTACGTGTGGTGCCCACGCGTGAGGTCCCACACTTCAGTGAGCACAAGTCACGTGCAATAGGTACGCAAACTCCCAGCCATCTTCTTTGTCAAGAGAAGACGCATCAGGATGCGTATTGGAAGTCTGTGGGTCCTTCTGGATCCTTCGGTTGTCCCTCTCACAAAAAAAACAAATCTCTCTCATTCTCGGCCTCGCTCGACTCGCTCGCTCGCTCGCTCGCACCTCCTGCTCACTGACAAACCCTGCACAAAAGTCAACATCATCACCCGAAAAAGGGGAGACACCATAATTCTCTCCTTCTTCTCTCCTTCCGAGTGATCCCTCTTCCTCCGAGTTTCACTCGACGGGCAAACACACTTTTTTAATTTTCTGCCCATTTGAATCTTGGTCAAATCCTAGGTTTGACCAAGATTTAAACAAGTTTAAAACATGAAAATAAAATGGTAAGCATGGATCCTTCTTAGTCTCCCGAAAATGAAGCTTTTTTTTTGAAATTTCCATGTTTGAAACCAAAAACCACTTCTCTTCATGCTTGACTTCATAAGACATAGTTTAGGGTTAGGGGTAGATATATACATGATTTTTCTGGTTTGAATATGTCTAGACCTTGTTTATCAACTTGAATGCTAGCTTACTATATATGACATAAGAATGCTATGTGCTTTGGTTTTTCATTCTTTTGATTTTTTTCTGAATTTTTATGCCCATTTGAATCTTGGTCGAATCCTAGGTTTGACCAAGATTTAAACAAGTTTAAAACATGAAAATGAGAAGGGAAGCATGTATCCTTCTTAGTCACTCTAATTAAAATGAAGATTTTGGGAGGTTTTTGAAATTTCCATGTTTGAAACCAAAAACCACGTCTCTTCATGCTTGACTTCATAAGATATATAGAGTTTAATTAGGGGTTAGGGGTATAGATACATGATTTGTCTGATTTTTTTGAACATTGTGCCCACCCATTTGTATCTTCATAAAATCCTAGGTTTGACCAAGCTAATTTAAACAAGTTTAAAACATGAAAATGAAATGGGAAGCATGTAACCTTCTCAGTCACTCTAAAATGAAGTTTTTGGGAGGTTTTTGAAATTTCCATGTTTGAAACCCAAAACCACTTCTCTTCATGCTGACTTCATAAGACAAAGTTTAGGGTTAGGGGGTATATATAGATACATGATTTGTATGGTTTGAATATGTCCAAACCTTTTGTTTATCAACTTGAATATGCTTACTATATGACATAAGAAGACTATGTACTTTGGTTTTTCATTTTTCTGATTTTTTTAATTTTCTGCGCATTTGAATCATATCTTGGTCAAATCCTAGGTTTTACCAAGATTTAGACAAGTTTAACACGTGAAAACGAATAAGTAAGCCTGGATCCTTCTTAGTCACTCTAAAATGAAGCTTTTGGGAGGTTCTTGAAATTTCCATGTTTGAAACCCAAAACCACTTCTCTTCATGATTGACTGAGTTTAATTAGGGTTTAGGGGTAGATATATACATGATTTTTCTGGTTTGAATATATATGTCTAGACCTTGTTTATCAACTTGAATGCTTACTATACATATGACATAAGAATGCTATGTGCTTTGGTTTTTCATTCTTTTGATTTTTTTCTGAATTTAGGGCCATTTGAATCTTGGTCAAATCCTTGGTTTGACCAAGATTTAAACAAGTTTAAAACATGAAAATGAAAAGGGAAGTCTGTATCCTTCTTAGTCACTCTAAAATGAAGCTTTTGGGATGTTCTTGAAATTTCAATGTTTGAAACCCAAAACGACTTCCTTCATGCTAGACTTCATAAGATCGAAAGGGGGTAGATACACGATTTGTCTGGTTTGGATATATCTAGACCTTGTTTATCAACTTGATTGCTTACTATATGACATAAGAAGACTATGTGATTTGGTTTTCCATTTTTCTGATTTTTTTAATTTTTTGCCCACCCATTTGTATCTTCGTCAAATCCTAGGTTTGACCAAGATAATTAAAACAAGTTTTATAAAACATGAAAATGAAAAGGGAAGCATGTATCCTTCTTAGGCACTCTAAAATGAAGCTTTTGGGAGGTTTTTGAAATTTCCATGTTTGAAACCCAAAACCACATCTCTTCACATGCTTGACTTCATAAGACAGAGTTTAGGGGTTAGGGGTATAGATACATGATTTGTCTGGTTTGAATGTGTCTAGACATTGTTTATCAACTTTAATGCTTACTATATGACATAAGAAAAATAATGTCATGTAAATGAGTTAACTTGGATTTCCTACCCTTGAATCCATAGGAAACTTTGTTCTAATGCACTATAATAATCAACCGAGTTTTTACACCAACAGGTCTGTCACTTACGTGTGGTGCCCACGCGTGAGGTCCCACACTTCAGTGAGCACAAGTCACGTGCAATAGGTACGCAAACTCCCACCATCTTCTTTGTCAAGAGAAGACGCATCAGGATGCGTATTGGAAGTCTGTGGGTCCTTCGGATCCTTCGGTTGTCCCTCTCACAAAAAAAACAAATCTCTCTCATTCTCGGCCTCGCTCGACTCGCTCTGCTCGCACCTCCTGCTCACTGACAAACCCTGCACAAAAGTCAACATCATCACCCGAAAGGGGAGACACCATAATTCTCTCCCTTCTTCTCTCCTTCCGAGTGATCCCTCTTCCTCCGAGTTTCACTCGACGGGCAAACACACTTTTTTAATTTTCTTCCCATTTGAATCTTGGTCAAATCCTAGGTTTGACCAAGATTTAAACAAGTTTAAAACATGAAAATAAAATGGTAAGCATGGATCCTTCTTAGTCTCCCGAAAATGAAGCTTTTTTTTTGAAATTTCCATGTTTGAAACCAAAACCACTTCTCTTCATGCTTGACTTCATAAGACATAGTTTAGGGTTAGGGGTAGATATATACATGATTTTTCTCGTTTGAATATGTCTAGACCTTGTTTATCAACTTGAATGCTAGCTTACTATATATGACATAAGAATGCTATGTGCTTTGGTTTTTCATTCTTTTGATTTTTTTCTGAATTTTTATGCCCATTTGAATCTTGGTCGAATCCTAGGTTTGACCAAGATTTAAACAAGTTTAAAACATGAAAATGAAAAGGGAAGCATGTAACCTTCTCAGTCACTCTAAAATGAAGTTTTTGGGAGGTTTTTGAAATTTCCATGTTTGAAACCCAAAACCACGTCTCTTCATGCTTGACTTCATAAGACAAAGTTTAGGGTTAGGGGGTATATATAGATACATGATTTGTATGGTTTGAATATGTCCAAACCTTGTTTATCAACTTGAATATGCTTACTATATGACATAAGAAGACTATGTACTTTGGTTTTTCATTTTTCTGATTTTTTTAATTTTCTGCGCATTTGAATCATATCTTGGTCAAATCCTAGGTTTGACCAAGATTTAGACAAGTTTAACACGTGAAAACGAATAAGTAAGCCTGGATCCTTCTTAGTCACTCTAAAATGAAGCTTTTGGGAGGTTCTTGAAATTTCCATGTTTGAAACCCAAAACCACTTCTCTTCATGATTGACTGAGTTTAATTAGGGTTTTAGGGGTAGATATATACATGATTTTTCTGGTTTGAATATATATGTCTAGACCTTGTTTATCAACTTGAATGCTAGCTTACTATATATGACATAAGAATGCTATGTGCTTTGGTTTTTCATTCTTTTGATTTTTTCTGAATTTTTATGCCCATTTGAATCTTGGTCGAATCCTAGGTTTGACCAAGATTTAAACAAGTTTAAAACATGAAAATGAGAAGGGAAGCATGTATCCTTCTTAGTCACTCTAATTAAAATGAAGATTTTGGGAGGTTTTTGAAATTTCCATGTTTGAAACCAAAAACCACGTCTCTTCATGCTTGACTTCATAAGATATATAGAGTTTAATTAGGGGTTAGGGGTATAGATACATGATTTGTTTGGTTTGAATATGTCTAGACCTTGTTTAACAACTTGAATGCTTACTATATGCCATAAGAAGACTATGTACTTTGGTTTTTAATTTTTTTGATTTTTTAAACTTTTCTGCCAATTTGTATCTTGGTCAAATCCTAGGTTTGACCAAGATTTAAACAAGTTTAAGACGTGAAAATAAAATGGTAAGCATGGATCCTTCTTAGTCTCCCTAAAATGAAGCTTTTGGTTTTTTTTTTAAATTTCCAGGTTTGAAACCCAAAACCACTTCTCTTCATGCTTGACTTCATAAGACAGAGTTTAGGGATAGGGGTAGATATATATATACATGATTTTTCTGGTTTGAATATGTCTAGACCCTGTTTATCAACTTGAATGCTTACTATATGACATAAGAATGCTATGTGCTTTGGTTTTTCATTCTTTTGATTTTTTCTGAATTTTTATGCCCATTTGAATCTTGGTAGAATCCTAGGTTTGACCAAGATTTAAACAAGTTTAAAACATGAAAATGAGAAGGGAAGCCTGTATCCTTCTTTGTCACTCTAATTAAAATGAAGCTTTTGGGTGGTTTTTGAAATTACCATGTTTGAAACCCAAAACCACATCTCTTCGTGCTTGACTTCATAAGACAGAGTTTAGGGGTTAGGGGGTACATAGATACATGATTTGCATAGTTTGAATATGTCTAGCTAGAGACCTTGTTTCTCAATTTTAATGCTTACTATATGACATAAGAAGACTATGTGCTTTGGTTTTTCATTTTTCTGTTTTATTTTAATTTTATGCCCATTTGAATCTTGGTCAAATCCTAGGTTTGACCAAGATTTAAACAAGTTTAAATTATGAAAATGAAGGTAAGCATGGATCCTTATTAGTCACTCTAACATAAATCTTTTGGGAGGTTCTTGAAATTTCCATGTTTCAAACCCAAAACCACTTCTCTTCATGATTGACTTCATAAGACAGAGTTTAGGGTTTTAGGGGTAGATATATACATGATTTTTCTGGTTTGAATATGTCTAGCCCTTGTTTATCAACTTGAATGCTTACTATACATATGACATAAGAATGCTATGTGCTTTGGTTTTTCATTCTCTTTTGATTTTTTTCTAAATTTTTAGGCCCATTTGAATCTTGGTCAAATCCTTGGTTTGACCAAGATTTAAACAAGTTTAAAACATGAAAATAAAAAAGGAAGTATGTATCCTTCTTAGTCACTCTAAAATGGAAGCTTTTGGGATGTTCTTGAAATTACCATGTTTGAAACCGAAAACGACTTCTCTTCATGCTAGACTTCATAAGATCGACAGGGGGTAGATACATGATTTGTCTGGTTTGGATATATCTAGACCTTGTTAATTTATCAACTTGAATGCTTACGATATGACATAAGAATACAATGTGATTTGGTTTTTCATTTTTCTGATTTTTTTGAATATTGTACGTGCCCACCCATTTGTATCTTCATCAAATCCTAGGTTTGACCAGGATTTAAACAAGTTTAAAACATGAAATGAAAAGATAAGCCTGGATCCTTCTTAGTCACTCTAAAATGAAGCTTTTGGGAGGTTCTTGAAATTTCCATGTTTGAAACCCAAAACCACTTCTCTTCATGATTGACTTCATAAGACAGAGTTTAGGGTTTTAGGGGTAGATATATACATGATTTTTCTGGTTTGAATATATATGTCTAGACCTTGTTTATCAACTTGAATGCTTACTATATATATGACATAAGAATGCTATATATGTGCTTTGGTTGTTCATTCTTTTGATTTTTTCTGATTTTTTAGGCCCATTTGAATCTTGGTCAAATCCTAGGTTTGACCATGATTTAAACAAGTTTAAAACATGAAAATGAAAAGGTAAGCATGGATCCTTCTTAGTCACTCTAAAATGAAGCTTTTGGGATGTTCTTGAAATTTCCATGTTTGAAACCCAAAACGACTTCGATCTCTTTATGCTAGATTTCATAAGACTGAGTTTTAGGGGTTAGGGGGTAGATACATGATTTGTCTAGTTTGAATATGTACATAGTACTCCCTCTATAGGAACTTGGAGAAAGCAACTGTTGTGCCACACAATTTTGTTGTTTTCCTATTTTTCTTTCATGAAGCTTTACGATGTGGTTCGTGTGTGGGGATCAAGCTCGTAATCTCGTTTCAATTACACAACCAACTACTCTGCTCATCCTTGCATGTAATTAACCAATATAGGAATTTGATTCCACGGAACTTTTTCAGTACATAAGTCTCCTCCTTAACTCCTCTAGTCTCTACCAAGCCGGCCGCCTCGCTACTTCCCTAGCTTCCTCCCTACAGCACACCTCGCCCCCGTACGCGAGCTAGGTCCAGCCGGAGATGGGGCACAGCCGCCCCCGCTGGAAGAATGCTCAGAGGAAGTCCGGGCAGGAGGACAAGGGTGACGCCATCCCGGATGAACTTCTCGGGCTGGTGTTCCTGCGCCTCACCTCGCCTCTGGATCTCGTCCGCGCCGCGTTCGCCTGCAGGAGCTGGCGCAAGGTCATCGCGGCGGAGGACTTCCGTGTCCTCTCCGCTCGCCACGGCGCGCCATCCTCCATAGTCGCCGGCCACTACCACATCAGCTTCTCCCATTGTCACTATCGGCCGTCTGGCTTGCTGCCCCACTTCGTTCCCTCTTCCTCGTCATGTTGGGCCGGGGTCGCCGCAAATAATCTCGCGCTCGACTTCCTCCCACGGGCGCCAAACGGCGACCTCAGTTTGGAGCTCGCCGACTCTCGGGGCGGCCTCCTACTCCTTGCGGACTTCGACCACACCGAACACGGAAAGCCTTTCGAGCAGCCTTCACGTCTCGTCGTCTGCGATCCCCTGGCAGGTCAGTACGTGACGGTCCCTCCACCCCCTGCTGTTTCGCACACAACATTCGTAAGCTTGTTCCTGGGCGCCGCCCTCCATGGCGAGGACGCTGCGGCGCGCATCAGTCTGTCAAATTACAGGGTGACGTGCCTGATCTATCATGACGGCATCTGCAAGACCTGCGTGTTCTCGCCTGGCCCTGGTGGCCACGCTTGGACCTCCTCCGGCGCCATCGTGCCTCTCCACGCCACGCACACAGGCCGGTCGGATATCCTCTTTGTGGGGTGCAACGCCCGTTTCTTCCAGTGGTACGTGTTCGGTGGGCTCGGAAACTTCATTCTTGCTCTCGACAGAGAATCCGGCGAGCTCTCACGCTTCGAGAGAGCTCGAGACGAGGACTGGCTTCACACCGTGCCGATTGAGATGCTGGGCGGGCCCTCGCGCGTGCTGAATTGGTACGTGCTAGAGCTTCCGTGGCCACCTACCTTCCGAGCTTGCTTATCCTAGGATTCTGGCTTCCTGGGTTGGATTAGTGTCGGCCATGGTGTCGTCGACATGGTCTGGAGGTTGAAGACGAAGGGCATCTCAAGGATTTTGTTGTAATTTCGTTTTTTTTCAGGTGTTTTGTACTATTTGATGTTTCTCTTAATGCCAGAGGGTTTATTTGCACTAGTCATACTTGACATAGCTGTACGTTTTGAAGATTAACTTGTTCATCATGATCCGAACTTCTCATACTCTTAATGCCAGAGGGTTTATTTGCACTAGTCATACTTGACATAACTTCGAACTTGTTTTGAGTAATACGTAGTATGGTATACTAGAATAGGAGGAGTAACACTTTTCGCATTTGGGCCAAATATAAAGTACTACCTCCATTTCAAGGAATAAGGCGCACGCGTACTCCAAGACGTATCTTTTGGTCAGATTACCTTGACCATTGAATTGACAAGACAACACACAGAGCATTGGGGCGTGCTCGATGGTGCTAGCTGCGGCTATACAGACATGTGATAGGCATCGCGGAAGCGTCGCAAATAGAAAACAAATCATATTTTTTGGGGGAGGATGTTTTGGCTCCTGGTTGCGTATGCTCCCTTTAGTTTGAACTGCAACATCTATATATTTTGAAATGTAAAAAAAATCCAAACAAAAAATTAATCTTTTCATCTTCACATGCTAAGAGCGCATAAAGTCTTTCCATAAAAAACTAAATTGTCGTTTGGGCTATGTAAAAAAGATAAAATTTATTGCTAAAAATAAAGCTGTTTACATCAACCACAAAAAATATCGGCTTTTCACGAAACTACACGAACACACATAGATTATCGAGAAGTACATGCGGATTTTTTTGTTAGAATTTTTTGAAAATTAAAAATATGTTTTTTTGGGTCGAGGTAGCATATCCGCCCAATAGCCGAATTAAATTTCCGATTTTTTTGGACTGACAATTTCATCGGGAAGACATGGATGCGCGCAGACGGCGTGCAAGGCAAGGCATCGATTTGACCGGACGTACTTAGGGCAGGTCAGGCTGCCAGCGTACTTATTCCGGGCAGGTGAGGTACTAGAACTCAAAGTCCTCCTCAGCGTCTCTCCTCTCTCTCTGTCTTTATTGAGTGTACTAGCGCGCAGGGACTCAAAGTCAGGGAAATGTTTGAGATGCAAAGTAAGAGAATATTTACCAGTATAATTGGTTGATTAGAAGATTAAGTGGTGAAATCACAACAGATTGGAGCAGTACATGGTGGAAACCGCAAAATATCCTTCCAAATGGTGTTTTTGTGCAACATACGAAGTATGAGGTGGTGGAACTTGAGGCCAGTGACTTTACTTACTCCAAAATGCAACTTTACGTACATGAGCCATCGGATCAAGATCCAACGGACACAGTTGATCCAGAATTTGTAGTCACATTTTAAGTTGCTCGAAAAAAATCGAAAACATTACAGTAAGATATATATCTTTCTTAAGTATTCTGGTAAAGTTTTACTTCATTTGAAAATTGAGTTTAATTTTAAGTTTAAAATTTGGATCAACCATGTGCGTTGGATCTTGATCGAATGACTCACGTACAAGTCGCCAGTGAAGTTACTGGATCTCGTTCCTTGGTGGAATCTGCAATTCCCTCCCCTATATATACTATACAAGTCGAAGACTACGACCCTCTATCCCTATCTCCTTCACATCCTCTAAATTCATATTCCCATTTAGAATCGTTGGGCATGGAGGTTCCCCCTGGTAGCTTTAGATCGAGCTTTTGTCGACGATGCTAATTTGAGAAGACTGCTCACCTACGGTTTGTGCTCTCAATCCGCACAACCTCCATTTTGGCGGGTTAGTACTTTCTTCACTAGGTTCATCAAGATGTATTTTAATTTGGGCTAACAGTCGTGTTAATTTCCTTGTATTAAGCAGTGCTGTTCGTGCAAGAAGGTTGCATGCGACAGCTGCGCTAGGAACCTGCCCGGTGGCGCGTGCCCGGGATGCCAGGGCGTCTTCCAAGGTGAAAGTCCTCCATCTGAAAGCATGTACTTTTCCCGTGAATGTGTTATGGAAAAGAATGTGGTGAGAAGAACGTTCATCTGCGGTTTGTGCTCTCAAATCGCACGACGTCCACTATAACGGGTTAGTACTTTCTTCACTAGGTTCCACCCAACTATATTTTTCTTTGGGCCAACAGTCATGTAAATTTCCTTGTATTAAGCAGTGCATTCGCATGGGGGAGGGACATCACATTGCATGCGGAAGCTGCTTAAGAAACCTACCCAGTCTCGTGTGCCCGAACTGCGACGGCATCTACGAAGAGGATGAGGATTTAAGTAGATTTGCCTCCTTGTTTAAGGTGGATTGCAGCAACGATGGTTGCGACATGAGCGGCGACTTGCTCGAATACTTTCAACATGAGGCGACGTGCCCGCATGCGCCAACGAGACGGTAGGTGGTTGATCTTGCCGGTCTCGATGGAGAAGATGATCACGCTTTGAGGCTAATCTGAGCTCGGTGGAGAAGGACCGGATGGAGTTTCCTTTTCTAGAACTAGAGTTCTTTTTGTACTTTTGGATGTCTTGTCTGTAGTTTCCTTTTACTTGGAGGGTCCTCCTAGCTTGCAGTCTGTAATCCCACCGTCATCATAATATAAAAGCAGTGTCGCGAGGTCCTTCGGGACATTTCTGTGTTCAAAAAATGTATGATTTTAGACATGTCGTCTATTTATGTGTGCGATGTTGTATCATCTATTACCGTGATTAGTTTGAACGTGTCCATGTCCTAGAACAAAACTTCGGCATGATGTACTTGTATGTTTAATTGAATTCGACCAAGTATAATGTGGAACCGATCATTGCGAGCATATGGAGATTGCGAACCGGTAATTGACAGGTGGTACATGCTCTATCTTAATCTTGTTTATCTAATGGTAATTGCAATTTATGCGGTACTGAAATAATTAGTTTTAGTTATAAACAGGGACTCTTCGGACGGGGGCTCCTTTTCAAACAAGACCGGGGAGATTTATGAAGTGCTAGAAGGGAACAAATTACTACATGAGTGTTTTGCGTGAAATGGTTAAAATTTGTAGTGGCAGATTGCCGCCAATGCAATTTTTTCATGTGGTTGATATGGTAGGATGGACATTTCAAAATTTCACGAATTATTTCGGTTTGTGACCATATATTAAATTAGTTCTGGGCTCATTTCCATATAATTTGAAATTTCAACGCGAAGTACACGAAGTACAATTAAAAAAGGGGAAACTATATATACGTGATGTGCACTAAATGTGTGGTACCCCCCAAAAAATGACCAAACATATGCGTTGCATCCAAGTACGTAACACCCATATGGCAAACGAAAGCATTGAGTAGTTGTTTGTGATGTAAGTAATCTACATATATATCAAAATACCAAACATGGCACACCAAAATATTTTTTAGAAGAACTTACCAGATTTTGGCACCATGCATGTTGGAGTTTTTTTTTTGACAGAATCCATCTTGGAGTTCGCATGGCTCTCTTCCGAAGTGAGAGGTGAGTTGGTTAATGCTAGAACCATGGCAAACTTCCGAATGTTAGTAATTTATCATGGATTCATCATTTGTGATGAAATACCTAGGAACAATGCCAAACATGACCTACCTATGTTCTTGAGAATATTCCCTTTCACCGATTTTGGCACCATGTGTGTTTTTAAGTACGTTTGCATGCCTTCTTGATTGGTTATTAAAATACCATGTCAAACTGTCGATACATGGAAAATTCCTTTGCTACAATCAAATAAACTTCGGGCTCCTTTTATTCAAAGGAATATGGAGGGCGTAGGAATATGAAAGGTGCATGATTGGAATGTTATGCCAAGTTGAATCCTATAGGAACATGATGTGTCTTTGATTGTGGCAAAGGAACTTTTCCATGAGGTATTAGCTAATGGTTTTTTTCCTATAAGATTTGCACTACAAGATTCCTATATGAATAGTTCCTATGAATCAAATGACTTGTATAGGAATTTTTCCCATAAGAACCGAATCCAACATAATTCCTATGACAATCATATGAATCAAAGGAGCACGATTCCCATAGGATTGAAGTAGACATGACATCCCAATTCTATGATTTTCCTTTTCCTATACTTTCCATTTCCTATGAACCAAAGGAGGCCTAACTAGTTGGCCATACTGAAACAATTGCCAAATAAATGCCGTGCATCCTATGGCCCCCGTGAGTTTGACCTAAATTTGAAATCATGGTAAAAGGTGCTTAAAATAGGCAAATAAAAGCATGTAGTCAATTTTTTTTAGATGTAGTAGTACTACCTAGGGAAAATACCAAACATGCCATAATGCAAACTGTGTTTTAGAGAGTAGCCCTTCAAAAAAGTTGGCATCCACTTGTTGATTTTGCTATCGACATGACAAAATAACTGATCAGATGACCAAGTGGTAAAAATTGCAACAGATTAGACCACCACATGGTGGAAACTGCTAAAAATCATGAAAACTGCGAAGAAAAAGTTAAAGTGGTGGTTTGTGCAGCATATGGAGGATTGAGTAGTACAAGTTGGATGTGCACTACCGTGTGCCCGTGGTAAATGTTCGCCTATTATGATGATGGCAAGAAAAAATGATGTTTTCTCTGCTGAAACTGTCCCGAGCTGATTTGACGAGACAAAATACAGCTACACGGCGTGCAAGGGACGGCTATACAGTACATTAGCTTCTTCTCGGGTCACACGCCTGCACCACAGGTGCAGTAAGTGCAGCAGAGACCAGAGAGAGAAGGAACGCCCGTATTATATTTGATTTCAATTCATATTGTTTTTTTCCTTGCCTCTCCGTCTTCTTCACCGCCATCTTCTCGGTGTTTTCAAGAGTGATTATCAAGTGGAGAGACAATTGCATTGGGAAAGTCTCTCCACTTGATAATCTCTGTTGAAAAACTCGCACGTCTTGTGAAATGTGAAGGCTGCACGCGTGGGGAAGGGAGACGCAAACGCCGCACCGCATCATTAGTAGTATACCTTTCTCTCCTCAGGCACCCCGGCTGGCCGCCCGCCGCAATAGTTCCTTGCATAGCGCTTGCCGTCTCCTCCAAAAACCCCCAGCGCACTTGCATCCGCCATCCACCTAAATCCACCGCCGAGTACCTTTCTGTCCTCACCACCGCCGCTGCGCCTATTCCCCTGTCCAGCAGACGACTGCGGCGTTGCGTGTGTCGCCGCCGTGTCAGATGGAGGCGGAGCCGCTCAACTCCCGAAGGCGGGTCGAGCCAGATCGGGAAGAGCCTCCGTCGAGCCTCGACCTCATCAGCCGCCTCCCCGACGAGATGCTGCACATCATCATCTCCCTCCTGCCCATGATATCCGCTGTAAGGACAACATTGCTCTCCAAACGGTGGCGCCACCTCTGGCGCTCCGTCCCACTTAACCTCCTCGTCGGCGACAACGACCTCATCAGCCGCCTACCGGACCAGATTCTCCACATCATCATCTCCCACCTGCCCACTGTATCCGCTGTAAGCACAACCTTGGTCTCCAAACGGTGGCGCCACCTCTGGCACTCCGTCCCACTTAACCTCGAGATCGACGACGAACTCGCCAAGCAAAACCACAAACGCATCGCCGCGGTCTCCAGTATCCTCGCCGCTCACCCTGGCCCCGCCAGAAGCGTGTCAATCGACCCCTTCAGAACCACTTGCAAGGTCGACACCACGCTCGACAGCTGGTTCCGGTCCAGCACCCTATCTTGCGTCGAGAACCTCAGATTCGATGCTGGAACTGTGATGCGCTCCTTCCCGCTGTCCGCGTTCCGCTGCGCGCCCACGCTGCGCATTGTCAGCATTTCTACTTGCTATTTGCCCGAGATTCATGCCAACTCCATGCTTCTTTTCCCCCAACTCAAAAGGCTCTTGCTCTATGACGTCTACATCTGTAAGGCGACGAACATCGACCGCCTGTTCACCCGCTGTATTGTGCTCGAGGCACTTCACCTTGAGGGGGTCCACGGGTTCACCCAACTCAACATTCAAATGCCAAATCTTCGTACAATTAGTGTGGCTAGCTATTGGAAACGCAACACCACCGAACTTATTCAGTTAGACACGGTGCAAATTATGGATGCATCTTGCCTCGAGAGATTGGTCATATGCGTTGATGATGTTCCACTACTAATCCAGGTCGCCAACGCACCAAAGTTGATGGTGTTGGGCTTTGCGTCGTACCCTGGCTGCCAACTTGTTATTGGACGCATAAACTTTTTGGTAGAACAGCCTTCTTCTTGTTGAATTAACTCACATTTTTGTTATTTTTTTTGACATATGTACCATTGTCCTGTAGAGGATGATGCCCATAAGCTTGGAAAATTCTCTGTGCACAGTGAAGAACTTGGTTCTAAAATCTGACGGCCCTCGTCTGGATCAACTACTTGCATTTCTTAGATGCTTTCCCTGCACGGAGAAGCTATATATCCAGGTAAATTCGTTGTTGTTAACTGTTTACCACTATGAGCAAAAACTGTAGAGTTACATGGAGTTAACCTGTTATTACTTATTAGCCTAGATCAGTTGAACAATTGTACTAGAAGAACATCCACAATGGAGTTATATTATGTTGGTTCAAAACTAAACTTCTTGTCATACAATGTGTTGTATCTTGTGCATCTGTGAAGTTTCATATAAACACATGATAATATGTGATCTGTGTAAAAAAGAGAAGACATATGTAAATAGTGTGACTTACTATTTACACATCATTTGTTCTTTTTTTGTGTAGATCACATATTATCATATTTTTGGATGAAACTTCACAGAAGCACATGATAGAACACAATGTATGTCCAGACTTTTAGTTTACATTTTTTTTGGAAACTTGGAAGTGTCAAAAGAAAAATGGGGTGCACCCGCAACTAGTTGCGGATTGGAGTTTCCCATGTTGGTAACCTTTCCCCAACTTTACAATGACAATAACAGATGTAAAAAAGTGCATCTATCAAATTGGAACGTGTCAGGGGATTATGTTGTTCCACGGTCCTCAATTAACACATGATTCAACTCACCTGAGATATTCATTAGTTGATAGCTATGAAGTACTTTGTTATTGTACTGACTACTTAATTTGACTTCTTTGCAGTTTTATAGAACCGGCAATAAGGTTCATGTGCTGCATAATGAGCCAGCCTGTCCCATTGAATGCCTTGATCTCCACCTCAAAGAAATTTCGATTTCTGACTACCGAGGAAGGAGAAATGATGTTATTGTCTCCAGGTTCTTTATACAGAACACTAGAATGCTCAAAGTAATGAATTTTGGTGTAAGATATCATCACAAGGAGATCTGGTGGGATACCCAGTTCAAGCAGCTAGACCTGAAGAACACCGCTTATAGAGATGTTGATTTTCAGTTTGGATATTTACCATCCTTAGATAAGTTCAGCTCGGACGGTGTTCTTAGCTGGTTGGTACATGACTTGTCAGTGGTTGATCCCTTTGCTAGAGGGATATATGCAAGAGAAGGGCCAATTTCTGCATAGTGTTAGTTTAACTCCCTATATTTTGTACTGGTCTGAACAATATATTTTATCACTCTGTTAATGTAGTTCAGACTTGATGTTATTCTTGTGAACATGGTCTAATATTCTAATGCTTTCGCGATGTATGTACTACTAGTGATATTTACAGAAGCTAGCAATTGGTTGACAAAATTTACTAAAAAAAGCCTGTAACGCATGTTCACATTCAGTTCGTCAATGCTAGTGTTCACAGAGGAAAGGTTTATTGTTCACAGAGGCTGACATGTGGGGCCCATGAGCCAGCAGAGTCCTCAACGTTTCAAAGGCGGCAGGGAATCAAAAAAAAATGAAGTAGCCACAAATTAGGGTAAAAAATAACTCCAAGAAAGGAAACTTCTTTTGTAAATAGAGGACGACATGCGGGTCCCATTTTGCACGGGATCGAAAGAAAAAAGGCAAGTGACCAAATATCAGGAGCCAAAAATAATCCACGAAAAGAAACTTTTATTGTACATAGAGGATGACATGTGGGTCCCATTTTGCAATAGCGGTCTCATAGTTTCCAGGCGGCACAGGATCAAAAGAAAAAGGAAGTAGCCAGAAATCAGGGTGTCAAAAAATCCATGAAAAGAAAGATTTCAATTGGGCTGCATCTGGACATCTGGGCCTTCGAACTATCGTGCTGGAAGCCTTTTGACTCGTACAATTTAAGCCCACTCCAAAACAGGAAAGTCCTATGCTTGGCAAAAACAAAAAACAAGGAGATTCAACATATAAGTTTGTTTATGTAAAAACAAAGATTTAATTTATCCCTTTGAAATAGCTCAGAGCGAAATACACTGTTTATTGTCTGCAAAATAATCAAGATATCACATGTTTCTTGTACGGGGAGGCTGACATCAGGACCCATGAGCCAGCAGCGTCGTCAACGTTTTAAAGGCGGCAGGGGATCGAAAGAAAAAATAAACCAAAAATCAGTTGGTAAAAATCCAAGAAAATAAACATTTATCGTTCTAAGAGGATGACATGCGGGACCCTTGAGGCAGCAGCATCCTCAACCTTTGCATAAAGAGGATTTGCAGTACGGGGAGGCTGACATTGGGGACCCATGAGCCAGCAGCGTCGTCAACGTTTTCAAGGCGGCAGGAGATCGAAAGAAAAAATAAGCCAAAAATCAGTTGGTAAACAAAACCAAGAAAAGAAACAATTACCTTTCTGAGGGGATGACATGCGGGACCCATGAGGCAGCAGCATCCTCAACTATTCTAAGGCGGCAGGGGATCAAAAGAAAAAGGAAATAGCCGAAAATCAGAGGGTAAAAAATAAATCCAACAAAGGAAACTTTTAGGATTTGCTAAGAAACAGTCGACTTATTCTTTTTTGGCCATCAGTCGAATTTCTGTCCAACCAATTAGGCATCGCGATTGTGGACTTGCACGTGTTTCTCTGAGCCACTGTGTACCGTACTTAGCCATCTGCTATAGCTGCACACGTTTGTGTGGGGAGGTTTTGGATGTAAAACGCGTGCATGACTAAGTCAGCGGATAGATATTTACTGAACTTTTTGTGTAAATTTGTATATGACGAATTACAGTCCATTACACTGGTATTTACATGATTTGGAACATGTAAAATTAGGCAAACAAGTCTGTAATTTTACTTTCAAATCATGTAGACGATTTTCTTTCAGTTTCCCCATCTCACAGTTTACAGTCCATTACAACTATGTTTACATAATACAAAACATGTAATTTTCGCCAAACAACGTTTTAAGGTCTTTAAATCATGTATTATGGATTTTTTTTCTGTTTGCAACTTGTTTGTCTGTTGCTAATTATAGGGATTTAGCCCACATACAAGGCTTGGTAAAATTCTTTTTTTATGGGCTTGACTGATTTTTGCCTATGCCATGTGCCGTCTTATAATTTGAAGAAAAACTGACTTACGCTGAATTGAAAATCAGTCAGCTGACAAATAGACATCCCCAACTTTTATTGTTCATAGAGGATGACATGCGGCACCCATGAGCCAGCAGCCTCAACGTTTCAAAGTCGGCATGAGATCGAAAGAAAAAGGCAAGTGACCAAATATCAGGAGCCAAAGATAATCCAAGAAAAGAAACTTTATTGTACATAGAGGATGACATGCGGGTCCCATTTAGCAGCATCAACGTTTGAGAGGCGGCGATCGAAAGAAAAAGGCAAGTGACCAAATATGAGGTGCCAAAAAAATCCAAGAAAAGAAAGTTTTATAGTACATAGAGGATGACATGCGGGTCCCATTTAGCATCACGGTATCACCGTTTGAGAAGCGGCAGGGATCAAAAGAAAAAAAGGAAATAACCAGAAATTAATTAGGGGTCAAAAATAAATCCACCAAAGGAAACTTTTATTGTTCATAGAGGATGACATGTGGGACCGACCTGCCAACAACGTCCTCATCGTTTCAAAGGGGGCAGGGGATCAAAAGAAAAAGGCAAATATCCAGAAATTAGGGGTAAAAAATAACTCCAAGAAAGGAAACTTTTATTGTTCGTAGAGGATGACATGCGGGACCCATGAGCCAGAGAATCCTCAATGTTTCAAAGGCGGCAGGTGATCAAAAGAAAAAGGCAAGTGACCAAATATCAGGAGCCAAAAATAATCCAAGATTTATTGTACATAGAGGATGACATGCGGGTCCCATTTTGCAGCAGCGGTCTCAATGTTTCAAATGCGTCTTGAGATCAAAAGAAAAAGAAAGTAGCTAGAAATTAGGGGCTCAAAATAATCCAAGAAAAGAAAGTTGATGGACATAGAGGATGACATGAGGGTCCCATTTAGCAGCAGGTTCCTCAACGTTTCAAACGTGGCATGAGATCGAAAGAAAAAGGCAAGTGACCAAATATCAAGAGCCAAAAATAGTCCAAGAAAAGAAACTTGAATGTACATAGAGGATGACATGCGGGTCCCATATAGCAGCAGCTGTATCAACGTTTGAGAGGCGGCAGGCGATCGAAAGAAAAAGGCAAGTGACCAAATATGAGGTGCCAAAAAAATCCAAGAAAAGAAAGTTTTATAGTACATAGTGGATGACATGCGGGTCCCTTGAGCCACAGCTTACTCAACGTTTCAAAGGGGGCGAGGATCAAAAGAAAAAGGCAAGCCAAAAATCAGAGGGTGAAAAAAATCCAACAAAGGAAAGTTTTATAGCACATAGAGGATGACATGCGGGTCCCATGAGCCAGCAGGTTCCTCAACGTTTCAAACGTGGCATGAGATCGAAAGAAAAAGGCAAGTGACCAAATATCAGGAGCCAAAAATAATCAAAGAAAAGAAAGTTTTCAACGTTTCAAAGGCGGCAGGGGATCAAAAGAAAAAGGAAGTAGCTAGAAATTAGGGGGCAAAAATAACTCCAAGAAAGGAAACTTTTATTGTTCGTAGAGGATGACATGGGGGACCCATGAGCCAGCAGCTTACTCAACGTTTCAAAGGTGGCATGAGATCGAAAGAAAAAAACGCAAGTGACCAAATATGAGGTGCCAAAAATAATCAAAGATTTATTGTACATAGAGGATGACATGCGGGTCCCATTTTGCAGCAGCGGTCTCAATGTTTGAAATGCGGCTTGAGATCAAAAGAAAAAGAAAGTAGCTAGAAAGTAGGGGGTCAAAAAAAAATCCAAGAAAAGAAAGTTGATGGACATAGAGGTTGACATGCGGGTCCCATGTGCCAGCAGCTTACTCAACGTTTCAAAGGGGCCAGGGGATCAAAAGTAAAAGGCAAGTGACGAAATATCAGGAGCCAAAAATCAGAGGGTGAAAAAAATCCAAGAAAACAAACTTTTATAGCACATAGAGGATGACATGCGGGTCCCATGAGCCAGCAGGTTCCTCAACGTTTCAAACGTGGCATGAGATCGAAAGAAAAAGGCAAGTGACGAAATATCAGGAGCCAAAAATAATTCAAGAAAAGAAACTTGATTGTACATAGAGGATGACATGCGGGTCCCATGTGTAAGTAGCTTACTCAACGTTTCCAAGGCGGCAGGGCATCAAAAGAAAAAGGAAATAGACAAAAATCAGAGAGTGAAAAAAAACCATAGAAAATAAACTTTTATAGCACATAGAGGATGACATGCGGGTCCCACGAGCCAGCAGGTTCCTCAAAGTTTCAAACGTGGCATGGGATCGAAAGAAAAAAAGGCAAGTGACCAAATATCAGGAGCCAAAAATAATCCAAGAAAAGAAAGTTTATTGTACGTAGAGGATGACATGCGGGTCCCATTTTGCAGCAGCGGTATCACCGTTTGAGAGGCTGCACGGGATCGAAAGAAAAAGGCAAGTGACCAAATATCGGGAGCCAAAAATAATCCAAGAAAAGAAATTTTATTGTACGTAGAGGATGACATGCGGGTCCCATTTTGCAGCAGCGGTCTCAACGTTTCCAAGGCGGCACGGGACCAAAGAAAAATGAAGTAGCCAGAAATTAGGGGTGAAAAAAATCCAAGAAGAAAGATTTCAATTGGGCTGCATCTGGACATCTGGGCTTTCGAACTATCCTGCTTGGCCTTTTGACTCGTACAATTTCAGCCCACTCCAAAACAGGAAAGTTCCGAATTTTCTAAAAAAACAGGAAAGTCCTATGCTTCGCAAAGACAAAAAAACAAGGAGATTCAACATATAAGTTTGTTTATGTAAAAATAAAGATTTAATTATCCGTTTGAAATAGCTCAGAGCGCAATACATTGTTTATTGTCTGCAAAATAATCAAGATATCATATGTTTCTTGTACGGGGAGGCTGACATCGGGGACCCATGAGCCAACAGCGTCGTCAACGTTTTAAAGGCGGCAGGGGATGGAAAGAAAAAATAAACCAAAAATCTGTTGGTAAAAAATCCAAGAAAAGAAACATTTTCGTTCTGAGAGGATGACATGCGGGACCCATGAGGCAGCAGCATCCTCAGCGTTTATTGTTCATAGAGGTTGACATGTGGGACCCGTGAGCCAGCGGCGTCCTCAACGTTTTAAAGGCTGCAGGTGATCGAAAGAAAAAATAAGCCAAAAATCGTTTGGTCAACAAAATCCAAGAAAATAAACATTTACCGTTCGAGAGGATGACATGCGGGACCCATGAGGCAGCAGCATCCTCAACGATTCCAAGGCAGGGGAAATATCCAGAAATTAATGAGGGGTTCAAAATAAATCCATCAAAGGAAACTTTTATTGTTCATAGAGGATGACATGTTGGACCGACCTGCCAACAGCGTCCTCATCGTTTCAGAGGGGGCAGGAGATCAAAAGAAAAAGGCAAATAGCCAGAAATTAGGGGTAAAAAATAACTCCAAGAAAGGAAACTTTTATTGTTCGTAGAGGATGACATGCGGGACCCATGAGCCAGCCTTACTCAACGTTTCAAAGGCGGCATGAGATCGAAAGAAAAAGGCAAGTGACAAAATATCAGGAGCCAAAGATAATCCAAGAAAAGAAACTTTATTGTACTTAGAGGATGACATGCGGGTCCCATTTAGCACAGCGGTCTCAGCGTTTCAAATGCGGCTTGAGATCAAAAGAAAAGAAAGTTGATTGTACATAGAGGATGACATGCGGGTCCCATGAGTCAGCAGCTTACCATACGTTTCCAAGGCGGCGGGGGATCAAAAGAAAAAGGAAATAGCCAAAAATCAGAGGTGAAAAAAATAAAGAAAATAAACTTTTATAGTACATAGAGGATGACATGCGGGTCCCATGAGCCAGCAGGTTCCTCAACGTTTCAAACTTGGCATGAGATCGAAAGAAAAGGCAAGTGACCAAATATGAGGAGCCAAAAATAATTCAAGAAAAGAAAGTTTTATAGTACATAGAGGATGACATGCGGGTCCCATTTAGCGAGTATCAGCGTTTGAGAGGCGGCGGGGGATCAAAAGAAAAAAGAAATTGCCAAAAATCAGATGGTGAAAAAAACCAAGAAAATGAACTTTTATAGTACATAGAGGATGACATGCGGGTCCCATGAGCAGGTTCCTCAACGTTTCAAACGTGGCATGAGATCGAAAAAAAGGCAAGTGAAAAAATATCGAGCCAAAAATAATTCAAGAAAAGAAAGTTTTATAGTACATAGAGGATGACATGCGGGTCCCATTTAGCGGCAGCGGTATCACCGTTTGAGAGGCGGCGGGGATCGAAAGAAAAGGCAAGTGAAAAAATATGAGGAGCCAAAAATAATTCAAGAAAAGAAAGTTTTATAGTACATAGAGGATGACATGCGGGTCCCATTTAGCAGCAGCGGTATCACTTTGAGAGGCAGCAGGGGATCGAAAGAAAAAGTCAAGTGACCAAATATGAGGTGCCAAAAAATCCAAGAAAAGAAAGTTTTATAGTACATAGAGGATGACATGCGGGTCCCATTTAGCAACAGCGGTATCACTTTTGAGAGGCGGCAGGGATCGAAAGAAAAAGTCAAGTGACCAAATATGAGGTGCCAAAAAAATCCAAGAAAAGAAAGTTTTATAGTACATAGAGGATGACATGCGGGTCCCATTTAGCAGCAGGTATCAACGTTTGAGAGGCGGCGGGGGATCAAAAGAAAAAGGCAAGTGACCAAATATGAGGTCCCAAAAAAATCCAAGAAAAGAAAGGTTTATAGTACATAGAGGATGACATGCGGGTCCCATTTAGCAGCAGCGGTATCACCGTTTGAGAGGCGGCAGGGATCAAAGAAAAGGCAAGTGACCAAATATGAGGTGCCAAAAATAATCCAAGAAAAGAAAGTTTTATAGTACATAGAGGATGACATGCGGGTCCCATTTAGCGGCGGCGGTATCACCGTTTGAGAGGCGGGAGATCGAAGAAAAAGGTAAGTGACCAAATATGAGGTGCCAAAAATAATCCAGGAAAAAAAGTTTTATAGTACATAGAGGATGACATGCGGGTCCCGTTAGCAGCAGCGGTATCACCGTTTGAGAGGCGGCGGGGATCGAAAGAAAAAGGCAAGTGACCAAATTTGAGGTGCCAAAAAAAACTCGAAAAGAAAGTTGATTGCACATAGAGGATGACATGCGGGTCCCATTTAGCAGCAGTAGTCTCAACGTTTCCAAGGCGGCAAGGGATCAAAAGAAAAAGGAAGTAGCCAGAAATCAGGGGGTCAAAAAAATCCAAGAATAGAAAGAATTTTGGTTCATAGAGGATGACATGCGGGACCCATGATCCTGCATCGTAAACGGCTCGATCGGAGAACGTTGAACGAGATGGCGCGATCTAGAAAAAAAACAATGCCAGAGAGGCTGCCATCTGTAACATCCCAGAAAATACCACACAAAACAAACAAAGTTCCCTAGTTCCAAATTTTGGAACCAACAAAAACTTTTATTAAATTAAGATTGATACATAATAATCTTGCATAATTCTTGTGCTCTTGCCATGATTGCTTGTTATTAGTATTTGAAAGAATATTAAACCCTAAAACCCCACCCCTCTTCTCACCATACTAGTGCAAATAAAGTAAAAGGAAATTAAATAAGAAAAAGGCATATGTGCCTATGGCTACAATTATAAATATTTATCCTAGACCTTTTCACTTTACTTAAAGGATTGGAAAAGCTTTATAAACCTTATATAGTATTTCTTAAATCATCTCTAGGTTGAAACCAAAAAGAATAAAAAGAAAACTAAAAATGCCATAGAGGCATATGAGAGTAAAATAGTAAATAAGGGAATTTAAGAAAATTAACCCTAGGACTTGTTGTGAATGGTTGGATCACCTCCATATATCATTTCAACATTCAACAAAACCAATTGGGCCAAACCAAGTCAAAGTAAAAATAAAATACCACATATGCATAAAAGCATATGTGACACATGGGCATTTCACCAAACATTGACCTATGTCTTCAAACCTTGACCAAATGGTGTGAAACCCTCTCTAAACCTAATATAACACTAAATGAACCCTAACCCATGTCCAAGTGAGGCAAGAACAACCCTAGTACAAGTTTATGAAAATTTGACACCTCATCTCTTATGTATTAAGGCCAAATTTGCAAATCTTTGAACAAGACCATTTGATTTAGTTTCAATGCTCTTAAAATGTTTCTAAACTCATAAGAACCACATTAGAGTCAACCAAAGTCAAATCAAATGGAGAGAAATCAAATAGGGAGAGATTTCCCAAAATTCACTCACATACACATATGCCAAAATGCAAATCCTCCACCAAGGCCAAATTTGCTTGCCCCATTGCTTCTAAAATACTTCAATATGATAAACTAACACAATTGCATCATTGGATCAAGAATTAAATCAAAGCAAAACTCAAATTCAACATACATGTGATAATGGTCATTTTGTCACTTTATAAAATGTTCCCCTCTTTACCCCTCTGGCTTTGACTTTTCTTCAACCAAACTTGGTCAACTATGACCATGTCATCCAAGACCATGTCAAGGTCAACAACTTTCATGTTGACCATCTCTGCTAATGTTGACTAGGTTGACCAGAAAGACAGGGACAAGTGGAGACTTTAAATCTATGTGAAGATGACCCCATTTTGGAATTCTTGTAAACCTTGACCAAATTGACCACCACCACCACCATTCAATCACAATTATTATATAAATGAGCTCCACCAAAAAGAATTGCAAAAATCCAAATAAAGTTTCATGCGGCCATTTAGTCGAACACCTTGCAGGCATGGTTCATATATGTGCACACATGCTATTATCCAGTGGATTTTTGCCTAAACTACCTCTAACTTGTGATGATCATCACCTCTCTACATCCCTGCATCCCTACATGTCCTTGCCTTGGTCGATTAAAGTGAATGGAGCACTTTTTCTTCCTCATACCGTGCACCATGCCACCCCATTGCCACTCATTCTCTCTGGCCTTCCCCTCTCACCTACACCATGTCACAGAGCTTCCCTAGCACACAAGGACGACGCCTGTACCCTCCCTGGATCGAAACGGGCACGATACTGGCCAAACGAAGCGTGCCCAGACGCGCCCGAACCGTGCCAGCGCACGCGGTGAGCGCGGTGACCACGCTCTGGACGCCGCCACTACCCCATGCGCTCGAGCGCCCTACTCCTCCCCTGCACAAGCTACCACTGCGTCGAGAACCGCCTCCACGCCCTCTAGCCACTAGACATGCTCGAGTGACTGCGGCTGCCTCGTCACCATCGTCCTCGCCGGAATCATGCCGCAAGTACTGGGGTACAAAGTACAAACGCTCGAGCACTCCTATCACGCCCTGGACGCTACGGCTACACCCGAGCATCTCCTAGCCGTCGCCTACGCAACGAGCTCCCTAGCTTGCCCCTTCGCCGCTCCAGACGCCGGCGCCATGGACGACCTCCCACGGGCACTCGCAGCACCTCAACCCCCTATAAAAGGAGAGCTCCCGCGCTCAAATCCTTCACACCAACACGTTGCTCTCATCCTTCTGATCCTCCTCAACACTTTCCCCTCCTCGATTAGCCTGCCTCTCGCCGGAATTTGGCCGGAACCCGCCGCCACAGTAGCTCCTCACCGTCGACGATCCACGCCACCCCGAGCTCCGCCACGGTACCAGGGTCCTATTCGCCCTCGCCAACGACGCCTCAACTACCGCCCTCGACCGCCGGCAACCTCCTGCGCTCTCCCCTACCGCCGCCGGCTCCTCTCCATTGACGACGCTCGGCCGTCCGATCTTCGTCGATCCAACGCCCCTCGATCCACAGGTACCGATTCGCGGTTTAATAGCCGCTGACGCGTGGGACCCCCTGTCAGGCAGCCCGCTGCGTGGTTAGCACTAGTTGGGCCGGCCCAGTTCATTTATTCTGTTTAGCCCGTTAGATTTTCCCGCGCGGCCCACAACATTCAAATTCGATTTAATCTATTAGTTCAAATTCAATACTGGTGCCAACTTCAAATTTAAATAGTTTAAATTCTACTAAACCAAATTTAGCAAATTTTATATATTTAGAAAGCTCATAAAATTATCTAAACAATGGCACTGGCCTCATGTCCAAATTCGAAATTAAATTTAAGGGATTTCTATTTTCGTGCCCCTGCTTCGTTAGTTGTACTCAGTTTTCCCCAGCTCGTTAGTTTTTCCTCAGTTTTCCCCTCCCTCTAGTTTGAAACCCATCGAAGACGCGGGTTGCCGTCAGGTCAGAGGCCTTACCGTTACCGTGAGGTCAGTTCCTCGCTGACCGTCTCGTGCTGACGGGTGGATCCATCTACCGCTGACGCGTGGGCCGTTTTATTTACTGATTGTATACGCGGTGCTGCCAATGACAAATGGGGCCGCTCTATGGGGCTGCCGCAGCCAATGACCAGTGGGTCGTCTATTTATTTATAGTAAATTATATATTGCCTCTGTGGGGCCTCCGCAGTCAATGACCGCTGTGGTCGTCTATTTTATTTAGAGAATATAATATAGAGCCGCTCTGTAGGGGCCGCCTCAGCCCATGGCAGGTGACTATTTTCGCAGCTTAATCTAAAGTGACTTTTATGCTAAACATTGTGCATCCCGGCGTTGACCTAGCAGTGGCGGCGAGGATGTGGTGCTCGAATAATAGTGGAAATGCGATATTATTTTTTACATGCATAATATATAGAAAATAGCTAGATCTCTAAATCGATGCATATGAAGCTACATATATATTCTTGGTCATGATCCCCTTAATTATCTAAAGGGGATGGATGCATGGCTTCACGTCGTCGTCGCTTTCATCATCAGTATCTTCGTCGTCTGAGTAGTAGTACCTCCTGCACATTGTTCCGTCAAACACCTTCACTGTGAGCACATCATCGCCTTCATATTTGAAGTGTACGAACCAGCCGAAATCCACACCGTGCGCGATGGCGAATTTCTCCCAGCCCTTGTCGAGGTACATCCGGCCTTGTCCGTCAAATAGGACCTCCACGGTCCAGAGACGAGGACCGCAGTCAGCTGCTCGCAGATACACCTTAGCTGGCTCCTTGCCGTCAAGATAGTCCGCAAATTTTTTTGGGAGTTCCTGCAAAGAGATCGAGCGCCGATCGTTTGAAATTAGGGAACCCTTGAAATTAAAGGTTTTTTAGAACATGCCCATAATTAATCACATGCATCATATATGTGGGAACGCGTACGTACCTTCTTGACCAAAGGGTCTTCATAGACGACGATGAAGAACTCCTCTATGATCAATGGCAGTGTTGACGGTGGTGGTGGCAATGATGATGATCCACTTCCCATTCCCCTTCCCCTTCCCCTTCCCCTTCCCCTTCCCCTTCCGGTCCGCGTCCGAGACGTGGAAGCCATGGCAATGGATAAAGTGTATGTGAACGAAGAAGAGAGAGGCAGAACCTATTGACACAAGGGATGGCCGTGTGGGTGTTTATAAGGGAGAGATGACCGTTGTAGGGGTTTACACAATAAAATAAGGAGGAGATGACCGTTGTGGGGGTTTATACACAATAAATTAATTAAGGAGGAGACGACCGTTGTGGGGGTATATATCTCAACAAAAAAAGTAATGCGGACTATGTTGACTAGTTTATCATTTTACGGTGAAAAGTAATGCCTAAGACTACTCATAGTGGGAGTAACTTGGGTAGTAACATAGAGCTATGTTACCATAACATCACATTTTCCAAGATTAGATGAGTCTACAACCTAATTAATATGGCTTTGCATGACACTACACATATGTTACTTCCCACTATGAAGGTAGTAACATAGAGTAGTAACATGTGCATGTTACTACTCTATGTTACTCTCCACTATGACTAGTCTAAAAGAAAAGTAATGGCTACGAGAAATCGGTGATGGTTTATCGTTTTTTGCGTGAAAAGTAATGGCTACAAGAAATCGGTGATGGTTTATCGTTTTTTGCGTGAAAAGTAATGGGTACAAGAAATGGGTGATGGTGTATCATTTTTTGCGTCATAAGTAATGGGTCCAAGAAATGGGTGATGGTGTATCATTTTTTGCGTCATAAGTAATGGGTCCAAGAAATGGGTGATGGTGTATCATATTTTTGCGTGATAAGTAATGGCTACAACAAAATCGGTGATGGTTTATCGTTTTTTGCGTTGAAAGTAATGGCTACAAGAAATGGGTGATGGTGTATCATTTTTTGCGTGAAAAGTAATGGCTACAACAAAATCGGTGATGGTTATCATTTTTTGCGTGAAAAGTAATGCATGGCTACAAGAAATGGGTGATGGTGTATCATTGTTTGCGTGAAAAGTAATGGCTACAACAAATCGGTGATGGTTTATCATTTTTTGCGTGAAAAGTAATGCCTAAAAAGAGTTTATAATTTAGCTCGTGAAAAATAATGCAGAAAACCAAACTTTAGCGTACTAGGTAACCGCCCTTTCGCATACATAGAGTGTGGAAGCTAACCGACGAGAGAGAGAGAGGGTGGTGGCCCCGACCAGAGAGAGAGATAGGGGTTATCCTGCCCGTTAGATCATACGATCAACGGTCGGCGGGCATGATCCGCGTGACATGGGCTAGACCAATCAGGGCAATGTTGGGCGTCTGTGAGAGTTTGTGAAGGGAGAGGGCAAAACTGAGTAGTATCAAGAAACCAAGGGCAAGTGAGTAGTAAACAGACTAAGGGATTCAAATATGAGATTTAAAAAATGGAAAATGCGTGTTTTGTACAATGAAACCCATCTTGGCCTACCTCAAACTATTTGCAATACCAATATACATCAGTGTGAGAATTGTGGCCTCATTTAGACAAAGTATGTTTTGGGGAAAGCTGTTTTGGGTAGGGCTTATTATGGAAAACCATGCACCTTCATAGCTACTAGGTGATTTGAGAAGTGGCAATTTGTGGTGAAACTTGATTTATCTATGATTTATCTATGATTTGAGAAGTGGCAATTTGTGGTAAAGACTCCATGAGTAAGTGCCACTCTTTTTCGGATTTTTTTGCACATTAAATAACTCATTTAACTAGTTAATCCCATTTGTTGACTCTCTGTTGACCAGCCACTTGAGGGTAAAACTGAGTATATTGCACTAGCCAGTATTAGCACTCGAGGAGAAAACTGAGCACACAAAAAATGCTAGTATATGACTCGAGGGTATACCTGAGTATATCTAAATTTCCAGGGTTAGACTCGAGGACGCGTGTTGCGGTGCAGAAGTGGAAGACGTGCCATTGTTGACGCGTGTCGCGGTGCAGACGTGCAAATAGTGGACGCGTAGGACGCGGGTCGCATTTAGGACGCGTAAGCCCCTCCCTCCCTCCCTCTGCACACAGTCGTCTCATTCTCGCTCACGCACGAAACCACCCCTCTCACGTCCCATCAACTTCTCCAAATCGAAAAAACCCCAACCGCCGTACGCACGCTACCCTGCCGGCGATGGAGAAGAAGAATGCGCCGGCGGCCGTCGCCTCCGAGCCCGTCAACTCCGAGCCCGTCGCCTCCGCGCCCGTCGCCGCCGAGCCAGTCGCCGCCGAGCCCGTCGCCGCCAGTCGCCGCCGAGCCCGTCGCCGCCGAGCCGTCGCGCGTCGCGTCTCCGAGGGCGGCGCATCCAAGCGCGGCTCCTCCGTGAACTGGGCCTCTCTCTCGGCTGATGGACCACTTCACCAGATCGGCGAATGCTTGCTGGCGAACGAGGAGTACGCCGACACGTACTCTGCCATGAGGCAAGTCTGTAGAAATTGGCGCTCAGGTTTGCCTGAGCCCGACGTGCACCTGGACGAATGGATCATGCTAGACCACGCCCTTCCACACGTCGCTGTGTTCACCTTCCTCCAACTCGGCACATCACGCTACGTCACCATAGATCTATCGGAAGTTCATACAAGGTTCAACTTCCTCCATATCTACCTCTTTATTTTCAATCTTAAACATCTTAGTGCTGAATGTTATCGTGCTTGCCCAGATACTACTTCGTCGGATTTTGCCGTGGCGTCATCGTGCTTGCCCAGAAGAACCCGCCGCACAAGATACGGCTTCTGAACCCACTCACAAAGAAATACACTATGTTTGAGGCGCAGATGCCATCTATTTTCCTGAAATCAGTCGCTGTGATCAAATCCCCGACTATGGTCTTCGTTACCGCACATTACCCGTCGGAAATTGGTTGGGTCGATGAGAGCACTCCAACTAAGGATATAGATAAAGATTGGGAAAACAGATTTTCGATGAAGAACCATTGTCTGCGTTGCATTACACCGTTCAATGGTGAACTGTATGCACTAGCTGTGGACAATTTAGAGCACGGAAGAATAGTGTGCACCAATGTACAGTTGCAGCAGCGCACGAGCACTGTCAAGATGGAGACACTAATTTCATTTCCAGAACTTGGACATCAGAAGTTCTACCTCGTGAAGTCGGATGGTGATCTGCTGCTTGTGTTGTTGGTCAGCGTGGCTTTGGCGGGCAGACCATTGGTGTACCGTGTGGACACTCAGAGCCGCTCTCTCCATCCGGTCACTAACATTGGCAGTAATGCCTTCTTCGTGAATTATATCCGGTGTATCTCCGTCGACACCAGAGTGTACCCGACACTTCGACCTGGCTGCATCTACTACACGGATTTGGGTTATATCAGAGAGTACTCTCATGATACAAAGGCCTGGGAGGAGTGGCCAGAACGTGTGGATAGAATAGGAAACTACGGTATGAGAAATGAACACAAGCCATACCGTTTGGAGGATGTATTGGCCGCACACTGCAGACGGAGGGAGTTCAATCAATATTTCCTTGGGGTAATGCACGGCTGGCGCAACGACGAAATATATGAGGAGGAATGAAGAACAAATTCATTCATCCTAATCTTCTTGTTGTCCATACATTGCGTGCGTCTTGTATATTACAACGTTATTGGCTGCTTTTGGCTGCTGTATGCAGTTTCCCTATGTATTATACTTAGCTTTCTGATTATGCAGTTGTCAATTTATCATATACTAGCTTCTACATTTGGTACTAGATTTGCTGCCATATTGGGCAAAAAACGAGGGCCAAAAGGCATAAATAACCCCAGAGATTTGCTACTAGATTTGCTGCCATATTGAAGAAAGACAGAAATAGAAGCTTCTCTAGATTTGATACTAATTTGGTGAAAAAGACAGAGAGAGAAAGAGGGAAAAGGTGCTCTTAAAAATGCCAATTTGGGCCGAGAGAGACAAAACCCAGCTCCTGCTCACGTGCAACCAAACGCTTCTCGTCCTGTCCCACGCGGTCCCTTTCTACCAGCCCCACGCGACGCGGCCCCACACGTCGCGGCCCCACAGACGACGCGGCGCAACACGCCAGCACAGAACGTCCAAATAAACGGATTCCTTCCGTCTGAGCTCGGCGGGTTTCAAACTAGAGGGAGGGGAAAACTGAGGAAAAAAGGGGCTGAGTACAACTAACGACCCGAGGGCACGAAAATAGAAATCCCTAAATTTAAATGATAAAAATAACAAGGCAGGGACTTTTCTGACTTCAAATAAATATTAGAAATTATCTAGAAATGATTTTAAGTTGATTCCAACTCTAATAAATCACATTTGACATAATATAATTGTTTATGCAAAAATATAGCATGGTTGTTTTGCATGATCATGGATTAGAATTAAATAAGGGCTATGGAGCCATTTCTAGTTCATTTAATACATACACATAGAATTATTTAAATAGTATGGGGGTTTATCTCTCATTTAAATTGTGATCTTAAGTAATTCAAATAGAGGTACTGACCTTGATCAAATAAGTCTCATGCTTTTAGAAAGGTTAATCATTTAGAGGATTTTAACTTATATGAGGTATAGTTTCTCACATAAACCATTAGTCCAAATAATTCAATAAGAATTAATAACACATAATTAATGACCCATAGGTTTATTTTTGAAAATACTTAATCCTTCTCATAAGTAGTATTTAAATATTTCAAACCTATTTATTGAATCATATAATAGACTTTGGTCTCATTTAAATCTTACCTCAACCAAATTAATATGAAGTAGATCCCATGGTCAATAAAAATTCACTTTTAATTAATTAATAATATTAAACCATTACAAGGTGTTACTAAAATAGTATGAGGTGCTCACCTCATCTAGATTATCTTTCTCAAATAATAGGAAGTAATGTGTTGACCTTTAATTGGCTAGGCTCATACTTGCTCCTTTATAAATCTTAAATCTAAATAATATTTAAATTAATTAAATCACATAAGATGATGAATCTCATTTAACTCACTTTCTCAAATACTAAGTGTGAAATGTTGACCGTGGTCAACATAGGATCATCCCTGATTATTTAAGAATACTAAATCACCTCAAGATTAGTCCTTTAAATTAGATACAAATATGTGTTAAATCATATGAGAGATACCCCTCTCATTTAAATCTTGTTCTCAAGTAATCCAATATGAGGTAGTGATCATAGTCTAAGTAACCTCATATTGAATTATTAGGTGGCATTAAAACACTACCATGTTAGTATTAAATTGCATGAGGTATGGAACCTCATTTAAATCATTTTCTCAAATGATAAGTATGAAGAGGTTGACTTTGGTCAACCTAGGTCATATATTATTCATAAGAGAAATTAAATCTTAAGAAGATTCAATGAGAGGAAATTATTTTCTCACAAACTAAAGAGAAACCCTAACTCCATTTTCAATGAGAGGAAATTATTTTCCTATTATTAAATAAGGAAACCCTAGCATAATCTTGTAATAAATGTTAAGTAGTGATGATAGATCATTGTGTGAGCCACTAAGGCTAATTAAGAGTACTTAAGTATTGTTTGGTGATTGTATCCTCGTATTCGTTTATAGACGCTAGTACCGGAGACTATCAAGAGGAGGAGGTATTCTACCAAGAGGAAGAAGAAGAATACTTTGATCACTTCACCAATCAAGGCAAGCTAATATTCTTGCAAGCTAGTCTACTGCAAGCTGATATTAATATTACCCCTACAAGCAAGATAATACTCTTGCAAGCTATTTGGTTTGCAAGCTAATAAACTTGTTAACCATCAGGGTGCAAAGCTCTACCAGAGCAAGGCATCATTACATTTTATTTTATGAACCTATCCCAAGTTTTTACTTTACAAGCTTTATTGTTTTTGATTTACTAAAGTTTAATTTTTGATTCATGATTCACTTGGTCTAGAGTAGAACAATACTTGATTCAGATTGGCACCACTCAAAGCTAGATAGCACCCCTCATATAGTTGCTATCGCTAATCAATTAAAATTGGATTACTCTAGATGGGAACATGTGACTTTGAAATGAAGTTGAAACCTTGGAATGATGGTTCATTCCATTGAATGACTTTGAAGGTGAATATGACCAAGAGAAGATGGTGATTTTTGATATAAAACTGATGGTTGGGTTCGGATGCGATACCATTCCAATTTTGAAAGTACCCCCACAATACCCAAAATGGGTACGGGCTTAACTAGAAATTTATGTGCTTTAGTATGGGTTCCCTCTAAACAAGCGTCATAGGGGTTATGCCAAGGGCTGCCTCCGAAGCAATATGAGATATTGCGGAATGACGTGAATGAGGTGAATTGTCCGGCCCAAGCCCTGTGCAGTTCCCGGGTTAACAGTTGGTTCTCACCGGGAGGCCAAGCTCATGGGGAGAGGTGCCTGTACTAGAGTATATAAGTGAAAGGTTATGGTTGGTAGTCCGCATACGGAGTATGATAAATCAGGGCCAGCTAACCCTGACGGATTATTGCAAATATTGTGGCACAAGTGTACGACCTCTGCAGAGTGTAGAACTATTCGAATAGCCGTGTCCACGGTTACGGACGATTGGAAAGGCCATACTGTCATCAGACTTGGTTTTAAAAATATGACATATGACTGGTGACTTGAAGTTGACCGGTGAATGGTGACTTTGAGTTGGACCACAACAGAGTTGTGGGAATGACACTAATGTTCCCACTTGAGATAGTCTATTTGATTCAAGCATCTTTACTAAATGTTTATGAAATAAACTTGGCTTTATGCAAATAAACCTAGATCTTAGTACCTCCTTACCACAATTAATAGTGCTTACACTAGTATTAGTTTGCGAGTACTTTAAAAGTACTCATGGCTTTGTCCCTGGCTATTCAAATGGCCAGACTATGAAGGTGAACAGTTGTACGAGGAAGATGGACAGCAGAACGTCTACGACAACTAGGACCGCTCCTGACGTCAACAGTTGCTGTGGAACAGAGATGGACCACGACCGTTACTTCGCTTCCGCTATGTGTTTTGTAATAGGATCTCTAGATCCACTATGTTGTATTAAGACTGGATCATGTGATCCTTTGTTGTAAGACGATTATGTGTTGTAATAAATGATGTGTTGTGATATCAAGCTATTATGTCTCGCAAAAACAATATTCCTGGGATTGCGAGGAATGACATAATAGGCATCTGGACTTAAAAATCCGGGTGTTGACAAGTTGGTATCAGAGCCATTGTTTGACCTTAGGAGACCCTAGTTAGAATGGACGTTCAAAAAAATGTTAGTTTCAAAAACAAATAAAGTGAGTATTTATGAAAACTTATTCATTTTCTTCTCTACCAGATCTTCTTAAAAATAAGCCATGCATCTCCTTATAAATCCAGTAAAATTTTGCAACACTTGTTCACATCTCTAACTTACTCATCCATTTCACTTTCAGATGGAGCCCTACGTCCAGACGGAGACCTACGATCTGGAAAACGGAGGAAGTCTGGTGTTTGAGCGCGACTTGTACCTAGTGTCCGAGAAGCTCGAACGCCCACCTCCCCAGTTCCACGGAGTCCGGATCCACAACACCCCCGCTGGGGAACAGCAGTGGATGATCACCGCTGACTTGAAGGGAAGCTCGGAACCTCCCATCTCGGAGAGGATCCTTTTCTCCTTCAAGGCCTACAGCTGGGTGGACGGTCTTGCTCACGCCCTTCAGGAGGGACTTGCTCGGGTGTGTGGACAGAACATCGCCGCACTCCGGGGAAGCCGCTTCGCCCACTTCGCGAGGCACGACACCATGGGGGAACCCATGGCACTCTCTTCGCACCCGGTGCTCAAGATCCATGTGCAGCATTTGGACTTTATGCTTCATGAGACCCGGAAGGACCTGGAGCTGACACGTGTTCACTCCCACCGTGCCCAGATGGCTTTGGCTCATCATGCTGACGCCATCAGGCTACTCGCCAAGGACCGCCGGTCACTCCGCCTGCAGCGCCAAGAATGTCGCTACTATCAACCGTCTTCGCGAGAAGATTCGCACCTTAGAGGTGACTGTCCGGACACAGCAGGACCAGATCCAGGAGATGGAGGAGGATGGAGAAGACATCCAAGGAGGAGATGACTTCCTGAGTGACGACAACGACTTTGAGGATGACGAGTTCACTGATGAGGAGGACTACGAGTTTCTGGAGCTGCGGGGATGGGATCATTCCCATCGATGTGGATGAAGACAATGAGGAATAGTTGCACTAGCTTCACTTACGTAGGTGTGAGTTGTATCCCGCACCATGTATCGTAGTTTGTGGAAAAAGGGTTCTTAAAACCCTTAGTGCTTTAGCTTGTAAGGTGTAATGTTTGTGTGAATAAATAAAATATGTGTTATGTTCATCCTGAAAATATCTTAAGTTTAAGTTTAAACTTAACTCAAAATAAGCCATAGAAAAATTCCCTCTTACCTCATGATATCTCTACATAATCAGATGGCCCCACCAAACCGCAACGCAAATCAGGATGCCATGATGCAACTACTGCAAACAATGATGGCAGACCGGGAAGCCGAAAGAGCTGAACGCCAAGCAAACCTTGCTGCTGCAACAGATAGCTCAGAATAATCAAGGCCATGGAAACCACGATCACCCTGGGTCAAAGCTGAAGAATTTCCAGAACACTAACCCTCCAATATTCAGCAAAACCGAAGAACCCCTCGATGCTGATGACTGGCTCCAGACCATAGAGAACAACCTTGAAGTTGCTGGAGTTGAAGCCGCAGAAAAAGTACTGTTTGCCACCCACTACCTGTCAGGACCTGCAAGAGCCTGGTGGACTAGTGCCCGTGCAATGAATGCGGGACAAATGATGACATGGGAAGACTTCAAGCTGAAGTTCAGCAAGTACCATGTGCCCCAAGGATTAATCAAGAAAATGAGAGACGAGTTCCGTGAACTCAAGCAAGGAAGAATGTCCGTAGTGGAATACCGCGACAGGTTTCTCACTCTGTCAAGGTACGCCCCGGACGAGACCGACACAAATGAGAAGAGAAAGGAAAGATTCCTGAACGGACTGCACGACGAGATGCAAACTGTGTTAGTGAATATTCCGTTCGCTGACCTCGAAGCCCTAGTGGACTCAGCCATACAGATGGAAGGAAAGCTGCATCAGGCCAATGAGAACCGCAAGCGCAGAATGATTAACCAGAATGGACCCCACCATACTCAGAAGTACCGCAATAACTCCTCTGGAGGATTCACCCCCAGAAACAACAGGCCACCTGCTCAGACTTATCGCCCCAACTACAGCAACAACCACGGAGGACCCCCGAAGCCCGGAGGCAACAACAATAACAACCGCAACCCCAACAGCCACCACAACAATGGGAACAACACCAACACCAACACGGCCCGAGGCTGGAAGTAATGCCATCCCCGTCGCCCCGAAGGACAAATCAACGGTAAACTGCTATGAATGTGGAGTTGTGGGCCACTTTTCCAAAGAATGCCCCAAGAAGCTTGCCAAGATTGCCGCCAACACCGCTACACCTGCCCAGCAACAGCCGCCGCAAATAGAAGGAACCAGAACAACAACAACGGCCGTTTCTACCACATGACTGCCACTGAAGCCAGGAAGCACCCCAGACCCTGACAAGTATGCCTTCCTGTTAATCAAATGCTCAATCTCTCTTAGGAACCTAACTCCTCTTAAAATCTCGGGACGAGATTTGTTTAAGGGGGAAGGGTTTGTAACATCCCAGAAAATACCACACAAAACAAACAAAGTTCCCTAGTTCCAAATTTTTGGAACCAACAAAAACTTTTATTAAATTAAGATTGATACATAATAATCTTGCATAATTCTTGTGCTCTTGCCATGATTGCTTGTTATTAGTATTTGAAAGAATATTAAACCCTAAAACCCCACCCCTCTTCTCACCATACTAGTGCAAATAAAGTAAAAGGAAATTAAATAAGAAAAAGGCATATGTGCCTATGGCTACAATTATAAATATTTATCCTAGACCTTTTCACTTTACTTAAAGGATTGGAAAAGCTTTATAAACCTTATATAGTATTTCTTAAATCATCTCTAGGTTGAAACCAAAAAGAATAAAAAGAAAACTAAAAATGCCATAGAGGCATATGAGAGTAAAATAGTAAATAAGGGAATTTAAGAAAATTAACTCTAGGACTTGTTGTGAATGGTTGGATCACCTCCATATATCATTTCAACATTCAACAAAACCAATTGGGCCAAACCAAGTCAAAGTAAAAATAAAATACCCCATATGCATAAAAGCATATGTGACACATGGGCATTTCACCAAACATTGACCTATTTCTTCAAACCTTGACCAAATGGTGTGAAACCCTCTCTAAACCTAATATAACACTAAATGGACCCTAACCCATGTCCAAGTGAGGCAAGAACAACCCTAGTACAAGTTTATGAAAATTTGACACCTCATCTCTTATGTATTAAGGCCAAATTTGCAAATCTTTGAACAAGACCATTTGATTTAGTTTCAATGCTCTTAAAATGTTTCTAAACTCATAAGAACCACATTAGAGTCAACCAAAGTCAAATCAAATGGAGAGAAATCAAATAGGGAGAGATTTCCCAAAATTCACTCACATACACATATGCCAAAATGCAAATCCTCCACCAAGGCCAAATTTGCTTGCCCCATTGCTTCTAAAATACTTCAATATGATAAACTAACACAATTGCATCATTGGATCAAGAATTAAATCAAAGCAAAACTCAAATTCAACATACATGTGATAATGGTCATTTTGTCACTTTATAAAATGTTCCCCTCTTTACCCCTCTGGCTTTGACTTTTCTTCAACCAAACTTGGTCAACTATGACCATGTCATCCAAGACCATGTCAAGGTCAACAACTTTCATGTTGACCATCTCTGCTAATGTTGACTAGGTTGACCAGAAAGACAGGGACAAGTGGAGACTTTAAATCTATGTGAAGATGACCCCATTTTGGAATTCTTGTAAACCTTGACCAAATTGACCACCACCACCACCATTCAATCGCAATTATTATATAAATGAGCTCCACCAAAAAGAATTGCAAAAATCCAAATAAAGTTTCATGCGGCCATTTAGTCGAACACCTTGCAGGCATGGTTCATATATGTGCACACATGCTATTATCCAGTGGATTTTTGCCTAAACTACCTCTAACTTGTGATGATCATCACCTCTCTACATCCCTGCATCCCTACATGTCCTTGCCTTGGTCGATTAAAGTGAATGGAGCACTTTTTCTTCCTCATACCGTGCACCATGCCACCCCATTGCCACTCATTCTCTCTGGCCTTCCCCTCTCACCTACACCATGTCACAGAGCTTCCCTAGCACACAAGGACGACGTCTGTACCCTCCCTGGATCGAAACGGGCACGATGCGGCCAAACGAAGCGTGCCCAGACGCGCCCGAACCGTGCCAGCGCACGCGGTGAGCGCGGTGACCACGCTCTGGACGCCGCCAGTACCCCATGCGCTCGAGCGCCCTACTCCTCCCCTGCACAAGCTACCACTGCGTCGAGAACCGCCTCCACGCCCTCTAGCCACTAGACATGCTCGAGTGACTGCGGCTGCCTCGTCACCATCGTCCTCGCCGGAATCATGCCGCAAGTACTGGGGTACAAAGTACAAACGCTCGAGCACTCCTATCACGCCCTGGACGCTACGGCTACACCCAGAGCATCTCCTAGCCGTCGCCTACGCAACGAGCTCCCTAGCTTGCCCCTTCGCCGCTCCAGACGCCGGCGCCATGGACGACCTCCCACGGGCACTCGCAGCACCTCAACCCCCTATAAAAGGAGAGCTCCCGCGCTCAAATCCTTCACACCAACACGTTGCTCTCATCCTTCTGATCCTCCTCAACACTTTCCCCTCCTCGATTAGCCTGCCTCTCGCCGGAATTTGGCCGGAACCCGCCGCCACAGTAGCTCCTCACCGTCGACGATCCACGCCACCCCGAGCTCCGCCACGGTACCAGGGTCCTATTCGCCCTCGCCAACGACGCCTCGACCACCGCCCTCGACCGCCGGCACTCCTGCGCCGGCCCCCTACCTCGCCGGCGCAGCGAGCTCTCTCCCGACATTGACGACGACGCTCGACCGTCCGATCTTCGTCTGATCCAACGCCCTCGGTCCACAGTACCGATTCGCGGTTTAATAGCGCGCGTGGGACCCCCGTCGGCAGCCCGCTGCGTGGTTAGCACTAGTTGGGCCGGCCCAGTTCATTTATTCTGTTTAGCCCGTTAGATTTTCCCGCGCGGCCCACAACATTCAAATTCGATTTAATCTATTAGTTCAAATTCAATACTGGTGCCAACTTCAAATTTAAATAGTTTAAATTCTACTAAACCAAATTTAGCAAATTTTATATATTTAGAAAGCTCATAAAATTATCTAAACAATGGCACTGGCCTCATGTCCAAATTCGAAATTAAATTTAAATGATAAAAATAACAAGGCAGGGACTTTTCTGACTTCAAATAAATATTAGAAATTATCTAGAAATGATTTTAAGTTGATTCCAACTCTAATAAATCACATTTGACATAATATAATTGTTTATGCAAAAATACAGCATGGTTGTTTTGCATGATCATGGATTAGAATTAAATAAGGGCTATGGAGCCATTTCTAGTTCATTTAATACATACACATAGAATTATTTAAATAGTATGGGGGTTTATCTCTCATTTAAATTGTGATCTTAAGTAATTCAAATAGAGGTACTGACCTTGATCAAATAAGTCTCATGCCTGGTTAATTAGAAAGGTTAATCATTTAGAGGACAGTTTAACTTATATGAGGTATAGTTTCTCACATAAACCATTAGTCCAAATAATTCAATAAGAATTAATAACACATAATTAATGACCCATAGATTTATTTTTTAAAATACTTAATCCTTCTCATAAGTAGTATTTAAATATTTCAAACCTATTTATTGCATCATATAATAGACTTTGGTCTCATTTAAATCTTACCTCAACCAAATTAATATGAAGTAGATCCCATGGTCAATAAAAATTCACTTTTAATTAATTAATAATATTAAACCATTACAAGGTGTTACTAAAATAGTATGAGGTGCTCACCTCATCTAGATTATCTTTCTCAAATAATAGGAAGTAATGTGTTGACCTTTAATTGGCTAGGCTCATACTTGCTCCTTTATAAATCTTAAATCTAAATAATATTTAAATGAATTAAATCACATGAGATGATGAATCTCATTTAACTCACTTTCTCAAATACTAAGTGTGAAATGTTGACCGTGGTCAACATAGGATCATCCCTGATTATTTAAGAATACTAAATCACCTCAAGATTAGTCCTTTAAATTAGATACAAATATGTGTTAAATCATATGAGAGATACCCCTCTCATTTAAATCTTGTTCTCAAGTAATCCAATATGAGGTAGTGATCATAGTCCCAGTAACCTCATATTGAATTATTAGGTGGCATTAAAACACTACCATGTTAGTATTAAATTGCATGAGGTATGGAACCTCATTTAAATCATTTACTCAAATGATAAGTATGAAGAGGTTGACTTTGGTCAACCTAGGTTATATATTATTCATAAGAGAAATTAAATCTTAAGAAGATTCAATGAGAGGAAATTATTTTCTCACCGACTAAAGAGAAACCCTAACTCCATTTTCAATGAGAGGAAATTATTTTCCTATTATTAAATAAGGAAACCCTAGCATAATCTTGTAATAAATGTTAAGTAGTGATGATAGATCATTGTGTGAGCCACTAAGGCTAATTAAGAGTACTTAAGTATTGTTTGGTGATTGTATCCTCGTATTCGTTTATAGACGCTAGTACCGGAGACTATCAAGAGGAGGAGGTATTCTACCAAGAGGAAGAAGAAGAATACTTTGATCACTTCACCAATCAAGGCAAGCTAATATTCTTGCAAGCTCGACTAATGCAAGCTAGTCTACTGCAAGCTGATATTAATATTACCCCTACAAGCAAGATAATACTCTTGCAAGCTATTTGGTTTGCAAGCTAATAAACTTGTTAACCATCAGGGTGCAAAGCTCTACCAGAGCAAGGCATCATTACATTTTATTTTATGCACCTATCCCAAGTTTTTACTTTACAAGCTTTATTGTTTTTGATTTACTAAAGTTTAATTTTTGATTCATGATTCACTTGGTCTAGAGTAGAACAATACTTGATTCAGATTGGCACCACTCAAAGCTAGATAGCACCCCTCATATAGTTGCTATCGCTAATCGATTGAAATTGGATTACTCTAGATGGGAACATGTGACTTGGAAATGAAGTTGAAACCTTGGAATGATGGTTCATTCCATTGAATGACTTTGAAGGTGAATATGACCAAGAGAAGATGGTGATTTTTGATATAAAACTGATGGTTGGGTTCGGATGCGATACCATTCCAATTTTGAAAGTACCCCCACAATACCCAAAATGGGTACGGGCTTAACTAGAAATTTATGTGCTTTAGTATGGGTTCCCTCTAAACAAGCGTCATAGGGGTTATGCCAAGGGCTGCCTCCGAAGCAATATGAGATATTGCGGAATGACGTGAATGAGGTGAATTGTCCGGCCCAAGCCTGTGCAGTTCCCGGGTTAACAGTTGGTTCTCACCGGAGGCCAAGCTCATGGGGAGAGTGCCTGTACTAGAGTATATAAGTGAAAGGTTATGGTTGGTAGTCCGCATACGGAGTATGATAAATCAGGGCCAGCTAACCCTGACGGATTATTGCAAATATTGTGGCACAAGTGTACGACCTCTGCAGAGTGTAGAACTATTCGAATAGCCGTGTCCACGGTTACGGACGATTGGAAAGGCCATACTGTTCCGTCATCAGACTTGGTTTTAAAAATATGACATATGACTGGTGACTTGAAGTTGACCGGTGAATGGTGACTTTGAGTTGGACCACAACAGAGTTGTGGGAATGACACTAATGTTCCCACTTGAGATAGTCTATTTGATTCAAGCATCTTTACTAAATGTTTATGAAATAAACTTGGCTTTATGCAAATAAACCTAGATCTTAGTACCTCCTTACCACAATTAATAGTGCTTACACTAGTATTAGTTTGCGAGTACTTTAAAAGTACTCATGGCTTTGTCCCTGGCTATTCAAATGGCCAGACTATGAAGGTGAACAGTTGTACGAGGAAGATGGACAGCGAACGTCTACGACAACTAGGACCGCTCCTGACGTCAACTTGCCGTGGAACAGATGGACCACGAGTTACTTCGCTTCCGCTATGTGTTTTGTAATAGGATCTCTAGATCCACTATGTTGTATTAAGACTGGATCATGTGATCCTTTGTTGTAAGACGATTATGTGTTGTAATAAATGATGTGTTGTGATATCAAGCTATTATGTCTCGCAAAAACAATATTCCTGGGATTGCGAGGAATGGCATAATAGGCATCTGGACTTAAAAATCCGGGTGTTGACACCATCTGGGCCCTACATCCCTCGGCGGTGCGGATTTGCGTTGACTCGGCCGGCGAACCCGAGATTTCGAGATGCACCACGTCCCGGGCCACCATACGCCACGTTTTGGCCGCTTTCGTCGGGCTAGGTGGCCTCAAAAACGAGAAAAAAAAAGTTTTGACATGCACCACGGAGGGACCAAAATCGTCGGCCATGGTACACCAGCAACCACGGCGCGACTTCAACTTCGTCGGCCATGGCAACTTTTCTTGTAGTGATTCCCTAGGCCTTGTTCCTAAATACTGCTATCGCTGCTTGTTACTGTTTTACTGCGTTACTACTGCTGCGTTACTCGCATGTTTACTTCCCGCAATATTACTACCATCAACTGACAAGCACTTCTGGCGCCATACTACTGCTCATATTCATTCATACCACTTGTATTTCACTATCTCTTCGCCGAACTAGTGCACCTATTAGGTGTGTTGGGGACACAAGAGACTTCTTGCTTTGTGGTTGCAGGGTTGCATGAGAGGGATATCTTTGACCTCTTCCTCCCCGAGTTCGATAAACCTTGGGTAATCCACTTAAGGGAAACTTGCTGCTGTTCTACAAACCTCTGCTCTTGGAGGCCCAACACCTACAAGAATAGAAGCACCCGTAGACATCAAGCACTTTTATGGCGGTTGGGAGGGAAGTAAACGGCACTCACACATTGGCAAGCCCGGCAACTAAGCACTTTTCCTCCCTCGTCAACTACGCGCCAAGCACTTTTCCGCGTTGCCGGGAGGAAAGGTAAAGGCACTCATACTCCGGTTCTAACTACTTTTGGCGCCATTGTGTGTGTGCTCGAAGCTATTTCCTTTAGACTCTGCAATTGCGACATTTGGTTTCTTGTTTACACTAGTTAGGCATAATGGACAACAAAGAGCTTCTTATTCTATTTCCTGATTTAAGACATGGATGGTTTGATGCAAAAATTAAAAAACCCATGGAACATATTAATATGAATGCTTTGAACACTATTGTTGCTAATGCTATGGAAAATTCTAAGCTTGGGGAAGCTGGCTTTGATGAGCATGATATTTTTAGTCCCCCAAGCATTGAGGAGAAAATTTACTTTGATGATACTTTGCCTCCCATTTATGATGATTATAATGATAGTAGTCTTTTGTTACCACCTGTTATGGAGGATAAATTTGATTATGATTACAGTATACCTCCTATATTTGATAGCTACTTTGTTGAATTTGCTCCCACTACAATTAATAAGAATGACTATGCTTATGTTGGGAGTAGTAATTATTTTATGCATGAGACTCATGATAAGAATGCTTTATGTGATAGTTATATTGTTGAGTTTGCTCATGATGCTACTGAAAGTTATTATGAGAGAGGAAAATATGGTTGTAGAAATTTTCATGTTACTAAAACACCTCTCTATGTGCTGAAATTTTTGAAGCTACACTTGTTTTATCTTCCTATACTTGTTACTTTGCTCTTCATGAACTTGTTTATTTACAAGATTCCTATGCATAGGAAGCATGTTAGACTTAAATGTGTTTTGAACTTGCCTCATGATGCTCTCTTTTGCTTCAACTCTTATTTCTTACGAGTGCATCATTAAAACTGCTGAGCCCATCTTAATGGCTATAAAGAAAGAACTTCTTGGGAGATAACCCATGTGTTTTTTTTACTACAGTACTTTGTTTTATATTTGTGTCTTGGAAGTTGTTTACTACTGTAGCAACCTCTCCTTATCATGTTTTTGTGCCAAGTAAAGTTTCTATGTTAAAGTTGATGTTATATTTGGGATCGCTGCGCAAAAACAGCATTGCTGTCTGTCACGAATCTGGGCACAGGCCTCTGTAGAAAATTCGAAAAAATCTGCCAATTTGAGCGTGATCCTCAGATATGTACGCAACTTTCATTAGTTTTGAGTTTTTCCATTTGAGCAAGTCTGGTGCCAGCCTTAAATTCGTCTTTACGGACTGTTCTGTTTTTGACAGATTCTGCCTTTTATTTCGCATTGCCTCTTTTGCTATGTTGGATTCATTTCTTTGATCCATTAATGTCCAGTAGCTTTATGCAATGTCCAGAAGTGAAAAGAATGTTTGTGTCACCTCTGAACATGTGAATTTTTGATTATGCACTAACCCTCTAATGAGTTTGCTTGAAGTTTGGTGTGAAGGAAGTTTTCAAGGGTCAAGAGAGGAGTATGATATACTATGATCAAGAGGAGTGAAAGCTCTAAGCTTGGGGATGCCCCGTGGTTCACCCCTGCATATTTTAAGAAGACTCAAGCGTCTAAGCTTGGGGATGCCCAAGGCATCCCCTTCTTCATCGACAACATCATCAGGTTCCTCCCGAAACTATATTTTTATTCAATCACATCTTGTGTTCTTTACTTGGAGCGTCGGTTTGTTTTTGTTTTTGTTTTTGTTTGAATAAAATGGATCCTAGCATTCACTTTGTGGGAGAGAGACACGCTCCGGTTGCATATGGACAAATATGTCCTTAGGCTTTACTCATAATATTCATGGCGAAGTTTCCTCTTCGTTAAATTGTTATATGGTTGGAATTGAAAAATGCTACATGTAGTAATTGGTAAAATGTCTTGGATAATGTGATACTTGGCAATTGTTGTGCTCATGTTTAAGCTATTGCATCATATACTTTGCACCTATTAGTGAAGAAATACATAGAGCATGCTAAAATTTGGTTTGCATAATTGGTCTCTCTAAGGTCTAGATAATTTCTAGTATTGAGTTTGAACAACAAGGAAGACGGTGTAGAGTCTTATAATGTTTACAATATGTCTTTTATGTGAGTTTTGCTGCACCGGTTCATCCTTGAGTTTGCTTCAAATAACCTTGCTAGCCTAAACCTTGTATCGAGAGGGAATATTTCTCATGCATCCAAAATCCTTGAGCCAACCACTATGCCATTTGTGTCCACCATACCTACCTACTACATGGTATTTCTCCGCCATTCCAAAGTAAATTGCTTGAGTGCTACCTTTAAACAATTCAAAAGTTATTACCTCTTATTTGTGTCAATGTTTTATAGCTCATGAGGAAGTATGTGGTGTTTATCTTTCAATCTTGTTGGGCAACTTTCACCAATGGACCAGTGGCTTCATCCGCTTATCCAATAACTTTGCAAAAAGAGCTGGCAATGGGATTCCCAGTCCCAAATTAATTAACAAAAATAGACACTCCTCCATGGTATGTGATTGTTGGACGGCACCCGAAGGATTCGGTTAGCCATGGCTTGAGAAAGCAAAGGTGGGGAGGAGTGTCATCATAATAAAACTAAAATAAAAGGCACTCCTTCATGGTATGAGATTGTTGGTAGGCACCCGAGGATTTGGTTAGCCATGGTTTGTGAAAGAAAGATTGGAAGGATTGCCACCCAAAAATAAAATAAAATGGGAGCCGCTCTTTGAAGGTTTGTCTGGCAAGGGGTTAGAGTACCCGTTACCATTCGTTGACAACAACAAACACCTCTCAAAACTTTATTTTTATGCTCTCTTCATGTTTTCAAAATCAAAGCTCTAGCACAAATATAGCAATCAATGCTTCCCTCTGCGAAGGGCCATTCTTTTACTTTTTATGTTGAGTTAGTTCACCTATTTCTCTCCATCTCAAGAAGCAAACACTTGTGTGAACTGTGCATTGATTCCTACATACTTGCATATTGCACTTGTTATATTACTTTATGTTGACAATATCCATGAGATATACATGTTATAAGTTGAAAGCAACCTTGAAACTTAATCTTCCTTTGTGTTGCTTCAATACCTCTACTTTGATTTATTGCTTTATGATTTAACTCTTATGCAAGACTTATTGATGCTTGTCTTGAAGTACTATTCATGAAAAGTCATTGCTTTATGATTCAGTTGTTTACTGTCATTACCATTGTTTTGATCGCTGCATTCATTACATATGTTTACAAATAGTATGATCAAGGTTATGATGGCATGTCACTTAAGAAATTATCTTTGTTATCGTTTTACCTGCTCGGGACGAGCAGAACTAAGCTTGGGATGCTGATACGTCTCCGACGTATCGATAATTTCTTATGTTCCATGCTACTTTATTGATGATACCTACATGTTTTATGCACATTATATGTCGTATTTACGCATTTTGGAACTAACCTATTAACAAGAGAAGTGCAGTTCTGTTTTGTTTTTGGTTTCGAAATCCTAGTAACGAAATATTCTCGGAATCGGACGAAATCACCGCCCGAGTTCCTATTTTTCCCGGAAGCTTCGGATCACCGAAGAGGGGCCGGAGATGGGCCGGGGGGCCCCACCACACTGGGCGCGGGCCGGGGGCGCGCCACGGTGGTGAGGGCACCCTGGTGCCCTCCGAGGCTCCCCTTTCGCCTATTTAAAGGTCGACCTAAAAACCCTTACGGAAAAAGCCACGGTACGCGAAACCTTCCAGAGCCGCCGCCATCGCGAAGCCAAGATCGGGGACGGGAGTCTGTTCCGGCACCTGCCGGAGCGGGGAAGTGCCCCGGAAGGCTTCTCCATCGACACCGCTGCCATCTCCACCGCCATCTTCATCACGCTGCTGCTCCCAGGAGGGAGTAGTTCTCCATCGAGCTGCTCATGGTAGCTATGTGGTTAATCTCTCTCCTATGTACTTCAATACAATGATCTCATGAGCTGCCTTACATGATTGAGATTCATATGAGTTTTGTATCACTATTCATCTATGTGCTACTCTAGTGATGTTATTAAAGTACTCTCTTCCTCCTCCACGTGTGTAGTGACACACTGTGAGTACTGGCGTAGGCTATGATTGTGATCTCTTGTAGATTATGAAGTTAACTATTGCTATGATGGTATTGATGTGATTTATTCCTCCTACATAAGCGTGAAGGTGACAGTGTGCATGCTATGTTAGTTCTTGGTGTAATTGTGTTGATCTATCTTGCACTCTAAGGTTACTTAAACATGAATATCGAATACTGTGGAGCTTGTTAACTCCGGCATTGAGGGTTCGTGTAATCCTACACATTAGTGGTGTCCATCATCCAACAAAAGAGTGTAGAGTATGCATTTATCTATTCTTATGTGATCAATGTTGAGAGTGTCCACTAGTGAAAGTCTATTCCCTAGGCCTTGTTCCTAAATACGCTGCTCGCTTATTCATTTTTTGCGTTACTCTGCTGCGTTACTACGCATGTTTACTTCCCGCAATATTACTACCATCAATGCACGCAGCAAGCACTTTTCTGGTGCCATACTACGCTCATATTCATTCATACCACTTGTATTTCACTATCTCTTCGCCGAACTAGTGCACCTATTAGGTGTGTTGGGGACACAAGAGACTTCTTGCTTTGTGGTTGCAGGGTTGCATGAGAGGGATATCTTTGACCTCTTCCTCCCTGAGTTCGATAAACCTTGGGTAATCCACTTAAGGGAAACTTGCTGCTGTTCTACAAACCTCTGCTCTTGGAGGCCCAACACTGTCTACAAGAATAGAAGCACCGTAGACATCAGTGTGCCACAAACCAACAATGCCTACACAAGCTCAAGTTGAAAAAGGAGAGCAACCTTTTATGTTGGCATATGATATTTTGTTCTCTCCGCTTCATTTTGTAGCTGATGTACTTCGCCTAGCCAGTTGATGGCTTCGTTAATTAAATCCGAACTCATTTGAGCCTTGTGTCATAAAAAAGAGCAACCTTTTATGTTGGCATATGATGTTTTTTCTACTTCCTTCGGTCCTTTTTAATTGACTCAAATTTAGTATAAAGTTGTACTAAATCCGAGTCAATTAAAAGAGACCGGAGGGAGTACATGTTGTAGGAGTGTAGGGAAATAAAATGATTATTTTGTTGGAGATACTCCAAGGTCAAATATTCTTGGCCTTTCTCCAAAACAAGAAACAATTCTTGGGCCAGATCCTAGGCATCGGAAAATTTTCCTTCCAGTTTAACCCTTGTGAGGCCTGACTAAACTCAACGCTTGTCAGCCCAGTGGGAGGGGAAAACCTATACACCGACCAGGTCGGTGGCTACCGGCCACCACACACCCCCCGCGCGGGTGTGGGCCTGGCCCAGGTAGGCTTTTTCCATTTTTTTCTCTGTTTTCTGTTTTCTGTTTTCTTTTTCTGTTTTCTGTTTCTTTTTTCTGTTTTCCTTTTCTGTTTTCAGTTTTCGGTTTTGTTTATATTTATTTTTTAGATTTGAAAACTTTTAAATTTTAAAAATTATTCAAATTGAAAAAAATTTAAATTAAAAAATGTTCAAATCTGAAACTGTTCAAATTTGAAAATCGTTCAAACGTGAAAAATGTTCAAATTAAAAAATGTTCAATTTTAAAATATGTTCATATTCGAATATTTCAAACAAAAAAACTTGAAAAAAATGTTCAAATTCGAAAAATGTTTAAATTTCAAAAAAAATAAAAAATCTGAAAAAAATAAAGTTCGAAAAATCTTCATATTTTGAAAATATTATATTTCAGAAAACAATAAAATTCTAAAATTACAGATTTTAAAAAATCGGTTTTAAAAAGAATCAGCTTTTGAAAAACGCAAAAAGAAAAATAAAACAAAAAAACAAAAAAGTAAAAATAAATAAATAAAATAAAAGAACTGAGAATGTTGGGCCGGCCCAACAACCCGCCTGGGAGGTGTGCGGCGCCTGGTCTGCGCCGACCAGGTCGGCATACAGCACCCCCCAGTGGGAGTGCTACAGGGGAGGTGATATACACCGAGCTGGTCGGCACCGAACACAGTTGCCGCACACCCCCTCCACCTTCGTGGGCTTGGCCCATTCAGTTTGCTGAATCGTTTTCTCTAAACGAGCCGCAGCCCAACATCAGGTAAAGCCTTTTTTTTTCTGTTTCGTTTTTTTTTGTACATTTCTGAATTTGAACAAATTTTATATTTAAACAATTTTCAAATCTGAACGATTTTTATATTAGAACAATTTTCGAATTTGAACAAATTTCATATTTGAACAAATTTCGAATATGAACGATTTTCATATTTGAACAATTTTTGAATTTGAACAGTTTTCATATTGAACCATTTTAGTAATTCTCAAATTTAAACATTTTTTGAATTTAAACATTTTTCAAATATAGACTTTTTCAATTTGAATAAAAGAAAAAAACAGAAAACGGAAAAACGAAAAAATGAAAAAACGAAAAAAAGAAAAAAGAGAGAAAACGAAGGCAAAATCAAAAAAACGCTAAATGGGCCAGGCCCAGTACCCGACCAGGGTGTGCGGCAACCCGCATCGGTGCCGACCTGGTCGGTGTATAGGACTGGCCGTGCTACAGGCCCCTCCCGGTGATAGTTGTTTCATGGGTCTTACTCTTATGGAGGTTAGGCCCAGAGTAAGCTCCTGGCAACCGTCGCCGGAGCACCCTACCCGAGACAGCGATGGCGGCGGCGTGCGTCGGCCGTCCCGGCTTCCCGACAGCGTGTTTGACCTAATATCGCCTACCTAATATCCCAGGTTCGTCTCTGTAACTCGTCTCCTATTTTAGTTTCGGATTAGAGAATCGGCGTCGCAGTTCCACTTTCGATTCGTTTCATGGGGTCATGGGGACACTGTATTCTGTTAACCTTTTTTTCGAAAAGGAGGCATCCCCCGGCCTTTGCATCAACACTATATATTTTGCGCCATTGGGTTGAGGATTGAGATGAAATAATTGGAGAAAATATGGTTATGTATGCCTGGATAGCCAGGAAATAGTTGTGCCATTATCTGGAATTCCTTTTCGTGTCAGTACTTCTCTAGGATTGTCAATTTCACTTTTCTAGCATACTCAAATTACCGTTTGTGACTACAATGTTAGCAGTTTCTGTGCTCATACTGTTGGTTCTCACTCCCCTTAGTTTCGTCCAGTCGTTTGAAAAGTACTGCTTGATATTGTTTTATGTTGTTCATTGTAGGAACGTGTAACTCTAGAACATCACAAAAAATTATCATTTCTGTTTAACTTTGTTCTGTATGTTGTAACTTCCAAATGGTGATATAAGTCTTCAACATGCTTTAACTTCAGTCGAAAAAGAACAAGTACAATAAAGTTTGCACCTAGGAACAAAAAGGTATAACATATCCGGATGAAAAAATAAGACAAAGAGATGTGCATAGAGATCCCTATGTTTATGCCAATTATTTCCTTTGGGTGCAGATAAGCTTAACTAATGCAACTAGTATATTTCTGAGAATTGATGACTATGTGGTGCTACCTCTCTAATGTGATGCTTATAGTAATGTTACATGATGAAACTTCTTCCTCACTTGGATTTACATGGAAGTAAGCCGGTTGCATAGGCAGGGGTAAGCTCATCTTCTTGGTGTTTAGCATTGTGACAACACGCTCCATAGCAGGTCGGTCCTCCGCACTTTCTTGAACACATAAAAGTGCCACATGAATGCACCTTTCTATCTCATGATATTTGTTCCCTGTTGGACAATAAATCATGTCACCCCATTTTCCATCTATCCAAAGTTGCCAGGCCTGTCATCAAAATAATTTGATTTTGTCAAATATTGAAAAATAATAAAACGGCATGATAAAGCAAATGTGCATGCATAGAAATTTAAATTGTGGTCAAGGGTAACTCCACTCACGTATGCGACGAAATTATATAGTTTTCCATTGTATTGGTAGAAGTGGGCTGTCCTCTTTCCAGTTATTATTTCCAGAATCAATATGCCAAAGCTAAATACATCTGTCTTGATCGAGCAAACCCCCTCAAAAGCATACTCCGGAGGTATGTATCCACTGGGAAATGGAAATAAAATGAACAAATGCCACTAATGCAAAAGGTACAATTTTAAGATTAATTTGACAAGATACTTCGGTGCTTCTTTTTTCCTTTTTCTTCCAAAAGAAGCACCACTGTATTTGATAATAAAAGTGAACATGTGTGTATGTTCTTACTGTGTGCCCACTATTCTGGTGGTATTTGACTCTGCCATATTTGAGCAGAAAATTCTAGCCATTCCAAAATCAGATATTTTTGGATTCATTACACTGTCCAAGAGAATGTTACTTGCTTTCAAATCACGATGAACAACACATAATCGTGAGTAGTTGTGAAGATAAAGAAGACCTTGAGCTGTCCCATCAATTATGTGCAAACGGTTTGACCAGTTTAATTGTGCTTCTTTAACCATATCTGCAGAACATGTATAATTAACTAAAGCATCTTGCCAAACTACAGATAATATCTTGCGCCAGGCTTCCAGAACAATCAAAAGTAGAAAGTGTTACCAAAAATGAAGTAGTCTAGGCTTTTGTTTTCCATGTATTCATATACAAGCATCTTTTCTCGATCTCCTTGAGTGCAAGACCCCAGCAGTTTAACGAGATTTTTGTGTTGAAGCTTTGCTATAAGTTGAATTTCGTTCTGGAACTCCAGTAAACCTTGCAAAGAACACGTCTCCAGTCTCTTGACTGCTATTTTAAGTCCACTTCTCAATCGGCCCTGAGATCGGGAAAAGCAGAAACAAGTCCATATGTCATCATGCACAATTGGTTTGACTGTTTGAGTACTAAGTTCGTAAATTTATACGAAAGGGGAAAAGGTTAAATTATGCATAGTTGCAGAATGCATTCGTTTTTCACTGGTGACTATAAGCAATACAATTGACAACCAAGGATAATATTCAGACAAAAGAAGTCTAGCAAGTGAATGTTTACTTTTGATTTTGAGTGAGATATTTTTTTTAAAGAAAAAACAGATATAATTTACAATGAAAGTATGCAATCACCTTATATACAGGACCGAAGCCACCGTGTCCCAGTTTGTTATCGACCGAGAAGTTATTTGTAGCCTCTTTTATCTGGGAGAAATCATACAGTGAAAATTCTGGGTTGGCTCCTCCCGTCCTCCAAAGACTTATTGCAACTTGTATTGACAAGTACAGCCGTCGTAGTTTAAACACTGTTTGTTCTGCAAGAACAACAGTTATGAGACTTTATGTTCTAAATACATGTATGGAGAAAAATTAAGCATGGCAAATATTATCTTATGCAGTGTTGAACTGATGACAATGCATACCTCTTCGTCGTTGTGTGTTGATCCATATATGGAATACCAAGCAAGAAATGAATAGTACTAGTAGGAAACCTCCGACGCTGACCAAGACTGCATTGTTCCATCGAAAAAAGTGTGTTTTACCTGTACATTCACATAAAATTCCAATGAAACTCTGTTTTGATAAACCAATGAGAAATTATTTAAAGCTTTGTTGAAACTTCATGTTTTTTCTATGACGGCATGCAGCATAACTGAAGGAACACTTCCAACTACTGGATAAAGTTTCTTAATTCTTAAATGTGGTGTGACATGAGTTTGAAAGAAACAGATAAATCTAAATTGTCATCTTTATTGCCAAAATTTGTCTCCCAGCATTATGTCCACATCAGAAAAGAATGATATCAGAAAGAAATTGAAGGCTGGAGGGAGGCCTATCTGAAATACTGAGGTGGTGTACCACCCTTTCCCAAAGTCCACCGGAAAAAAAAACCTTCCAAACACTCACTTGATAGAAGTCCTTGCCTTCATAGGACAAAGGCAATTCTAACTACTAGAGTGGTCAAGAGAATATGATAATTTCGTTAGGAAATCAGGGAAGCCATTCAAGGAAAACCTACTTCTTGGGAGCGCATTGAGCGATAGCATCTTGGTATCAGTGAAGAACTGTGTATCCGTCTCATAACGCAATGTGCACCAGACCCCAAGAAATGCCGCTCCCATCTGACCAGCGCTGATGTTACTCTGCCTGTGAGAGATGATGTCATCCAGGCACACCGCACAGTGCTCATATGGCATGTCATGTATGCACTGAGCCATCGCGTACACTGTCTGTCCTGTCTCCTCAAACCACACCTTTCCGACTGCATATTTATCTGCTTTACTCACCACAACATCGGCAAGGGCATCTACCAGCTTGGTGACAAGATCTTCGAAACGCTCGGTTACAGTGGCCGTCACAGAATTCAGGTTAGTATTCACGGTGCACCTGGGCATGTTGCTGAAGCTGGAAAGGAAGTCCTTGTCGGAGAAGCTTATCTGTGCCTGGTATTCATCGTAGAAGTAGGTCACATCCTTATTGCTCTGGAGAGAGTAAGAGTCGACAGCTTTGCTGTTGATTGCTTCATCAAGGGCCTTGGTTAGGCGCTTATGACAGTCAGAGCTGTCAGAATCGCCCCGACAAAGCACTGCACCGTAGACCTTGTCTGGTCCTGTTCCAGCCCTGCCAACAGCTGAGTGCTTCTCTGCGGCGCTGGCAAACAGTAACTTGGCGAGGGATATGAGGTTGTCTTTGTAGGTATTGTTTGGCATGTACATGCCGCCATTATTGTCACTACAGATTGCCTGGCCTGCCGACGATGCTGAGAAGGAGAAGAGAACTAAGAGAGATAACACTAGCATCCTTCCAGTTTACTACCGAGCAATGGTCTTTGGCCTATCTGTGTTGCAGAAGTACTAATCAAGCTGTAATGGATGAGTGTCAAATACCATCTTCTCTTTTGTCTACCAAGCGGTAAAGGTATTGAAAGTTCTCACGAAATGACTGTTGAGACTAAACTGGTCTAAGTTAGACATTTCTCTTCGAATTGACAGGATGACTGATGGGGACATCACCATTTCCTAGAAAGGAGGGTGGAGAAAGAGTCCTACTTGAATGGGGTTTTGACGTTCAATTTGGTCCAACTGTAAGCAGTGGACTTATTTGCAGTTTTACACACACAGGTGCTGCCATACTTATCAATCCCGTGTGAACTTGCACATTTGCACAATTTGGGAAATATGTCTTTCTGAAACTTGCACATACATGTAAATCATATATGAATATTCACACCGACACTATCCATTGTAGCACATCTTCATTTCACATCTTGGTGAAGTCAATTTCACAGTACTGTCAAGGCCAATATTGGTCTAGACTCAACTATCACTTTATCAGAAATTCCTTTTCATTTTTAACATGCATATGGATGGAATATTACAAACAAAATATGAATTGGTTCTTCATGGTGAGTACAATGTTGTGGAGTTTAGAGACATAAAAAGTGTGAACCAAAGCATGATGTGGATCACAGTCTGACGGTAGATAGTAGTGAGACTATGTAGATGTATCTACCTAGCATCATGCAGGTTGTGTGCTCGTTCTTGTGCTATAAAGTTTCAGAACAGGTATCTATATATTCTGGTAGTCCGAAATTGCAATATGGGCTATAATGGAAAATAAGTATGCAATGACAGGACAAACGTGTGAGGTATGTAAGTTCCGAGCCACAAATGAATACAAAGAGCATCCTGTTAATTATTTACCACCAGAAGAACACCCAATACCAGTAGTCACACACTTTGCAGATGAAACGAATGATCATTTATCTACCATCAATAGTAGTGAAGCTTATATCATTTCTGGTGCATGATACATTGATGTTTACTGACACATCTACTCCGGTACAGGAGTAAGCTGGTTGCCTTGGCTCTGGTATGGTTATGTCGTCGCTGCCAAGCATTGCAACAATATCAGACATAGTGGGACGGTCTACCGCTTTCACTTGGACACACATCAGTGCCAACGTAAGATATTTCCTCATATCTCCTGGTTTGTATTCATCACCAAATGATTGATCAACGAATTCACGCCATCTCCCTTCTTTCCACATTTGCCATGCCTGAAAAATAGGGTTCTTACATAGCTCTGACGATAAGGGAATCCATATATATCTACTGCTATTTTTTCATACAAACTATAGTCAATAACGCATGAAAGAATTAAAAAAAAAACTACAATTCTTGGAAAAGAAAAATGTACAATGCACCAATCTTAAAGATTTTCACTTTCTTACATATTGAAGAAGATTGGGAAATTCTCCATCGCCAGAGTGCTGAAATCCTGCACTCCTCTTTCCACTTATAATCTCAAGTAGCAGTACCCCAAAACTGAAAACATCTGACTTGATCGAGAGAAGGCCCCCAAAGGCATATTCAGGAGCCATGTAACCACTAGGAAAGATTACATGCCGTAGTCAGAACCCAAATGCATGGGTTAGAAAGAATAATAGGTAATTTACTCATGTGCTGTACTTACTATGTTCCAACAAGTCTGCTTGCTTTCTCTTGAGTGGCATCTGATGGAAATATCCTTGCCATTCCGAAATCAGAAATCTTAGGATTTAACTCAGAGTCTAACAGAATGTTGCTTGCTTTCAAATCCCTATGGATGATACGCAGTCGTGAATGCTCATGAAGGTAGAGAAGCCCTTGTGCTACTCCTTCAACTATTTTAAATCGTATCATCCAGTTTAATGATGTCCTTCTGATCGGATCTGCAAGTAATATAACACAGGGCCATAGTGTTAGTACTACAGAGGGGAAGGCATACAATTGTGCATTAGAAAATTATTACTCCAGAACATACCAAAAATGAAGTAGTCCAAGCTTTTGTTTGTCATGTATTCATAGATAAGTATCTTCTCTTCTCCGTGGACGCAACAGCCAAGCAGCATAACAAGATTCCTGTGCTGAAGTTTTGCTACCAGTTGGATCTCATTTTTGAATTCCACTAGACCTTGTCTTGACTGTGCGGCAAGTTTTTTAATTGCTACCTTTTGTCCATCAGGAAAAACTCCCTAGAAAAAGTATCAATTGTCTTGTATAATTTTAAATGGTGCCATCTTAATTTTGTTTTTCTAGAGGAAGCCCATCATATGCTAATGATACATGTGCCATTGCCATACGAATAGAAAGAAAAATACCTTGTAAACAGGCCCAAACCCACCCTCTCCTAATATTTTGGCAGGTGCGAAGTTGTCCGTGGCATCTGCGATTTGTGAGAAATCATACAAGGCGAACTCAGAACCGGTATCTTCCATCTTCCAAAGCCTCAGGATTTCATCTATGTTCTTGGGCTGCTCCGTGGAGTTTATTTTCCCTGAATGTACATCTCTCCATCAGTTTTACAGGAAACTGGATTAACTTGTAGTGGTTTACCTGCCACTATCATCATTAAAGCATGTAATATTATTGAATGGCTTACCTTTTTTTCTTCGCCTTATGATGTATGGGACACAGAAAAGCAAACGCGTACTAAGGATCAAGAGGGAGTACACTGTACCAATGATCAATAGTGCATGGCCCTTGTGTTCCCCTGAAAATTGTAAGAGAGATGATTCATATGTGAAAAGAAAGTAGGTCAAAAGATCAAGGGGGGCTTGGAATTGAGGTTCTTGATATTAAAAATAGGTGCCTTCTAAGTAAATGGTTGTTTAAGCTTATGAATGGTTGTTTCTGCTGGACATTAACGGCCTCAAAGGAGTTCTAGTCTATGTATCTTGACTATTTTAATGTGCATACAAAATATCTATGTAAATACATTTGGAAAATCAAAGAACCACTGAAAATTAGGATTTTTATGTGGTTCCTTCATAGAAAATTCATTTTAACGAAGGATAACCTCATTAAAAGGAATTGGTAGGGTAATACAAAATGTTGTTTTTGTGACCACGATAAAACTATACAACATTTATTCTTTTAATACCCTTTCACAAAGATTATTTGCCACATGGCGTTTGGTACCCCCCACCCAGAATGTTAGAAACTTATATGGGGACTGGCTACATGGGGTGCATGAGATAGTTAAATAGAGTTGGTATTTGTTCTCTCTTATGGGCAGTGTGGCATGTGCGAAATGATCTCATTTAAAAAAAAATCAAATTGTGCCACTTTTTTGCAGGTTATCCCTCTTGCTATCCACTGGAACCTACGTGATTATGTCTCTAGTCGGAAGCGCAGCGCCAGGACATGAATTTTGGGTGCAGCCGTTTGGAGACAGTCGCTCATGATTTATTCAGCTGGTGCGGTTGGCAGCTTGACCGTAGGCTCACTTGCTGATCCTTGGGCGCATCATGTTGCTGCCATTTTTTAGGTGGCTGATTTACATTGAAATTTTGAGTGATCCGTGAACTGTAATAATTGCATAGTTTTTACCGTTGCGGAGACGTACAGTTTGATAATAATGAAATAAAAGCCGTATGTATCACTTTTGATACATAGGCTTGAGCTATTCCCCATATCGGGGGAAAAAAAATGAGTGAACGGTATTTAGTATAGCTTTACAAGGTTCATGTCAGAAGGGAAAAAGGGGAATCAATGTTCGGGACAGAAGTGAATCGGGAATCTGGATTCTCAGCTTCTCGGTTACGTCCTGAATTGTTTGAGTTTAAGGATCTGCGTGGTATGAGTAGGTGCGAGATATTTTCAGTTAGAGTTTTCCTCAAATAACATAGGCAACAACTTGCCTGTGGCAGTAAAGAACTGGGTGCCCGTCTCGTACCGGAGCGTGCACCGCGCGCCATGAATCGCCCCGCCCATCCTGCCACTACCGATCTTCTGTCGCAGCTCAGCGACGACGACGTCAAGGCAAGCGCGGCAGCGCTCCGGCGGCATGTCCTGCGTGCACTGCGCCAGCCCGTACACCTTCCGCTCCCTCTCCTCCGACGGCCACGGCGCGTCCGCGGTCGCGTACCTGTCCGGCCGCGCGTCGCCGCTGTCTCGGCGAGCGTCATCGTCAGCTTGCTGACTATCTCGTCGAACTGCCTGGTCTCGCCGGCCGGCACAAGGTTTAGGTTGGTGCCATCGACCCACTCCGGCACGTTGCTGAAGGTGGAGAGGAAGTCCTGGTCGGAGAAGCTTAGCTGGTACAGCTCGGAGTAGAGCGCCACGTCCCTGTGGAGCGCGCATACGGCGGCGTCGGCGCCGGCGCTGCTGGCGTTGATGGTCCCGTCGAAGGCTTCCCGGAGGCGCCTGCCGCAGTCGGCGCCGGTGGAGTCCCCTCGGCAGAGCACGGCGCCGTAGACCTTCTCGGAGCCGGTGCCGGCCGTGCCAGTGGCGGAGTGCGAATCCGTGGCTCTGGCGATAAGATCATCGGCGAGGGATCCCAGGTTGGAGCTGTAGGTGCTGTTCGGGCTGTACGTGGCGTTGGCGACGTCGGTGCAGAACGACCGGTCACCGGCCAACGGTGCTGGCAGGGAGAGCAGGAGAATTACCAGAGCTGCAAGCATCGTCCTGCCGTGCGTGACAGGGAGTGCAAAACGACTTTCAGTATATCCACTCAAAATGTCACAGAACTGACCAGGGCAAGCTGGAATGGAATGGAACCACATAGGTGATGAGAAAGATCAAAGATCAGATCACGACGTCTCTGCAAATCAATTGACGACTACGCCATAACCGCGCAATGTGCACGCACAACTGGTTTGATTAATCTTCCCTCCCTTGCGGTGTATGGACAGTGGAACCTACTTACTCGTGAATCATATAATCGCAATTTTCAACGCTCCAGTAGTATGTTATATTTGGTTAAATCAACCGTATCAATTTTTGGTTATGACAAAAGAGTTAGCTCTTGCATGGAATCTAATTTATTTTTATTTCTATATTGGCCATAACATAGGCAACCAAAACCTCAACATGAATCGCAAAAAAAAAAACCACAACATGAACTTTAGTGAGGCTGGCTTGGACTTCAAATAAAACGCTGCGCTTACGCTGCCCCTCAAACCGTCACTCATTAGCTTGTTCATCGCTCCCCTCCCGCTACCCTTTATTCGCACTAATCTTGCTTCTAGGGGCACGGTGAGCAGATACATGACCTCGCAGCCCATCTAGCATTTGTGTAATAAATTTCGAGAATAACTTCAACCAATAGATATGAAGCGGCAAAACAAATATATGCACACGCACAAATAACATAAAGGTTTAAGTAGAAAATATCCACGCAAGTTTCACTATTAGCAACCTAGGTACATAGATTTATCTAGAACATCTAGAGATTACATCACACTTCAGCTCATTACCCACCCGCAACAACAACCACAAGAGGCAAGATACAACAAAGGCAGAGATATCATGGTTTATGGTCCCTTCGGTAATCAACAAACTGCTATTAAATAGAAGATCAATCAGCACCAAATTTGGTAGACAAGCAGACACATGAATTCCTAACATACTGACAAAAAACTCATCTCAGTCCGACTCGGTCTGCCCAAACTATCCGTCTACCAAAACTGTTCTATGCTGAAACTGCATCAAAACCAATCTCAAATCTGATTCTCCACTAACCCAAATCTCAAACCAGCTAACCAGATCAAAGTACTCGAAGTAAAGAACCAACTCACCAAGTTAGGAACCAATCCAAGCATGTTTAAGCCTTCAAACACCATCTTAGAGACATACAAGTTAAATCTCAGAAAACTGGACATAAATCACCTCTCTTTCTTCTTCCTATCTTCTCACTTGGTTGTGGTGTTCTAGTGTGTCCTCTCACCCTCTCACGGCAGCAGCCACGTTCAGGCTTACCTTGCTCTCTCACACAACCAACAAGTGTGGATAGGGTTTTCTCCTTTCTACATCTTAATGAGGTAGCTCAGTGCGAACCTCGATCAACGGTTGGTGTGTGTTGGACTTCTGTAGCTGGAGTTAGGCTGCCAACACACCTCCATGTGGAGGGATATGTCCCAACAAACTACCCCTCACTTCTGTAGCTGATGAGGTCTTAAGCCTCGATTTGTGGCCCGATCTCACGAATTTACCAAGAACACGAGGGGGGAGGGACAAACACGAAGAACACGGTGAAGAACACGATGAATGCACGCAGAGCACACACCAACCCGATACAATTATGGTTTACTCCCGATAACCCAAATCGCTATCCCGATGGAATCTCTCGAGGGAAAGACACGAGGTTGAATCCTCGAGAGAAAGATCGGTATATAATCGATAGAGTCACACGAGTGAGAGACCGAGGTAGAATCACAAGTATGAAAGAACGATCACATGAGGAGTGCCTTGATACAATAGATTTGGTAATCTAAGGAGGGGGTTTCTCTAATCCCAAAGGGATGGTGGAGGCATAACCCTAGGTTCTCTCAAGTTCAACTCTACCAAATGAAGGGGGAAGTGAGAGCCTATATATAGGGAGCTACTAAGGAGGGGTAGTTTAGGCATACAAAGGGATAAATGTAGCACTTCTCGTAGCACTCCGGCAGTAAGTTCGGCGGGGCCAGGCGTGGCACCGGTATGCCTCGACAGGGGTTCCGGCGCGTCGGTTCGTACGCCGGACTGGTTCGGCATGGAGGCCGGCAATGCCGGTTTGAGCACCGGTTTCACAAGCTCTTCTTCCTTCTCCTTGACGATCTCTTCCATGCTTCCATGACCTCGCACTTCCTCTGTACTTGGCGATGTATTCCTATCATGGTCATATGACGGAGGATGAAGTAGCATATCATTCATGAGAGACATTTGTAGGCACGCATAAAGGAGAAGATTCACCTTTGCGTGACGTGTCGGCATTGACGCACATGATGCGGTGGAGACCGAAGGTCAGGCTGCATCACACGACATCATGGAGGATCTCACTGCATACCAACGAACATTCCGGCTAGCCGACGGCATACCTCGAGCTTTTCTCTTGTCATCACCTTGGTCAATATATCAGCCTCATTGGCATCTATGTGCCCCTTCTCAATCTGTATTTTCCTGAAATTCAACACATCTCGAATCCAATGATGGGGTACATCAATATGCTTGAACCTCAAATGAAAACTTGCATTCTTGCTTAGGTGGATATCACTCCAGTTGTCACAAAACAACACATACTTGTCTTTCTTAAACCCAAGATCACAAGCCAATCGTTTCAGCCACAATAGCTCCATGCACACCTCTGTTTGTGTGATGAACTCGGCTTTAGTTGTGTTTAGTGCCACACACTTTTGTAACCTACTTTGCCATGCCAATATTCCCCTAAATGGTTAATCAAACTACCCGAAGTAGACTTTCTACCATCAATATGTCAAGCCAAGTCTGAATATGAATAAGTAATCGGCTCTTTTTTCTGAAAGGAATACGGTAGGGGAAGCCCCTAACGTGATTTTGTTTTTTAAATAATAAGAACCCAAATTCGCATCCATGTGGACTTGAACCTAGGCGGCTGGGTTGTACATCCACTACCCTAACCAAGTGAGCTAGGTTCACTTCTTAAGCAATCGGCTCTGACACCTTAGCACCAAAACAGAACATCAAATTTTTGGTTCCCGAGAGATACATCAAAAACCACTTCACGGCTTGCCAATGCGGTAAACTTGGATTAGACATAAATTTGCTCGTAGTTCTAACCGCTTCAGCAATGTCAGTGTGTGCACACCATAACATACATCAAACTCCCAACCACTTGTGCATAAGGAACATTCCACATTTCCTTTTGCATATTTTCAATGGAGGGACATTGCTTTTTTGCTCAACTTGAAATGAGCTGCTAGTGGACAACTTGCTTTCCTTTTCTTATCCATGTTGATGTTGCGAAGTACTTTTTCAATATAGTTCTCCTGAGATAAATACAACTTGTTGGATTTTCTATCTCTCTCAATTCTCCTGCGCATAATATATTTTTGTTGGACCTAATTTTTTCGTGGCAAATTTTTTTCTCAACTCTTTCTTTAGTCTAGCAATCCTAGAGAAATTATTCCCAACAATTAAGATATCATCAACATATGATAAAATCATCACCTGAGAACCTATACATAAATACATAATGGTTTGAGCTACACCTCTTGTATCCTTGCTCCCTCGTGACAGATTCAAACTTCATGTACCATTGTCTTGGTGCTTGTTTTAGGCCATAGTGTTTTTTCCTTCATTTTGCTCACATACTTCTTTGCCTTTAACAAGAAAGCCCTCAGTCTACTGCATGTAAATTTCTTCCTCCAACTCTCCATATAAGAAAGTTATCTTCACATAAATTTGCTCAACCTCCAAGTTCAGACTTGCTTCCATGCCAAGGATCATTCTTATAGATTTCATCTTCACCACCGAAGAAAATATTTCATCAAAGTCAATAATTTTTTTTGGGTTGGATCCTTTCACAACTAGCCTGGCCTTGTACGATGTGACGCGTGCTCTTCTTTCTTGATTATGTAGATCCACTTTTTTCAGAACTTTCTTGACCTTAGGTAACTTTTGACACACATAGAGTAGGGAAAATCCCTACTATGTCATTTTCTTGCCCTTAGGTAACTTTAATAGCTCATAAGTATGATTCATATACAAGGAATCCATCTCTTCTTGCGTAACATTATTCCAATCCTTATCCTCACTTTTCACCGCCTCTGACAACACTCAGGTTCTGAACCATCAGACAATAACACCACATATTGATATGATGCATTCCTAATGAAGGAACACAACCACTCCTGGACCGTCTAAGTGGATTTGTTGGTGGACTACCTGGTGTTGGTGCTTCTTGCTTATCGTGGTCATCTTCTTCAGTATTATCATACTCTTGCTGTTGGGGAGAATCTTCATCACTTGCACCATTATGTGCATCATCTTGCACATCTTCTGCATCATCATATTTAGTTTTTTGGTGAGCTGAATCTGCAGGACCTGGTCGGGATTATTTATGTCTGGATGTTGTCTTTGAGGAGGAACATCCAACGGAGTTGACTCCAGAGCTTCCTCCTTTGTATTCACAATATCCTAAATTGTTTGGTGTTCAATAAACACAACATAACAACTTCTCACAACCTTCCGTGCTATTGGATCATTTAACTTGTAGCCAAACTGATCACCTCCATAGTGAAGAGATATGCACTATCGTGTCTTCAAATCAAGCTTCGACCTTTTATCTTGAGGGATATGAAAAAAAAACCTTACACCCAAAAACCTTCAGGTGATCATACGAGGCAACATCCTTGCCATAATAGACCATGTTGGGGACATCTCCCTGCAATAGATAACTTTGTGAGAGAATAATAAGACAAACTGCATTCGACAAAGCCTCGCCCCAATAATGTTTCGGCAAATTTGCACTTGATAGAAAACATCTAACTCTCCCAATGATTATCTTTTCCATCCTTTCAGCAAGACCATTCAGTTGTGGTTTCTTCAGAGGAGTAAATTGGTGCATAATTATTTTTTCCTTGTAATATGTATCAAATGGTCCAATATACTCTCCCTCATTATCAGTGCGAAGGCATTGATCTTATTCTCAGTTTCCTCTCAAATGAGACTTGGAATTTCTTGAATATAGTACTTGTTCTTTGGTCTTCAAAACATAGACCCAAAGCTTTTTTTTTTTGGAAAAGTCATCAATAAATGTGACAAAATACTTTGCTCCACCCATTTCCTTGCCGACATTTTACAAAGATTGGAATGTACAAAGTCCAAAGCCTCGTGCTTCTTGAGAGGAGGCTGACTCTTCAATGCAACTCTATGTTGCTTCCTTGCTAGACAATCTGAACATTTCTTGTTGTGAACGCCTTTCACACCTTTGAACAATTTTTTCTTCACTAGCATTGCATTCCCCTTATCACTCATGTGCCCAAGTCTCTTGTGCCATAAAGCACAAGCATCCTCTTTCTGCAATGCATTGACACAAGCAACATAAAGCTTAGCATGAACATGATACAAAACTAAAACCATGTTACCTTTAGTGAGCATGCACTATGCATTTTCAAATCTTCTCAAGTACCCATCTCCATCAAGCAACCCAACCGACATAATGTTGGGTCGTAGGGCCCCAACATGCATGGCCAACTTGAGGACTAGTTTGGTACCATTTTCAGTCTCCAATTACACATCTCCTCTTCCAACGATTTGTGCTCTATCATTGTTTCCCATCTTCATAACACAAAAATCATCCGGCGTATAGTTTGTGAACAACTCTCTATGGAATGTAGCATGTATGGTAGCACCCCTGCAAAGCATGTATGTAATTGTCTGGTATCCAAGTCACATCACCATCTGCAAGGTTGATGGAATTATAAAAAAAATAAAGTAATTCTCTCCTCGACAATGGAATCATTGCTGCCATCATGTTCTTCATCCATAAGAAACATGATTTTCTCAATTGCAGCAATTCTACCCTCACTATCATTGTCAATGTTTGTTTGTCTCTAAACTTGCTTCTCATTTACTTTATTTTTATCCTTCTTCCATTGTTCACAATGGCAATTGATGTGGATCTTATCATGGCAGTGATGGCACACCAAATCAGCATGCTTTCCTTTTGATTTTCTTCTACTTCTTCCTTCATCCTAACTCAGACCTCTATTAGTGCTTCTCCCCCATGACTGAGTCACCAACACTTCTGAGTGTGAGGCAGAATTTTCCTTATCAGCAACTATTCCGGACTCTTCATTTAATTAGTACCTTGGTCTTCACAAGGTTCCAAGTGACAACGGTAATGAGCCAAGTAGCAGAAAGGCTCTCACTTCATCTTCAAATGTGATTCTGATTGAAGATATCTGATTTATAACGCCCTATAATTCATTCACATGATCTGCATTTGGAGTACCCTTCTTGTACCTCAAACGCATCAATTTCTTGATCAAGAACATCTTGTTGCTACCTTCTTTGCCAGCATAAAACCCCTCCAATTTCATCCGTAAGGTGTATGCCCACGTCTCATCAATGATATGGTTCAAAATATTGTCATCGAACCACTGTCAAATGAACCCACGAGCTTGTAGATGAAGTACATCCCACTGATCTTACTTCGTGTCCTTGGGCATGTTAGTGGAAAACACCTGCTTCCAGTATTGCTTTACATACAACAAATAATTCATCTTGCTCTTCCAATCTTGATAATTTCTACAATTTAGTGATATCATTCTGTTGGTATTCACTTCCATCTTTCACACAAGTATACTACACTCAGCCTAAAAACAAATGTTACTATGAAACTTGAGTACAAACTCTAAATCTTACCTCTGTTACCACTCTGTTGGGGCACGGTGAGGAGATACATGGCCTCACTGCCAACTTCAAGAAAAACTTCAACCAATAGATATGCATCAGAAAAACATACAGAAGCACAGAAACAAGTGACACAAAGATTTACGTGAAAAATCTTAGGAACGCGAGGAGGGAAATACCACATGTGTGGACCAACCGGTCCATCCAAACTTCAGTATTAGCAACCTGGGTACAAGATATTACAACACAATTCAGCTCGTTGTCCACCAGCAATAACAACATTAACCACAAGAAGCAAGATACAACAAAGGCAGATAAATCATTGTTTATGTCCCCTTCGGTAATCAAAAAACTGCTCTTAAATCGCAGATCTATTCAATACCAAATTTGATAGGCAATCAGATACATGGGTTCCCAACATACTGATCAAAAATCACTCAATCAGACACCTTTGTCTGCCCAAACTTTTTATCTCCCAAAACTAACATGTGCTAAAACTGCAGTAGTACGAACTGACAAAACCATTATGAAATCTGATTCTCCGCTGACCCAGATCTCAAACCAGCTAACCTGATAAAAGTACTTAAAGTGAGAAACAAACTCACTAAGTTTGGAGCTAATCTGAACTCGTTTGACCCTTCAAACGCCAACCTGAGGACAGACCGGTCAGATCTCAGAAAACTGGACAGAAATCACAACTCATAATTCTTCCTTTCTTCTCACTCGGTTGTGGTGTTCTAGTTTGTTCTCTCGCCCTCTCACAACAACATCCACGTTCATGCTTGCTTACTTTGTTCTCTCACACAGCCACCAAGGGTGGATAGGTTTTTTCTCCTTTCTACCTCTCAAGAAGGCAGCTCGGCCGTCATATGCGAATGTCGATCAACAATTGATATGTGTTGGGCTTCCGTGAATGATGTTTGGCTGACAACACACAACCATGTGGAGGGACATGACCCAACATTGATATTCTTCCTACGAGATGTCGGTAATTCGGTATTTTCGATTTGATATGTTGGTACAACAACGCTAAACACCAATCACATGTTATTCCTTTGATGCTGATCTATGTAAACTAAGCCCGGTGAAATATGTCTTGTCATCTTTACCCACATTCTATCTTAGAACCCTCAAGGTTTATAGACAGGTTTTGGATGAGCGCTTGAAAAATACAGAAAGCACGGTCATTGTGCGCCTCCCTAATTTGCGTCAAGCTCATCTTTCCCAACTCGCTGGTGCCTCCATTGCCTCCTTCCTCCGAGTCCCCGAGCTCCTATCGCCATCACCTTCCTCCTTTCTGAGCTCCACGTCGCCAAGCGTGCACCTCTCTCCTCGAGCTCATGCATGCCTCCTCCCTTGATCAGTATCCGTCCATACCGCAGAGCAACATATATCTCCTCGAACATCTGTGTGCCTCCTCCCTCGACGAGCGAAGCCTCAGCTTTATATCAGGTATTCAGGTGAAACCCTTGCCGCCAATGTTTCTGCTTTGGCGTTGAACTCCTCTTGTAATTGCATAGATCCTAGTAAATACTAGATAACTGAAGTTGGCTACTTCCGTGTGCTTTTTAAAACATTTGAGACAGTCTTTAAAAGTTATAGCTTGCGCCTCTCACTTTCAGCATAGAAACGGTCGTTTCACATCTGTACAAGTCACCCATTTTTTCCCCTATCATTGATCTCCAGTTGACGACGATGATGTAGTGATGTACTGTGTGTGTGACAGGCGCTGCTTGTACGCGGTTGGTTTTCTTTCATCTAGATTGGATTCAGTCAATTCATGCATCTTCTACCTGCTTTTCGACGATGGCAAACGCAATTATCCGACGACCACGAGTCTCGTGTTCAATTTTGATGGCAACTTTGAATTCTTATTCCCTACACGTCGACCTAATAGCTCACCTAATACGTGATATATTCAGCCTGCGCGTAATCGTATATATCACTCTCTTGGTGTGATGTGACAATAATCACAGGATAAACCCTTCGCGGTTCTTTCGAGGCAACATACCGAAAAGGCCAGCACAAAATGGCGTGCTTGACCAAGTATGAAAAAAATTAATGTCACAGAAGTATATAATCCAACCCAAACCATTTCATTACATATTGTCATTTCCTTGTATCATCGTCTAGCTCCAGACATCGATCGTGCGTACAAATGGCGTCGATCGCCGTGCTTCTCATGCTCCTTTCTGCAGCTCTCGCCTCCAACGCCGCCGCCGTCCGCGTCGGGCTGACGCGCATCCACTCCAATCCCGATGTAACCGCGACCGAGTTCGTGCGCGACGCACTGAACCGCGACATGCACCGCCACGCCCGGTTCACCCGAAAACTAGCGTCCTCCGAAGGCCTCACCGTCGCCGCGCCGACCCGGAAGGACCTGCCCAACGGCGGGGAGTACCTCATGACGCTGTCCATCGGCACGCCGCCGCTGTCCTACTCGGCCATCGCCGACACGGGCAGCGACCTCATCTGGACGCAGTGCGCGCCCTGCGGCAGCCAGTGCTTCAAGCAGCCAGGGCCGCTATACAACCCGTCGAGCTCGACCACCTTCGGCGTGCTCCCATGCAACAGCTCGGCGAGCATGTGCGCCGCGCTGGCCGGGCCGAGCCCGCCGCCGGGCTGCTCGTGCATGTACAACCAGACCTACGGCACCGGGTGGACGGCTGGCATCCAGAGCGTGGAGACGTTCACGTTCGGCTCGACGCCCGCGGACCAGGCGCGCGTCCCCGGCATCGCCTTCGGGTGCAGCAACGCGAGCAGCGACGACTGGAACGGCTCGTCCGGCCTCGTCGGGCTGGGAAGGGGAAGCATGTCGCTCGTCACGCAGCTCGGGGCTGGCATGTTCTCCTACTGCCTCACGCCGTTCCAGGACACGAACAGCACGAGCACGCTCCTCCTTGGGCCGGCCGCCGCGCTCAACGGCACCGGGGTCCGCTCGACGCCGTTCGTCGCCAGCCCATCGAAGGCGCCCATGAGCACCTACTACTACCTCAACCTGACGGGCATATCCGTCGGCACGACGGCGTTGTCCATCCCTCCCAGCACATTCTCCCTGGGCGCCGACGGCGCCGGCGGGCTCATCATCGACTCCGGCACGACGATCACGTCGCTGGTCGACGCGGCGTACCAGCAGGTCCGCGCCGCGGTGCTGTCCCTCGTGACGCTGCCGCTGGCCGACGGGTCCGACTCCACGGGGCTTGACCTGTGCTTCGGGCTGCCGTCCGAGACGCCGCCGGTCATGCCGAGCATGACCTTCCACTTCGACGGCGCCGACATGGTGCTGCCGGCGGAGAACTACATGATCTCCGGTTCCGGCGTCTGGTGCCTGGCGATGCGGAACCAGACAGTCGGCGCGATGAGCACGCTCGGTAACTACCAGCAGCAGAACATCCATCTCCTCTACGACGTTCGCAAGGAAACGCTCTCGTTTACTCCAGCCAAGTGCAGCGCGCTCTGAAGAGTGTTTTTCATCAGTTTTGTATAGCTCCGATTCTTAAAATTCTTTGGACGAGCTCAGAATGCTAACTTTGTAACTTGTACGAGTATGTCTGACATAGATAGATCGATTTAAAAGGTCAAAATATAGTTAAATGGGGTCGATTATTCCCGATCTCCATATAACAAAGATGTACTGTATTATACTTGACTAAGATTCTACTTCTTCCGCCTTATGAATTTTGTCCCAAAGGTGTATTTTGATTTTTTTTTTTTTTTGACTGAGGAGGCCTCAGTTGGTTTCCAAGAGAGGAAAAGGTTCGTGGCTCGGCTGAGTTCCAAATATAACACTGAATTGTAAGCCGGGCCTTCCCCTCCTTCCTTCCATCTATCTATTATATTATTAAAGTACAAGACAACCAATGGTGAAGATTAAGCATTGCAAAACAAACGGATTAGATTTTCCCCACGTAATATACAACCATAATAACCAGAAGGAGACATCCACGCTATAACAGATAGATTCATCGTATCCCGACTTAAAATAACCGACTGCATCGATATCACAGATCGGTCGACATGGACAGTTTCACGACGCTTCCATGGAGTTGCGAATCTGCTATCCAAAACTATGCCCGAGCTCCGCGCATGTGAAGCATCAACATCCCCGACCTGACTTAAAGACTTCGATTGTATCATAGATCCGTCAATATCCACGCTGGAGGCTTCCATGGAGCTACAAATTGAATCTGCGATCCAACACCATCCAGATCCTCAAATCCAGACGTGGGAGATCTGCAAAGATGTAGAGATCCTAATCAGAGCTAAGCAATCAATGGTCGTACCACCAGGCTCTTATATTTCACACGGATCAACTCAAGCAAGCTATGTCGGGTCTACAGGCTGATTACACTACTGAACGAATAGCTCAGAAGCACGATGTCTTACGGCTCCATGGATAAACAAGATTCTAAGGTATGTATTTCTGGGCGCTATTTTTCATTATCTGAACAACTTTGATGTATACAAGTATGCTACCATATTTAATTGTTTCAGGTTTATTTTGATTTCCTTTTTTTTGACTGAGGAGGCCTCAGTTGGTTTCCAAGAGAGGAAAAGGTTCGTGGCTCGGCTGAGTTCCAAATATAACACTGAATTGTAAGCCGGGCCTTCCCTTCCTTCCATTTTAATGAATTGTAAGACATTTTTGTTTTATGTGTTTTTTTTTAGAGAAGTCCATATTACACCCCCCTAAACTTGTCCTAGAGTTCAGTTTACAACTCCTAACTTTGAGTTGGTTCGAATTTCACCCTCAAACATTGAGAATCGATTAGATATGCCTCTTCCTCCAATTTAACCTGGTTTTTCCTGCCACACCTTCGTCTTCGTCGTTCGTGCGCGAGCGCGGCACCGGTGCTACAGCCAGACCGTACTAAGATGGCACCCTCCCTACTGGTGGACAAGCTTTCGGTGCGGTCGCGGCGCTGCCTCCGATTAATTTGACCGCCTGAATAAAGCTCCATGCCCATGATGTCGCACGTACAACCTGTTGCCCAGGACCCTGCTATCTGGTCCAGTCATCAATTTGATGGTTTTCAAGCAATCAGATTCATTCCTATCGTCTTCTTTCTCTCTCCTGTGAACAATACCTGAGAGCTCTCACTCACAGCTTCCACTTGGCGCCCCTCCCCTTCTCCGCCGGAGGCTCTGCTGCTCGGCGTGAGGATGGGAGAGGAGGCTTGGGCTGTATTGTAGATACTAGGTCTAAGTTTCGGTCGAGTCTAGGTTTAGGTTTTAAGTCTGTGGTTGGCATTATGCCGGTTTGGAGTACTTCCAACATGTGGTCATGCGCCGCTGGAAGATGGCTGGCCTTCTCCTTGCTCCAACATGAGGTCGGAAGACCATATCTCCGTCAAATCGCGCACGCTTCTTCCTTCGTTTCTAGAGGTGTGCTCCAGGTCAGCGGCGACCAGATCTGCCGCTCCGTCTCCCTTTCCTAGCCCTCATGGTGAAGGAGGTGAGGTTGGGCGGACGGTGGCTCCTCTTCGCTCGGCTCGACCGGGTTACCTGCGTGAAGCAGCTTCTACCTTCGGAGATCCCAAGCAACGACAATCTTGTGCCGGCGCTATCTGTGGCCAGAGAGGCCACTCCGATCCCAAGCGATCTGATGGCATGTGGTGCTTCTTCCTCCGGTTTGTGAGGATCTTCCATGACGTCGATGCAGGGATGTTTGTTGGCCATGCCCCAAGTGGTTTTGTCTCCGGTGGCATCGTCGGTGCCTGCGTCGGAAGGTCTAGTTCATGTGGCGGTGAAGATGAAGGACCGAATCACGTTCTACTTTTACTTTCTAGGGTTATGTTTGCATATTTTGAGGACTTTGATGTAATCCTAGACTTTCTAAGGGTCCTCCTTGTAATTTGTTCACCGCATTAATGGCAGCTTCCAGGAATTTCGGGGTCTTACCCATTCAAAAAACAAGCAATCAGTTTCGTTTGTTCACACATAATCTACCTTTTTTTTGAAATGGGGATGTACCCTGGCTTCTGCATTGTGATGATGCACACGGCCTTTTATTAATGAAAGTTCAAGATCTTAAAAAGTTTACAACTCACGCATCGCCGAGAATTGATGCAAATATCAACCAGCGAAAAAACAGAGACATGGTATGACTACTCATCAACATAGCCTCCTAATATGTCGCCAGCCAGCCTGGCACAAGATATTCTGAGCGACCGTCTGGAGCCATATGCATCCAGAAGCCATGGCATCCCGCTGTCTCTGCGGCGAAAGGAGGGACCAAAGCTGGACCCAATGTGCCACCATATGGATAACGTGCAAGAAGTGAAAAGAATGTTTGTTGTTAAAGATGATGTCATTTCTCGTCCTCCATATAGACCAACATAAAGCCGCAACCCCCACCCGGATAAAAGCTTTAGATTATCTATCTACTCCATTTAACCAATTACCAAACATATTAGTAATATTAGATGGAGGCGGAAGATCATATGTGAAATTAACAGTACGCCAAAGAAGTTTAGCTAAAGGACAATCAATAAACAGATGTTGGATAGTCTTCTGATCCCCACAAAAAACACATCTCGTACATCCCGCTTTGCTAAATTATCCTTATTTAAAAGAACCTTGTTACTCAAGAACCACATGAAAATCTTGATTTTTAGGGGAACTTTAACCTTCCAGAGATACTTTCGCAGAAAAGGGGTATGGTCATTCATAAGATCCTCATACATAGATTTAACCGTAAACAACCCATTGGATGTCAAATCCCACTTTAAAACGTCATTTTCATCATTCAAGTTAACCCTGATCAATTTTTTACATAATTGTAACCATGAACTCCATTTATTACCTCGCAGCACCCTATGAAAAGTAATGTTCAACAGGGTTTGAGCTAACACATGAGCTACTGTAACATTCTTGTGGTGTACAATATTGTATAAGGACGGGTACTGATGAGCTAACGAAGTTTTTCCTAACCAAGCATCTTCCCAAAAACGAGTATTCCTCCCGTTTCCCACTTGGAAGTAACCTCTAGAAAAAAATTCCCTCTTGACTCCCATTAATCCCTTCCAAAAGGGTGAGTTAGTAGGTTTAGCCAGCACCTCATATAAAGTCTTATGCTTTAGGTATTTATTATGAAGTAACTCCTGCCACACCCCTTCTTCATTCAAAAGTTTGAAGAGCCATTTACTCAATAAACATTTGTTCTTTTTCAAGTACCTCAATACCTAATCCCCCTTGATCCTTGGGTCGACAAACGATATTCCATTTTGTAAGTCTATTTTTTTTTTATTCTCATAAGACTGCCAAAAGAACCTAGATCTATAGAAGTCCAGACGCTTCCTTACCCCAACAGGTATTTGTAGGAAGGACAACATAAACATAGGTAAGCTAGTTAAAACTGAATTGATAAGGACTAGCCTATCACCATAGGATAGTAATTTCCCTTTCCAGCATCCCAATTTACTCTAAAATCGGGTCTCCACCGGATACCAATCAGAATTCCTAAGTTTTCTGTAATGGATTGGGATACCCAAGTACCTAAAGGGAAGAATTCCAGCATCACATCCAAAGATCTGCCTGTACTGTTCTTCCTCATCCTTGGCCTTTCCAAAACAGAAAATGTCACTTTTATGAAAATTAATCTTAAGTCCGGAAAGCTCCTCAAACAAACAAAGAATTAATTTCATATTAACTGCTTTCTGGAGGTCATGTTCAAAAAAAAAGAATCGTATCATGACCATAATGTAATATAGAAAGACCACCCTCAACAAGATGTGGAATGAGTCCTCCTACTTGACCATCCTCTTTTGCTCGCCCAATTAAGATGGCTAGCATGTCGACTACAATATTGAACAACATTGGAGACAAATGGTCCTCTTGTCGCAATCCTTTTTTTGTTTGGAAATAATGACCAATATCATCATTCACCTTGACCCCTACACTCCCTCCTTGAACAAACTGTTTGACTATGTTCCCCCATTCTGCAGCAAAGCCTTCCATTCTTAAGGTTTGTTGTAAAAAGGGCCATTTCACCTTATCATAAGCCTTTTCAAAATCTATCTTAAACAACACCCCATCCATCTTTTTATTATGAAGTTCGTGAATTGTTTCATGTAGAATGACCACCCCTTCTAAGATATTTCTTCCGGGCATAAAGGCTGATTGAGTCGGTTTAATAACTCTTGGGGCGATCCCCGATATACGATTTGTACCAGCCTTAGTAAAAAATTTGAAACACACATTTAATAGACATATAGGTCTATATTGTTGTATTTGTACCACATCCTCCTTTTTGGGTAAAAGTGTTATAACGCCAAAATTCAATTTGTATAGGGGCAAATCCCCATTACTAAATTGAACAAATAACGCCATCAAATCATCTTTTAATTATTACATCCCAAATTTTTTGAGAAAACTCCGTCGGAAAACCATTCGGACGAGGAGCTTTATTAAGCTCCATCTGTGAGATCGCCTCAAAGACCTCCTCTTCAGTAAAAGGAGCTGTCAATATCTCATTGTCAACCTCTGAAATTTGCGAGATATCATGTATCACATCCTCCATTAGAGATATATTACTTGGCACCGGTGTCCCAAATAATTTCTTATAGAATTCAGTAATGTAAATTTTAAGATTATCTTCCCCAACAATAGTTTCCTCCTATTGCTCTAATTGGAAATTTTTCTTCTTTCGATGCTTATCATTTGCTATCAAACGAAAGTATCTCGTATTATTACCACCCTCCTGAATATGTTTAACTTTTGCCCTTTGAGCCCATTTAGATTCCTCATCCCTTCTTAATTTATTTAAACTCTCATTTGCTTTCTTCAGCTGTTCTTTTTCATTCAAACTCAAAGGATTTATTTCCGCTTTCAAATCTAGAGAATCAATCATATGTAACAATCTACATTTTTCTTGTTTGTACTTTCCACTTTGATTTTTTGCCCATCCCTTAAGGAATTTTCTTAAATGTCTCGACTTATTCAACCAAGTCTCCATCGGATTTGCCCCAACCAAAACTGATTTCCACTCCTTTACTATCATATCGAAAAACCCCTCTTGTCGCAACCAATGTAACTCGAAAGAGAATTTTGGCTTATTACCCAGTTGTGCCTTCACCCCTGAATCAATAAGTATTGGAGTGTGATCTGAATCAGCTCTAGTCAAAGCTCTAACTGTTACTAAAGGAAATTTTTGTTCCCAAGAGATGGACGCTAAAACTCTATCAAGCTTCGCATATGTAGGTTCATCCCTACGGCTTGACCATGTAAATTTCCTCCCCGTAAGTTCAATTTCACGTAAATTCAGGTGCTCAATGATTGCATTAAAAACAAAAGGCCATCTTGCCCTGAAATTGTCATTATTTTTCTCTTCCCTTTTTCGTATAATATTGAAATCACCCCCTATCAACATAGGTAATGTTTCAGATTCACAAGTTCTTACCAATTCGGCTAGAAATTCAGCTTTGTGTGCATCTTGGTCAGCCCCATAGATCGGCACCAAGATCCATTCAAAATCATCCCTCTTGCATTTAATATGGAGCTTTACACAAAACTCTCTAGTGGTAAAATTTAACACCTGAAGTGTGTCTGAGTTTATTCCCACTAGAATACCCTCAGAACGACCATGAGGTGGTAAACAAAACCAAACAAAATTATATCCCGCAGCAAGTTGAGTCAAAAAGGATATAGAGAAGTTAGATCTTCCAGTCTCCAACAAGGCTATGAAGTCTAACTTATGCTCCCTAATCGCCTCTTTGACAAACAAATGCTTAGCAATATCACCAAAGCCCCCCAGATTCCAATTTATGCCTTTGACATTCTGCATTAAGAAAATTGTTTTTTAATTCGTTTCATCGAACTCTTGCGAATATTGTTGGTATCATATACTTTTATCTGTCTTATTTTCTTTTCTCTCACAATCGGCTTAAGATTCTCAAGATAATCCTCTACCCCCAACGGAGCATCATCCTCGTCTACTAGATCCTCACATAGAGTAGAAACTTTTGATATAACAAGTGTGGACAAATCATGTTTTTTACTCATATGTTCAGTCTTATTATTTTGCAACATTGTAAGTATTCGGTCCTCCTCTACCAATTTAATTCCCTTAATAGATTTTGTCACTTCCCCCTCCGAGACACCTAAGGCTACTCCTAACCTCTCCGCTCTATGAGTAATTTCAGCATCTGGAATATTAATAATGGAGAATTTTGGAACAAAAGGTTTACCTGGACTACAAGAAGTCCCACGCATCTGTGCGTTTCTCCTGGCCTTCTCCATCTGAGTCATATCCCCATCAGGTCTGCTTTCCAATCTAGCGCTGGAGCTTACTTCAGTTGAAGCCTTTGGAATCACCCCAAAAGCAATAATGTCCTCCAAAGTTGGTTGAGCTGGTATGATTGGTGAACTCTTCATTAGAGAAAGAGACAAAGTAGGTAATCCATTATTAGGAGAATCAGAAACATGTGTAAGAGACTCACCATTAATCTCCATAGATGAGGTAGCCCCCATCCTTCCATGAAGACCCATGGTATGCACATCCTCTTTAGCAGCAATTTTGGACCCTCCCTTGGCTCCATGTACTGATTGATCCAACGAGTCAACCAATATTGGCTTATTAGACCCACCTACAACATAAGTGTTACTCCTATGATATAAATTTTCTGATGTAGAGTTTACCACACCCGGCCCAAAATTAACCAATACCTCTTTAAAATTTGAAAAATCTGAACTCATACCTTTGTGTACATTAACCTGATGATCCCAAAGAATCTGAGACATGATCAGCAATCATCACCTTATCATTGGGCATCATCAGTTCATCATTACTGCATCCAAACAAACCTGCCGCAGCCAGAGAATCTGTGCATGGCCAGATCTTCTGTGGCACTAGCGAGTGACGCGGTGCAGCCAGGCCCTGCGCCCCCTTCACAGAGGATCCCGCCTCTGGGACATCTGCAGTCGACCGCTCCCCCACGTGGCCTCTCCAGGTCGACTGGCGACCAGCAGTCTACGCCTTACCGACATTGTCGTCTGCAGCGGAGAGAGGGGGCCCGGCCTTCAGCTGAGCAGCCAATGGGCATGCTGTAGCGGTATGGCCCAGCTCTCGCTGTCGGCCATGCAGCTCCCCAGGCTGACTGCCCTACTGCATGCACTGGCGTGGAGCGCCAGTTGGCACAGTATCTTCTGGTCCCCTGCAACGCCCAATGGCAGCCACAACACACTTCTCCCCACGCCCGACCAGCTCCGATCCCGAAGCAGATCCGCTGCTACCAGCATCTGCATGGAAATCAGTGCAAAACGTGTCTTTTAGTGAATGAGTTTGAACATGCAATAATGGCTCAGAAAATAGCTTATTTTTGTCTGATTTTGAAACAGATGGGGACAAACCTGGAGTATTAAGTTGTACACTCATTGACCCAATCTGAATAGCATCAAACTTCTGAAGTTGCTCTTGCATCCCTTCTATACCATTATTCACATTCGAAGCATCATTTTCATTATTATTGGAAGTAGCATCCTCTTCAGGCCCTTTGTGATCCATGTCCATAGTTTGTCCACCACCAACATTTCCTTGATCCCGATGTGCATCATCATTCCCATTATTACCATTATTAGCATCGACCATGTTCACTTCTTGAGATCCTTGGTTTGTCTCCACCTCAAAAAGGAGTTTAAAAAACACCCTCCTAATGAACACATCACTGTTAGCAGGAATAAGCCTACTGTCCAAGCACCCAATCTTGGTCCTTAGCACCTTGTTCTTGCGAGTCCATGTTCACATCTAAAGTTTTCCTAAAAAGTGTTCCAACTCCCCACAATGATAGATAATCTGATCTCATATCTGATGGCAACCCAGAGACCCTAACCCACACTTCTGGCAACATATACAAAGGTTCCTCCAAAGATGACCAAAGGTAAAAGATAAGCAAGATTCCCTATCCTGACAAATATAAGTCCCAAAATTATTCAACCTCCGGACTTCCTGCTTACTAGGTAACTTAACTCTATAAATATTGTCCCTCAGGTGAAATACATCCCAATTAAATTTCTCAGAGGGCACAATTCTTTTCAGTTGCTCTATACTTTCAGGGATTGTCATTGCCTCTCCATCAACTGTGAATTTAGCCAATTTAGGATTCTCCACTTTAGCTTTGAAGGCTCCACAAGGCATCTCAAAGAACATCAGAGCTTCATTAGCATACCCATGCATGGTGGCAGTCGGTTTTGGAGCTTGTAACAGATGACACACAGAGGCAATATGATGAATGGACTCACACAAATCACAAAAAGTTGTAGGACAATCATCAATATAGTGCCCTGGCTTCTTGCAACGGAAGCATGACGTCTTGTCCTCCTTTTTCTTCTTGGATGGACCCGACCCTTTTACCTTGGATCCTCCATCTTGAGCCTCTGTACCGTTTTGGGTTGGTGCCTCCTCTTGTTGCTGCACTACATTTGGTGTCGCAGCCGACACCATTGTACTGTTATTTGGAACACCAACTGCAGCTTCAGAAGTTTTAGCTGGAACATGAGCAGCCGTTGTTGCAACAACTTCGGCGGGCTTTTGAGCAGTTGCCACCGCAGCCACCACCGCCTGAACTGTCTGCTGTAAGAGATTGGCATCTATACCACCCCTTGCTGGTCCCTCGTGCACATTGGGACGATACCGTTGCTGATACCCCCTGCCTGTGTTGTTCCACCGCGGCTGATAATCGGAGTAGTTCATGTTGGATTGCTGGTACCCCCTATGGAACTGCCCATGCCCGCCCCAGGAGTTGTCATTGTACCCATGGCGAGCCTCATTGCCGGCACCACTTGCCTCTCCCTGCACGAAGTTCAGGCCAAACCCAATCCCTTGTGCACCTCAACCTCCACCAAAGCCACGTCCCGCAGCAGGAGCGTGGGCAGCACCATACCCCTGGCCGGCAGCATGTGCATGCCCGCAGTGAGCACCCTAGCGCCCACGCGCTGGAGCACCGCGCGCAGCAAACCCTCCACTTCAGACTCATTCTATATATACCAGATCTTGGGCAATGTAACACGATCCTGGGCAATTTCAGACTCGACTGTTAGCAGCCGGTGGCCTGGCAGGAGCGGGTGGCATCCTGAGCAGGGCGGCCTTTGCAGGAGCCGGTGGTGCTGTTATCTGGCTGGCACACGGTGAAGACGACGTCCCGGTGGATAATGTCTCAGGTGAATAGAAGAGTAAACTAGGGCGACCGCTTCTTATAGCTTTTCTACCGCATGCATATACGAGTACGAGGGACGTATGCAAATACATGTACATGTTGTATTTTTTGGAACATTCAGAAGAAATGCTGATGTGGCAGGAAAAACCAGATTAAATTGGAGGAAGTGGTAAGTCCAAGTTTTTAAAGTTTGAGGGTGAAATATGAACCAACTCAAAGTTTGGGGTTATAAACTGAACTCCAGGATAAGTTTAGGGATGTAATATGGACTTTCTCTTATTTTCTTTGACTAAAATTACTTTAAATATATAAAGATTTTTATAAAATTAGTACTATTAATTTTGTCAATACGAATCTAATGATACAAATTAGGTATTATATAATCAAAATTTTGTTGCTCAATTTTTTTTTGTCAAAGTTTATCTCAAAATTTTGTTGCTCAATTTATTTAACGCACGTAGTATATGGATCAACACTGAGGCAGGCACCTTCTGTAAAAAGAAAAAAAAAGAATGGAGCTGGAGGCAGAGGTCAAGGTTGTAGCGACGTGGGATGCACTTCGGAGCCACCATCCATGATTCCTCGAGAATAGATCGTCATTCGACAATTCAACATATCAACCAGACCACCAAAGAACGAGCTATGGTAGAACCCAAAATCACCAACAAGGCAACAAGGTGTAGTGGTACTTCTCATTTCTTCTCCACTTCTAGGAACAATGGCCTCAGCTGGGAGCACTCTTCTCCTCTGGCTCCTCCTGTTGCTGCAGTCGGTTGCCATTTCCACAGCATCGAGCCGTGGCATCCGTGTCGAGCTAAAGCACGCAGACACACGCGGCGACTTCACGGGGACCGAGCGCATCCGCCGCGCCGCCGAACGGAGCCACCGCCGCGTCAACGGCTTGCTTGACACTGGCATCTCATCCACTGCAACGCTCAAGGGCGACGGCATTGAAGGAACGGCGACAGTGCACGCGAGCACGGCGACGTACCTCGTCGACCTCGCCATCGGCACGCCGCCGCTCCCGATCACCGCCGTCCTCGACACGGGCAGCGACCTCATCTGGACGCAGTGCGACGCGCCCTGCCGGAAGTGCTTCCCGCAGCCCGCGCCGCTGTACGCGCCGGCCGGGTCCGCCACCTACGCCAACGTCTCGTGCCGCTCCCCGCTCTGCGACGCGCTCCGCGTCGACCCTAGTTCGCACTGCTCGGCGGCCGAGCGCGGCTGCCCGTACTACTTCTCGTACGGCGACGGCACCTCGACCAACGGCGTCCTGGCCACGGAAACGTTGACCTTCGAGTCTGGCGCCGCCGTGCACGGCATCGCCTTCGGCTGCGGCACGGAGAACCACGGCAGCACGGACAACTCGTCGGGGCTGGTCGGGATGGGGAGGGGGCCACTGTCGCTGGTGTCTCAGCTGGGCGTCACGAGGTTCTCCTACTGCTTCACGCCCTTCAACGACAAGACGGCGAGCCCTCTCTTTCTCGGCCCGTCGGCGGCGGCCCTCTCGACCGCCGCCAAGTCAACGCCGTTCGCGCCAAACCCATCCGGTGGCGGGCGCACGAGCTCCTACTACTACCTCAACCTGGAAGGGATCAGCGTCGACGACACCCTGCTGCCGATCGACCCCGTCGTGTTCCAGGTGTCGCCGATGGGCGGCGGCGGGTTCATCATCGACTCCGGCACGACGTTCACGGCGCTGGAGGAGCGCGCGTTCCTGGTGCTGGCCCGCGCGTTCGCGGCACGCGTGGGGCTCCCGCTGGCCAGCGGCGCGCACCTCGGGCTCAGCCTCTGCTTCGCCGCTCCGGAGGGGAGGACCGAGGCCGTGGACGTGCCGCGCCTGGTGTTCCACTTCGACGGCGCGGACATGGCGCTTCCCAGGGAGAGCTACGTGGTGGAGGACCGGAGCACCGGCGTGGCATGCCTCGGGATGGTGAGCATGCGGGGGATGTCGGTGCTGGGCAGCCTGCAGCAGCAGAGCATGCACGTCCTCTATGATCTCGAGGGCATCCTGTCGTTCGAGCATGCAAAATGTGGTGAACTTTAGTGAGTACACAAAATTACTCTTTGGGAAAATTCTGTAAGCATACTATAATGTGTAAATGTTTTCGAATAAGTTGCTCTAGATTTACCGTTCAGTCATATAGCATTTTTAGGAGCCATTTCGCCTCCGTGCTCTTTGAATGGTAATCTTGTCACAACCTTATGTACGGTTGGCCTGTGCATGTGTGCTGACCCGCTTTATTGCTTTAAGTTTCTGACTTTGTCGCCGCTGAACTTGAGCCCGCGACCGCCTCCATGGTGAGTTGGTGACGCAGTTGATGCATGTAAAATGCATACATAATTATTGCACTTTATTGTATCATATTATTATATATTTGCATCTTATATAATGTTATTACTATGATTATGATGTTTTAGGGGATTTTCTAAACAATCTTCCCTCCTCCGGTTCTAATTCGGTCTGGCAGAACACGCCACTTTTTAGTGTTTTTTTTTACTTTTTAGTAGTTACGGGACTCCAAAAAGGATAAAATTAGGGACCACGCTTCGGAATTTTTGAGACGAACAAAATGAGCTAAAATGGATCACCAGGTGGTCAACATGCTGGGTAATTAAGAGAGAGGGTGGCACGGCCTCCTCCTATGGCCGCGCCACTAGACCTCTTTCAGCCCTTGAGCGTCCGTTTCGCCTCATATTTTCGCGAACCGACTTGTTTTGTCCTAAAAACTACTATATATGCGACCACGGGAGGTTTCATCGAAGCTGCGACGGTGGAGGTAAAAAAACAAATAAATAGAGAGTCAGCAGGCCGCCGCCGGCGGAGATCGGAGGGGCGAAATGCTACCGGAATCGCCTCCGATGGACTCCACCCCCCCCCCCCCCCTTCCGGTGAAGGCATCAACACCATCTTCATCATCTTCATCAACATCTACACAACTCTTCATCATCCCCCTCTGTAAACTCTTGGCAAACATGATGTATGATGCAATATACTGTTTTCACATGATCTATTGTATCTCTATGTCGATGTTTGAGTAGTGAATTGTTCATGGCAACTGATATATAGTTTGTTGTTGGTTCCATACAAGTATTTTTTATCTTATATGATGGTCTTTTGTATTGATATATGAGTGCAAATATGTCAAGGGGATGCATAAGGTTATCTCTGTTGCACGTTGACATGATGAGGGATAACTGGAGTGACAGAAACCTTGTCCCGATTCTTAGATGCATGTTAACGGGGGGGGGGGGCAATTATGGGTTTCCTTAAACTTACAACGGTGGTTGGACATTCTTAAATGCATGTCTTAATAAAAAATTTGTTTGCTCATGAAAATGGCCTTAGGATCAATCACTAGGGATGTAGCTGCACATGCATATGGCTACACATATCTATGGCTCCTCCCTAGAAGAAGCACTAAAAAGACTATAATGAGTTTCACTAATTGTGACAACCACACATGTGAAATAGAAATTTGCATGAACACTCCACTTCACTTCACTCCACTTCATCTCATTCCATTTTACTTTATTGCACTTTACTTATTCTTGCACTAGTTTTACTTCTTGCATTTTAATTTTAGCATATATAGTTTATAGTAGAAACCTCTACACACACATACCATATCTCCTAGCTTTGCATAGAAGGTCATATAAGTGGGTTATAGAGCTTTAGAGAAAAGATAGTTTACCTTCAGCTTCGTGGATTCGACACTCAATACTTATCGAATTGTACTGCGGTGATCCCCTGCACTTGAGGGTTATTAGCGGTCCATGAGAGCAGGCAGCACCACAACCAGATTCACCACCAGCGTCAGCTACAACAACGATGTGGTATAGGGTTTACCGATCTTGGGAGTTTTTTTCCCAAATTGAACTAATTTGATTTGATTTTTCAAAATTATTGGATACAATGTGTGAGGTGGGTGGTGCTCGTGGTTGGCAATCCTCGTTAAAGCATTCTGATCGAAGAAGGCAAGATGGATATCTTAGAATATTTGAACTTCACAATCGACCAAAAGAAGAAGGTGGAAGATGAGCTCGAGCTAGCTCATGAGAAGTCACGGAAGATAGAGGAGTCCATGAAGAACATTGAATAAGATAAGAAAAAATAGAAGATGAAAAGATGCACTTGGAGTTGTATATCGCTGACATAGTTGATGACTACAAGGATAAAACGAACAAAAAAATTGAAAGATGGGGAGAATAAAATACATGTTATAGAGAAAGGAATTTTCCTTCAATATGCATTTGGCGTAATTATGATCTTAGTCGCGATTATAATTGCAATTATACGTCTCTTTTGTGCTTTGAAGTAGTTGTGTTTGTATCCAAGTTGAATTTCGGAAGCTGTTTTACTCCTTCTGTTGTAGTTGAGCAACGTGAACTCCTATTTTATTTTTCTCTCCTCTCCCAAAAACTACTTTTTGGGAAGGAGTTTTACTCCTTTTTATGGAAATGCTCCAAGGCTTGAGATTTTGCACATTGATATAATACATCGTTATCGACACATATGATTTTTTCACAAATTTTTAAAATTTCAAAATGCTGCTATCAATTTTTCAAAAAAGGGTTTGTATGTTGTCCGAGTTTCATTTGTTGTTTCTGCTCAATGGTATAAATTCTATAACATATATGTTGGGTGTATCTAATATTTATCGACTTCATGGTTAAAGATAGATCATGTAAAACAAGAAATCCATATAAATAGAGACTGACTATGAATATTACTAGATTTCAGCCACTCCAAAGGATGCGTTTGTCAGGTGGCATATTATCCACACGAATAGCCGGTCAAGTATAACTTCAGTAGTTTGGCAAGGCAATACTAAGCACGATGGCGACGACGAACGTAGCAGAGATGAGGAGAACGAACAATGGGCGTCTAAAATTTAGGAACAGAAAGCTCCTCCTGAAAAGAAACAAGAAGTGCGACAGGCTTGACGGGCGCTCGTATATGTTGACAAGTCCTCTCCATCCGGCTCGACGCCACACCACCTTTCCCAGCCCAAGACGCAGCGGCACCCAGATGCCAGGGAAGCAGAAGAGCACTGAAGCTAAGGAGAAGATGTACATGAAGACGATGAGCCAGCGGTTGACTGAACCAAGGACGAGGTGAAACCCAAATGCAAATGCAGCAATCATAAACTGCGATCCCACGGGCACCAGCCCAGACGCCAGCAAGTTGTACCAGAGACGGTGGCCGTGTGGAATCTCACGTGCACTGCCATAGATGTGGAAGCAGGTGGCGACGATGGAGCAGACGAATGCTACGGTGTCTGACACCACGAATGCTCTGAACGCGAAACGTCTCGCCAGTACTGCCGTCCCCGCATGAGCGTGGTCGTCGGCGACGAAACCCCCGGGTACGGTGAAGGCTGCCGCGAAAGCCACGGTGGCGATGAGAACAGATGCAATTGTCCCGCTTTTTGTCATGTCATCTCCTTCCGCCGGGGCGTCCTCTTCGGCGGGCTTCTCGTAGAAACGAAGAACGCCATCTAGAGTACTTGGTGCTCTCAACCAATACAGACAGTCTGACGCAATGACACACGGATCCTGTGGACAAAAGAATACTAGCTTTTCAGTGCGGTTTTAAGTATCTGGATAGGAAGAAGTGCATGGCTAGTCTTTTAAGTATACTGGCTTACAGCACTGTTTTTTTTATATCACCTACATTTTCTATATGGCTGGCTAATCTGTAGCAACAGAGAGTACTCTCTGCGAGCCGCAGAGCATAGTGGGGGGCTCTTTTGGTTGGCGAGATTTGAAAAACAGGGGATAGAATATCATGACATTTGAGAAATCTCACATGAATTTAAAACGCATGAATCAATATAAAAAATTGCTTGCTCCGTAGGAAAACCGCAGAAAATTGGATTGAGTACATGTCATAGTTGTTATAGACATGTAGATTTTTTCTCAATAGGTTTCACCTCTGCTAAAATGCTATAATAGGATTGTAGCTTACGATAGCAATTCATAATTTCTTTCCAGGATTCATTTCTTTGATCCAAATAGACTCTAAAAAATATATATGGATTAAAATCCTATAAAAATTCTTTGAACCAGATAGGCCCTGACAAAGTAAATGAGAAGTCATGCATGCTATCGACTTTTGTGGCGCTAGAGGGGTAGGAGACTGCGCACACAACCGTGTGCGCCTTTCATCGCAGCTTGAATATAAATTTCATGGCAATACTTATACCGTTTCAGTGAGCGGAGACACAAAGTGTAACTGGCTTGAAAGGTTGAGGAGCGAAAGTATGACCAAATAGTAGGCAAAACATGGGGTGAGTGTGTGTGCGTACGTGTGAGCATCTTTGATTATAGTGTGTTCGCAAAAAAAACATGTATGTATGAGGATGTTGTATATCACGGAGTTAAGAGAAGATATATTTACCAGGAAATAGTAAATCCGTCCGTGTGCTCTTTTTCGATAAAGGGAATATATTAATATCAAAACGATACCAATTACACCCAGCCTCTGCAACAACGCACCACCCTAATGGCACTACGGATGCACACAGCCAAAAAGGAAAAGAAAACTAAGAAACAAAAGTCCCGCTACGTATCTCGGCCTAACAAGAATACATCCACCGCAAGACAACACCTGAAATACAGACTCTCCAAAAACGACGCCTCAAGAAGGGAACAATGCGCTAACACCATCGTCGCCCGATCAACGATCTTAGGTTTTCACCCGAAGATAGCTCTCAAAACAATGCCTCCAACAAGGTCATTGCCACAACCTTAAGGCCAGACCTTGGGTTTTCACCAAAGGTAGGACTCGAACTTCACTGTATTGTCGCCCCCACTTTCATACCGTGAGGCCGGAACACCAAGCAAGTCCCTCAACAGCGCGGAGACTTGAACCTCCTTAGCTAGTCCTCCCTCCGGCCTTCATGAACTTCTCTTCTTCCGACTTTCATCATGGATCCATAGTCACTTGATGTCAACACAGAAAAAGAGCTTCGCGCCGCTCCCTCCAGAACCAATCGGTCGGAATAAAAGCATGGGTGCGCACGACCGAATACCACCGATCCAGCAAACTCCAGGCAAAGCACATTACATTCGCCGGCGGAGCCTTGGAACTCAACACTCCGGCTAGATCACGAGTCCAGGCCTCCGGTAGGTCTTCCTCTTCACGCAAGAGAGACCCTAGGACCACCGCCTTTATTCAGGTCGGACCCCCACGTCGGCGCAACCCTCCACCGGCGACTCCGTCGCCGGCTTCCAAGCATCTCCATCTCGCCGCCGGAATGCGGTGATAGATCGAAAGATCCACCACCACCAACCGCAGGACGACCCTCTCCGGCGAAGAAGAGCGCCACCTCCACCATCGTACCCAAGGCTGCTGCCCCGGGCGACCTCGTGTGCTCTTGCAAGGCGAGAAAGATCTCTAGCAGTTAGACCGTCCTTGTTGGTAATGCCCATGTCCACACTTAGTGTCGCCAATAGTAAACTTACAATCCCAGGGTATCCACCTTGAACAGCAAGATGGAGCGGTGTATTTCCTTCCGAATCCGTGGCATTCAACAGCATGGCTAACTTGTCATTTTGGCAAATGTGGCGGACCACACTGTCCTGACCATGCTCGACAGCACGATGGAGAAGGTTTCTTCCTTTATCATCAACCAGTTCATAATAGTTGGGGCATCTCTTTATGAGCTCACAGACGGTTCTTGTTTCCCCCACCATAGCCGCAGTATGGACAGGAAATGATCCATCGTTATCAGAAATGGTAGCTAGCCTGAGGGAAGCATGATCATCCAGGAAGAGCTTCACGATATCAAGTGCTCCGTAAAATGCTGCAAAATGGAGAGGCGTTCTTCCTGATGAATCAACTCTGGTCAGCAAGGTTGGACCTTTTGGCTCCCAGCCCAGTATTGCTTGAACTATTTCTGCTTGAAGATTGGACAGCTTGTCAGCAGGTGAAAAAGCACATGTAAAAATTTGTTACTGAACTAAAGGGTTCTGCTAGTTCTAGTTCTCAAATCCTATACCATCAGATTTGCATCGTGATTACTTGACTTGCAAGTTAGGTTGCAACTGCTTTTACAAGTTTTCAGTTGCAACTAAAAATAGAGCGTTAGATTTATTTCCTGATTCATGGTAACGATGAGTTGCAACATGCATTGCAACTAAGATTCGATGTCATGTGTGTAAGAACCACTCCGTAAGTTAGTTCTGAGTGAACTAAGAATTAGTCACACCCGTAACTAAAAAAGCTGAAAATCTTTTTGTCAACTGTCAAGTGAACAAACAAGATAACAAAGCCGAACAAGTACCGAATCGGGAAAAAAAAGCAATGTTTAAAATAGCCGGCTACAGGATATAGCCGCGGCTTCCTAAAACAGCTATAACCCGGCTATAGCCTGGCTATAGCCGGCTATTTAAGGACTTTGACATCTTTTAGCGGGCTAATGCAATTAACCGCACCATGCGGGAAAGAGCTCGGCTATAGCCGGCTATTTTAAACTATGAAAAAAAGCCGAACAAGAACCTTTTTTTTTATAGCAGCCGAACAAGTACCTTCTGGTAGTATTATGCAGTGCTATTTCTCAGTCGTACCTTTGCCAGCAGTCGCCGCGACATGCAAAGCGGTCCGTCCCTCCGGACCAGAAAACGACGCCGGCGACGGTGTTCCATTCCGCGAAGGTCGTAGCAGATGGCGGACCATCTGTACGGACTTAGTAGACGCCGCCAGGTACAGAGGCGAGACACCCCCGTCGCCGTCGATCGCTACCGAGGACATGTCAGGGACCTCCGTCATTAGCAGATCCACCACGCCCGCACGGCCGTGCCGGACGGCTTCGTACAAGGCGGTGGCGCCTGTCTGGTTCCTCGCCAGCAGCGCGGCCTCCTCGTCCGCCCCGCCGGCTCGCATCGCCGACAGGAGGATGGCCGCCACATCCATGTGCCCAGCCTTGGCCGCGCAGTGCAGCGGCGTGTCGAGGCACCTGTTGCGCGTGGCCACCAGCGACGGCGCCCTCTCACAGAGAAGCGTCGCGAGCTCGACGTGGCCGCGGCTGGCGACAAGATGCAACTCCGTGTTCCCGTTGCTCGCCACGCCTAGAAGAAAGCAGCCCGGTGCCGGTGCCATGGCATGGACGTTTATTGCGACCTGGCCAGTGGTCTGCTGGCGGCCATTGCTCAGCATCGCCTCCATGCGGACCTTGTCGCCGGCGGTTAGCACTAGCAACAACTCCGCGTCAAGCGTCATCTTGTGGTCAGGGCCGAACTCCACTGCTGCAGTGAGGACGGCCGCCATGATTGATTTGGCAGGTCTGATCCGATCTGTGGTTTTCCTCGTGCTGGTGCTTGTCCCCAACGTTGGTAGATTTGTTAAGGACACATGAGACTGAGAGACGACTCGGCTGTCGGCTCCCCGTTCAAGGTCAAGTAAAATATACTCATATATTTCCGCTTTGTCTGAACCTTCGTTTGTTTGCGTAAGATGCGTTTGGTTGCGCACTCGCAGCGCTTTAGGGTGAGTTAGCGAGCTATTAGCTGTATCTAGCGCTAAAAGGACATGCTTTTAGCGGGAGTAATGTGAATTCGCTATAGTGATGCTATAGCGAAGAGATAGCAAGCTATTTAGTATTAACGTGGTGGAAATGATAACCTATTAGGAAATGATAACCTATTAGAATCTCGTGGTTCGTGTTTATATAGTGTAGGAAAGGCCCATACGATGGCGTATACAAGAGAGGTATGTATCTGTGTGGAGTACTTCTCCATACCGTATCATACACGTATTACATGTTGTCTAACAACCTCCTTTAATCTAAATCTTCGATTTCGCCTAAATTCATGAAGACTCATAACTGGGAAGTGCCTTTTTTGATATAAACTTGATGTCTAGATGTTTACCTTTTGAAATAAACTTGATGTCTAGATGTTTACCTAACAGTCGTTCACGAATAAAGTGAAAATCAATTTCTATGTGTTTTGTGCGAATATAAATGATGAGGTCTAAGATCCCGTTTGTGGCCCGATCTTGCGGTTGACCCGAAATCCAAAGGAGGGAGAGAGGGAGAGCGCGAAGAACACGATGAACACGAGGAACTCACGCACGCACACCAACCCGATACAACCGATACTTACCCCCGTGGCTCGATGGACCACGCCAATAGAATCAACCCGGAAGAGACGCGCGGTAGAATCCCGGAGTGAGAGATCGGTGTTGGAGACGGAGACCGGTGAGGGAGAGAGAGTGGAGCACACTAGAATCTCACTCACAAATATCCAAATCTCAACAAGGGTTGCCTTGGGTACAAAGGGGATGAAACCCTAGGGAGACAAAGCTCAAATCCATGTCTAAGCCTAAATCTTGTCTAAGGGGTAAAGGGGATGACCTAGGTGCTTATATAGAGGTACAAGGCGACTTGGGTCGAAAAGGTACGCGGTTGATCGACTCGGGCCGTTTCCGGTCGAGTCTGTCCCGTGAAATCCGGTCAACCGGGTTTCAATCGGGAGACCGGGCAGCCTGGTGCAGGGCCGGTCAACCGGCCGCCAACCGGGAAGTTCGCAAAGTTTCCCGGTTTGGCGTCGGTACGATGCCGGTTGTCGTCGGGGTGGATCCGGCGGGCCGGTCGGCCGGCCAGGACCGGCCGGCCGGGGGCCCGGTTTGCCGGCCTCGGGCCGGTGGGCCTCTTCCTCCCGCCTCTTCCTCTTCCTTCTTCTCTTCTTTCCTTCTTCTTCTTCTTCTTCTTCTCTCTTCCTTGCACCATGGGAGTTCCTTCTCTCTTGGTCCTTGTCGATGTCGGCACCTATGGACACCATGATGATAGGCATGAGGTAGCATACCATTCAAGTTGGTGTTGAGGTCAACCATAGAGAGGAAAGAGTTCACCTTGACATATATGGCGGGGGTTTGTGTTGTTGGTCCACTTGGGGGACTCCTTGGCCATGGTGTAGCGTCGACGGTAGGCGGGGCTACATCATCTCCCCCCCCCCCCCTTGGGGAAGAGTCGTCCTCGACTCTTGTTCTTCCTCCTCACCGACGGTGTAGTCCATGACGCTTGTCCCATGTTGTGGTAGAGGGATAAAGTCGCGGTCGAAGAAGAGCTTGGGGAAAAACAACTTGCGAATGGAAAGCTTGTGCATGCCAAATTTGTGATCGGCGAACAAAAGGCTCTCAATACAACACGAAGCATCAAGTCGTTTCTCCAAGAGGCATTTGGCAAAAATGGGAACCAAAAGAGTGTCGATGTATCCAAAATGTGGTAGGGCAAAAATTTGTGCATGTAAGAGTTGTAATGTGTCAAAAATGTGTGGTGTAGCATTGTCCCAAACAAGTGGAACAAACAAAAGGCAAGTGTCGGCGGCAAAATTTGGGGCAAAATTGTTATGTGCAATGGCAAAGGGATTGAGACTTTGAACTTGGGAGAGTATGGTTGGCTTGAGCCGAGTATGAGTGTCCTCAAGTGTGAAAGAATCCATTGCAATTGCCAAAGATGAAATAAGAAATCCAAAGAAGAGCAACTTTTTGTGTGACATGTGGCACAAGATGCATAAGGTGTCTCTCACATATATGACATGGTCCTTGAGAATCTCGGAGTGTATGATGATATCATCACGACATACAACAACCATTGTGCCAACAAGATGTGTCAAGATATGTTGCATAAGAGGCAAAAGAGTTGACGAGGAGTTGGACCAAACCGGAAACTCGACAAGGCAAGTCGGAAACACACGAGGGCGAAGGCTTGTGGGAACATACCCTTTGATGTGATTCCCGCGGGTTAGGTCCTTGTTGGGGTAGCTCTCAATTGCGCGTTTCGTGAGCTCATGCTCCGTGGCGGTGGCAGTTGTTGTGCGGGTACCTATACACACAATAGAGAGAACAAAAAGCGTGTGTGCATGGTAGAGGAACACATCATCCATCATGATGTTCCATGTCTCGTGCACATCACCATTAGTGTCAAGCAAGATAGTATGAAATGCATGGCGATGGTGCATATGGCAAGAAGGTGCATTCATGGCATGTGGCAACTCATGATCATAAAAATGGAGAAGGCTATGGGGGCCATCTCGTGGACAATGAAATAGGCATTCTTGCATACCAAGCATAGGAAAGAGCAATTATTCACAATCTTGGAAGCAAGGATCATGGAATGGTGCAAACATTTGGGGCAAAGCATGTTCAACATTTTATCATTGTTGTCGACAACCCTATGGAAGGAGCAAGTGTTCATCAAGGGTGTCACAACACAAGCATGATCATAATCATTGCAAGCAAGCGGGGAAAACGTGAAACTCTCATAGCATGGCATGGTCATTGTATCACACTCAATCAATTCCACATGATCAACAATGTTATCAAGCAAAGCATCACATGGGAACATGAAAGTAGCATGTGATGTGGCAAATGGATCATCAAGATCATGCATGCACTCATAAGTCATCATGTCCACTAGTGGGATCATGGCATCATCAACACCTATGTTGTTACCTTTGTAGGCCGACTCATTTGAAGTAGGTGTTGTGGAAGTAGGAGGATCCATGTGGTCGACATGTCCATCTTGGAGCAAGCATGGTGAGATATCATCATCTTCATGCACCATGTACATCTTCTCCATGATCGGGAACTCGTCCTCCGTGGAACCTAGTGCAACATAAGAAGACACAAACGAGGGAGAGGTTAATGTGTTAGCAAATGCGATGTCCTTCATGTAACTATCATCTACCTCTCTCAACTCGTTTGGTGTATCACTCATGTCCTCCAAACGGAAGCACTCAAACTCACATATGGGGTGGAAGTCACTCAACTCACTATCACTCTCACTCAAGTGGGCTAAGTGGCTCTCATGCTCACATGGGATTGGTACCAACTCATCGATCAAGCATATAGGAGTAGGCTCAACTTTCTCATCTCCATGCGCCTGCTTGGTTGAAGGGAAGTTCCCATGCTCAACCATCTCAACTCTATCGCCTCCCAAGTCGTCCTCCATCGGTGGCGCCGTAGTGTCGTGGAGAGCTATGCTCGGATCCACATCATCCTTGCGTTGGCCTTGGAGGTCTTCATCTTGAAGTGTGGGCGCCGTAGGCTTCTTGGTGGCTTGGGCTTGTAGCTCGTCGAAGTGGAGCATGTCGGTGCTCGTCGATGTGCATTGCCATGCCATGTGACCCTTGGCCTTGCATACCTCACATAGGAGATTGGGACATTCCCGTGGAGGGTGGCCTTGTTGCTTGCACTTGTAGCATCGGAGTCCATAGGCATATGGCGAGCTAGAGGCCATTGTGGTGGTGGCACAAGAGGTGGAAGTCGCCGTAGGCGGAAGGTATGCGCGATGTGCACTTTCCATCCTCGGAGTGGTAGACACCAAATGATGGTGTTTGTCGTCTTTATGTCGAGGATCTCGTCTTCGTACATCATCACCATGGCTTGAGTGGTGCCGTCGAAGATCCGTGGAAGATGTTGGTCGATGGCGATCATGAAGTGGCTTGTGGCGGCGAAGCTCATGTGGTGACGTATGTCGATGTAGACCATGAGGTGGTAGTGGTCGATGACTATCATGAGATGGTGTGAGTCGATGACGGTCCTTGCCATGCCGAGATGATGGCTCATGCGACTTGGCATGTTGCTTGCGGTGCCTTGTGGAGCTTGGAGAAGAGTGTCGATGACGATCATGTTGTGGACGCTCTTGATGCTCCATATGATGTACTTGAAGTCGACGATCTTGTGCATAAGCACTCTCATGGTGGCGCTTTGTGGAGCTCGGAGAAGTGTGTCGATGGCGCTCATGATGGGGACACTCTTGATGATCCATAAGATGGTGCCATCGTGGAGGTCCTCTATCTTCATATGTAGCTCCATAGGCCAAGTAGGAGGACGTGGGAGTGATACGTCTCCGACGTATCGATAATTTCTTATGTTCAATGCCACATTATTGATGATATCTACATGTTTTATACATACTTTATGTCATATTTATGCGTTTTCCGGAACTAACCTATTGACGAGATGCCGAAGGCCAGTTCTGTTTTTGTTTTGGTTTCGAAATCCTAGTAAGGAAATATTCTCGGAATTGGACCAAATCAACGCCAGAGTCTTATAATTGGACGAAGCTTCCAGAACACCCGAGAGCCGGAGGGGCCCGGGGCCCACACGCCACCGTGGCGCGGCCGAGGGGGCGCCCTCTAGTGTGGGGGCCCACCAGGCCCCTCCGAGGTGCCCTTCCGCTACTTAAGGTCTTCGTCGCGAAAACCCTATGACGTTCGACGAACCAGAAAACCTTCCGAGCCGCCGCCATCGCGAAGCCAAGATCTGGGGACAGGAGTCTCCGTTCCGGCACGCTCCGGGACGAAGTGCCCCGGAAGGCTCCTCCATCGACACCACCGCCATCTTCATCAACGCTGTCTCCCATGAGGAGGTAGTTCTCCATCGAGGCTCGGGGTACCGGTAGCTATGTGGTTCATCTCTCTCCTATGTACTTCAATACAATAATCTCATGAGCTGCCTTGCATGATTGAGATTCATATGATGATGCTTGTAATCTAGATGTCATTATGCTAGTCAAGTGGGTTTTACTTATGTGATCTCCGGAGACTCCTTGTCCCACGTGTGTAAAGGTGACAGTGTGTGCACCGTGTGGGTCTCTTAGGCTATATTTCACAGAATACTTATTCACTGTTATGAATGGCATAGTGAAGTGCTTATTTATATCCCTTTATGATTGCAATGTGTTTTGTATCACAATATATCTGTGTGCTACTCTAGTGATGTTATTAAAGTAGTTTATTCCTCCTGCACGGTGTAATGGTGACATGTGTGCATCGTGTAGTACTTGGTAGGCTATGATTGTGATCTCTTGTATATTATGAAGTTAACTATTGCTATGATGATATTGATGTGATCTATGCCTCCTTTCGTAGCGTGAAGGTGACAGTGTGCATGCTATGTTAGTACTTGGTTTGGTTATGTTGATCTGTCATGCACTCTAAGGTTATTTAAACATGAACATCGAATATTGTGGAGCTTGTTAACTCCGGCATTGAGGGTTCGTGTAATCCTACACATTAGTGGTGTTCATCATCCAACAAGAGGGTGTAGAGTCTAGCATCTATCTATTTATTCTGTTATGTGATCAATGTTGAGAGTGTCCACTAGTGAAAGTATGATCCCTAGGCCTTGTTCCTAAATACTGCTATCGCTGCTTGTTTACTGTTTTACTCCATCTTTACTTCCAATATTACTACCATCAATCACGCCAGCAACACTTTCTCGCTGTTACTACTCATATATATTCATACCACCTGTATTTCACTATCTCTTCGCCGAACTAGTGCACCTATTAGGTGTGTTGGGGACACAAGAGACTTCTTGCTTTGTGGTTGCGGGGTTGCATGAGAGGGATATCTTTGACCTCTTCCTACGAGTTCGATAAACCTTGGGTGATCCACTTAAGGGAAACTTGTGCTGTTCTACAAACCTCTGCTCTTGGAGGCCCAACCATGTCTACAAGAATAGAAGCACCGTAGACATCAAGCACTTTTGGCGCCGCCGGGGAGGAAGGTAAAAGGCACTCATACTACGGTCCCGGTAAAGTAGTTTTCTGTTGTTGTGTGTGTGCTCGAAGCTATTTCCTTTAGATCCTGCAATTGCATCTTTTTGTTTCTTGTTTACACTAGTTTGTCATAATGGACAACAATGAGCTTCTTATTCTATTTCCTGATTTAAGACATGGATGGTTTGATGCGAAAATTAAATAACCCATGGAACATATTAGCATGAATACTTTGAATACCAATGTTGCTAATGATATGGAAAATTCTAAGCTTGGGGAAGCTGGTTCTGATGAGCATGATCTTTTTAGTCCCACAAGCATTGAGGAGAAAATTTTCTTTGATGATACTTTGCCTCCTATTTATGATGATTATAATGATAGTAGTCTTTTAGTACCCTTTGGAGGATAAATTTGATTATGATTACAATATGCCTCCTATATTTGATGATGAGAATAATAATGATAGCTACTTTGTTGAATTTGCTCCCACTATTACCAATAAAATTGACTATGCTTATGTGGAGGGTAATGATACTTTTATGCATGTGAATAAAGATGTTTTATGTGAGACTTATATTGTTGAGTTTGCTCATGATGCTACTGAAAGTTATTATGAGAGAGGAAAATATGGTTGTAGAAATTTTCATGTTACTAAAACACCTCTCTATATGCTGAAATTTTTGAAGTTACACTTGTTTTATCTTTCTATGCTTGTTGCATCATGCTTCATGAATTTGTTTATTTACAAGATTCCTTTTCATAGGAAGCATGTTAGGCTTAAATGTGTTTTGAATTTGCCTCTTGATGCTCTCTTTTGCTTCAAATACTATTTCTTGCGAGTGCATCATTAAAACTGCTGAGCCCATCTTAATGGCTATAAAGAAAGAACTTCTTGGGAGATAACCCATGTGTTTATTTTACTACAGTACTTTTGTTTTATATTTGAGTCTTGGAAGTTGTTACTACTGTAGCAACCTCTCTTTATCTTATTTTTATTGCATTGTTGTGCCAAGTAAAGTCTTTGATAGTAAGGTTCATACTAGATTTGGATTACTGCGCAGAAACAGATTTCTTGCTGTCACAAATCTGGGCTAATTCTCTGTAGGTAACTCAGAAAATTATGCCAATTTACGTGAGTGATCCTCAGATATGTACGCAACTTTCATTCAATTTGAGCATTTTCATTTGAGCAAGTCTGGTGCCTCAATAAAATTCGTCTTTACGGACTGTTCTGTTTTCACAGATTCTGCCTTTTATTTCGCATTGCTTCTTTTGCTATGTTGGATGGATTTCTTTGTTCCATTGACTTCCAGTAGCTTCGGGCAATGTCCAGAAGTGTTAAGAATGATTGCGTCACCTCTGAACATGTGAATTTTGATTATGCACTAACCCTCTAATGAGTTTGTTTCGAGTTTGGTGTGGAGGAAGTTTTCAAGGGTCAAGAGAGGAGGATGATATACTATGATCAAGAAGAGTGAAAGCTCTAAGCTTGGGGATGCCCCGGTGGTTCATACCTGCATATTTCAAGAAGACTCAAGCATCTAAGCTTGGGATGCCCAAGGCATCCCCTTCTTCATCGACAAATTTATCAGGTTCCTCCCTTGAAACTATATTTTTATTCGGTCACATCTTATGTGCTTTGCTTGGAGCGTCAGTTTGTTTTTGTTTTGTTTGAATAAAATGGATCCTAGCATTCATTGTGTGGGAGAGACACGCTCTGCTGTTGCATATGGACAAATATGTCCTTAGGCTTTACTCATAGTATTCATGGCGAAGGTTGAATCTTCTTCGTTAAATTGTTATATGGTTAGAATCGGGAAATGCTACATGTAGTAATTCTAAAATGTCTTGGATAATTTGATACTTGGCAATTGTTGTGCTCATGTTTAAGCTCTTGCATCATATACTTTGCACCCATTAATGAAGAAATACATAGAGCTTGCTAAAATTTGGTTTGCATAATTGGTCTCTTAAAGGTCTAGATAATTTCTAGTAAAGAGTTTGAACAACAAGGAAGACGGTGTAGAGTCTTATAATGTTTACAATATGTCTTTTATGTGAGTTTTGCTGCACCGGTTCATCCTTGTGTTTGTTTCAAATAACCTTGCTAGCCTAAAACTTGTATCGAGAGGGAATACTTCTCATGCATCCAAAATCCTTGAGCCAACCACTATGCCATTTGTGTCCACCATACCTACCTACTACATGGTATTTCTCCGCCATTCCAAAGTAAATTGCTTGAGTGCTACCTTTAAAATTTCCATTCTTTACCTTTACAATATATAGCTCATGGGACAAATAGCTTAAAAACTATTGTGGTATTGAATATGTACTTATGCACTTTATCTCTTATTAAGTTGCTTGTTGTGCGATAACCATGTTTTTGGGGACGCCATCAACTACTCTTTGTTGAATATCATGTGAGTTGCTATGCATGTCCGTCTTGTCTGAAGTAAGGGAGATCTACCACTTTAATGGTTAGAGCATGCATATTGTTAGAGAAGAACATTGGGTCGCTAACTAAAGCCATGAATCATGGTGGAAGTTTCAGTTTTGGACATATATCCTCAATCTCATATGAGAACACTAATTGTTGCTACATGCTTATGCATTAAAGAGGAGTCCATTATCTGTTGTCTATGTTGTCCCGGTATGGATGTCTAAGTTGAGAATAATCAAAACCGAGAAATCCAAATGCGAGCTTTCTCCTTAGACCTTTGTACAGGCGGCATTGAGGTACCCCTTGTGACACTTGGTTAAAACATGTGTATTGCGATGATCCGGTAGTCCAAGCTAATTAGGACAAGGTGCGGGCACTATTAGTATACTATGCATGAGGCTTGCAACTTGTAAGATATAATTTACATGATACATATGCTTTATTACTACCGTTGACAAAATTGTTTCATGTTTTCAAAATAAAAGCTCTAGCACAAATATAGCAATCAATGCTTCCCTCTGCGAAGGGTCATTCTTTTACTTTTATGTTGAGTCAGTTAACCTATCTCTCTCCACCTCAAGAAGCAAACACTTGTGTGAACTGTGCATTGATTCCTACATACTTGCATATTGCACTTGTTATATTACTCTATGTTGACAATATCCATGAGATATACATGTTATAAGTTGAAAGCAACCGCTGAAACTTCAATCTTCCTTTGTGTTGCTTCAATACCTTTACTATGAATTTATTGCTTTATGAGTTAACTCTTATGCAAGACTTATTGATGCTTGTCTTGAAAGTACTATTCATGAAAAGTCTTTGCTTTATGATTCAGTTGTTTACTCATGTCATTACCATTGTTTTGATCGCTGCATTCATTACATGTGTTTACAATAGTATGATCAAGGTTATGATGGCATGTCACTCCAGAAATTATCTTTGTTATCGTTTACATGCTCGGGACGAGCAGAACTAAGCTTGGGATGCTGATACGTCTCGACGTATCGATAATTTCTTATGTTCCATGCCACATTATTGATGATATCTACATGTTTTATACATACTTTATGTCATATTTATGCGTTTGGAACTAACCTATTGACGAGATGCCGAAGGGCCAGTTCCTGTTTTCTGCTGTTTTGGTTTCAGAAATCCTAGTAAGGAAATATTCTCGGAATTGGACGAAATCAACGCCGAGTCTTATAATTGGACGAAGCTTCCAGAACACCGAGAGCCGGAAGCCCTGGGGCCCCACACGCCACCCTGGTGCGGCTAGAGGGGCGCGCCCCAGTGTGTGGGCCCACCAGGCCCCTCTCGAGGCTGCCTTCCGCCTACTTAAGGTCTCCGTCGCGAAAACCCTATGACGTTCGACGAAACCAGAAAACCTTCCAGCCGCCGCCATCGCGAAGCCAAGATCCGGGGGACAGGAGTCTCTGTTCGGCACGCCGCCGGACGGGGAAGTGCCCCGGAAGGCTCCTCCATCGACACCACCGCCATCTTCATCAACGCTGCTGTCTCCCATGAGGAGGAGTAGTTCTCCATCGAGGCTCGGGGCTGTACCGGTAGCTATGTGGTTCATCTCTCTCCTATGTACTTCAATACAATAATCTCATGAGCTGCCTTACATGATTGAGATTCATATGATGATGCTTGTAATCTAGATGTCATTATGCTAGTCAAGTGGGTTTTACTTATGTGATCTCCGGAGACTCCTTGTCCCACGTGTGTAAAGGTGACAGTGTGTGCACCGTGTGGGTCTCTTAGGCTATATTTCACAGAATACTTATTCACTGTTATGAATGGCATAGTGAAGTGCTTATTTATATCCCTTTATGATTGCAATGTGTTTTGTATCACAATATATCTGTGTGCTACTCTAGTGATGTTATTAAAGTAGTTTATTCCTCCTGCACGGTGTAATGGTGACAGTGTGTGCATCGTGTAGTACTTGGCGTAGGCTATGATTGTGATCTCTTGTAGATTATGAAGTTAACTATTGCTATGATGGTATTGATGTGATCTATGCCTCCTTTCGTAGCGTGAAGGTGACAGTGTGCATGCTATGTTAGTACTTGGTTTGGTTATGTTGATCTGTCATGCACTCTAAGGTTATTTAAACATGAACATCGAATATTGTGGAGCTTGTTAACTCCGGCATTGAGGGTTCGTGTAATCCTACACGTTAGTGGTGTTCATCATCCAACAAGAGGGTGTAGAGTCTAGCATCTATCTATTTATTCTGTTATGTGATCAATGTTGAGAGTGTCCACTAGTGAAAGTATGATCCCTAGGCCTTGTTCCTAAATACTGCTATCGCTGCTTGTTTACTGTTTTACTCCATCTTTACTTCCTGCAATATTACTACCATCAACTGCACGCCAGCAAGCACTTTTCTGGCGCCGTTACTACTGCTCATATATATTCATACCACCTGTATTTCACTATCTCTTCGCCGAACTAGTGCACCTATTAGGTGTGTTGGGGACACAAGAGACTTCTTGCTTTGTGGTTGCGGGGTTGCATGAGAGGGATATCTTTGACCTCTTCCTCCCTGAGTTCGATAAACCTTGGGTGATCCACTTAAGGAAAACTTGCTGCTGTTCTACAAACCTCTGCTCTTGGAGGCCCAACACTGTCTACAAGAATAGAAGAACCCGTAGACATCAGGGAGCATCGGCATTGCTCCTTGTGGAGACTAGGTGAGGCTCCGCCATGGTGTTGATGTCGTAGGCATGGCGTTTCTCTACCATGTCGTCGATGACGGACTCGTGGTGTTGCTCCGCCATGTCGTCGATGTCGTAGTCGTGGCGTTGCTCCACCATGTCGTCGATGTTGTAGTCGTGGCGTTGCTCCACCATGTCGTCCATGCTTGATGAGCCATTGTCGATGTAGAGCTCGTCGAAGTCGTCCTCAAAGTGGTGCTCCACCATGTCGTCCATGTCGATGATGCTTGGGGAGCCATGGTCGTTGTCGAGCTCCTCGATGTCGGAGATGTCGGTGATGCTTTCGGAGCCATAGTCGGAGTAGAGCTCCACATGTTCCTCCACATCCGCGGTGCTTGAAGAGGAATCCTCCTCGAAGTTCTCCGTGTACTCCTCCGTATCTTCTTCGTCGCTATACATGTTAGCACGATGGTATCTATATGGTGTATGTTAGTGGAAGAACACTACCTCGCAACCTTACCGTGGTATGACAAGATTGGGGTGATCCAACAAAACCGAGAGTTAGAACAATTGTATCGGGTACTCACACAAAGGCACACGCAAAAGCTAGCAAATATGGTGTTAGGTGAGTATGGTGGAAAGCCAAAAGACGAAATCCGAAATCAAGTGTATTGTCAAGAGTGGGTGAAATCCAAAATTCAAATGTCAAAGCGATGATCACTATAAACACGGAAAAGATGTGGAACACACACACGGGATAAGCGGGGTTAGTGCAACCAAAAGTGAGCGGAAAAGTGTATGTAAGGGTGCTCGGTGTCACACTAACACAAGGAGAGGCAAAGCTTTGGTTGCAACGGAGAGACAACTAGATTCACACGCGGTCTCTCTTCTCTTTTCTCTCTTTTGCTGAAAAGCTTTTTCTCTTTTTGTATTTGGTGGCACTTGCACTCTTTTGTATCTATGGTGGTACTTGCACTCTTTTGTATGTATGATGGCACTTGCACTCTTTTTGTGCTTTTCTTTCTTTTTCACGCTCTATGTTAGCGTTAGCTCGCTCTTGCTATCTTGCCACACGAGTTTTTCTTAGAAGCTTGACTCCACACTACACACACCTCACAATCGGGGCCACGTGCAATGTCTCGCAACACTCAATAAGCAATGCTCGATAGGATAGATCGCAAAAGAAGAGGGGTTACAAGGGGAATGCAAGTTATACCTAAGATGTTAGGCGGTGATGAACACACAACTTGCGATGATGGCGGTGATGTCAAGAGTACGGTTGCAAGTCCGGGTGCCGAGGATGTCGTCGCTTGCTTCGGAGCTGCGGGTTAGTTTCACAAACAAGGCACTCAAACCGGAACAAGCAAACACAAATTAGCGGAAGAAAAGGGTCAAAGTAGCTTGGCGGTGGTGGCGGTGGTATGCCGGTGGTGGATGGTGTCGATGCTCTTGCGGTTGCGGCGGTGGTTATGGGGCCGCGGTGGTGTGTACCGGTGGTTTGGGAGGGTGACGGAGCTTTCCGGTGGTGGAGAGGAGTGGTGGTGGCCGGTGGTGGTGGTGGATGGGGTGGCGCCCGGTCCAGGGGCCGGTCTGGCCGGGTCTGGGGCCGGCTGGTCCGGTTGGCGACCGGTCGGCCGGATCCTGGGCCGGCCTGGCCGGTCTGCCGCCCGGTCAACCAGTTTTCTCAACCGGCCTGACGTTTCTCTCTCCTGTTCTTGAGGCAAACCAACCAAATCGACCCAAATCGAAGGAAAACGTTGGAATTGGGGGCTAGAAGTTGGGAAAATAGTAGATCAAGCACAATAACATCGAATCCATGGACCAAAACCACTCAAAACGCAACCAAATCACAGATCCGTCCAAAGGCAAATTAGGGCTATTTTTGGGGAATTTTTTGGAAAAAAATTTAGAGACGAAATTGGGTGGGTGGAGGGTCAAATCCGCGGAAACCAAAGGCTACTGATACCATATGATGAGGTCTAAGACCCCGTTTGTGGCCCGATCTTGCGGTTGACCCGAAATCCAAAGGAGGGAGAGAGGGAGAGCGCGAAGAACACGATGAACACGAGGAACTCACGCACGCACACCAACCCGATACAACCGATACTTACCCCCGTGGCTCGATGGACCACGCCAATAGAATCAACCCGGGAGACGCGAGGTAGAATCCCGGAGTGAGAGATCGGTGTTGGAGACGGAGACCGGTGAGGGAGAGAGAGTGGAGCACAGTAGAATCTCACTCACAAATATCCAAATCTCAACAAGGGTTCTCTTGGGTACAAAGGGGATGAAACCCTAGGGAGACAAAGCTCAAATCCATGTCTAAGCCTAAATCTTGTCTAAGGGATAAAGGGGATGACCTAGGTGCTTATATAGAGGTACAGGGCGACTTGGGTCGAAAAGGTACGCGGTTGATCGATTCGGGCCGTTTCGGTCGAGTCTGTCCGTGAAATCCGGTCAACGGGTTTCAACGGCAGACCGGGCAGCCAGTGCGGGCCGGTCAGCCGGCCGCCAACCGGAAGTTCGCAAAGTTTCCGGTTTGGCGTCGGTGCGATGCCGGTTGTCGTCGGGGTGGATCCGGTCTGGGGCCTGGTCTGACCGGCCCTGGGACCGGCCTGGCGGCCAGGCCCGGTTGGCCGGCCTGGGCCGGCTGGGCCTCTTTCTCCCGCCTCTTCTTCCTCTTCCTTCTTCTCTTCTTTCCTTCTTCTTCTTCTCTCTTCCTTGCACCATGGGAGTTCCTTCTCTCTTGGTCCTTGTCGATGTCGGCACCTATGGACACCATGATGATAGGCATGAAGTAGCATACCATTCAAGTTGGTGTTGAGGTCAACCATAGAGAGGAAAGAGTTCACCTTGACATATATGGCGGGGGTTTGTGTTGTTGGTCCACTTGGGGGACTCCTTCGCCATGGTGTGGCGTCGACGGTAGGCGGGGCTACATCAATAAAATACTGGATTTCAGATAAATAGGTAGCACCTAAATTGTCACACCGTAGACGTGACCTTTCCTTCAATGTGACACCAAGCTCATGAAGGAGAGCTTCAATCCAGATGAGTTCGGTTGGGAGGCAGCACCTGACGGCTCAGCAGCCGATGGAGACACCTAGAGCGTGGGCGGGCACAACTATGCGGTGGGGCCCGACACATGGTGAGGCAGGAGGGGAGTGCGATGCGTGAGGTAGTCGACGATAGGGGTGAGGAAGTGGGCATGGTTTGGATGCCCACATGTTATTCCGGAGTTCCGGTACATATGCTTCCACATAATATGGGTTGACATCGCCGCTTGGTTCATGAATGCTAGTCCCTTCCCATCGACGAGCTCGCCTATGTACATTGACCAGATGTGGCTTTGCTTCACGGTACAGCATGGCATGCCGGTAAAAGCCTTCGGTTGGTGGTCATCCTAGTTTGATAGGAAATTGGAAATAAATAAACGCTAATCGGACTAGACGTTGGGTTGTCCACCGATCAACTCTGCTAGTTCGCTGACATAGCCGTATCTGGCTGAGTTTTTTCAGGCGGAGGCGGAACTTGAGATACCGATACGCTGCGACATCATCCTCTCCACTAGCTGCCACCGTCGTAGACGAACACTTATCAGGCTAGAAATAATGACTAACGATTGACTCTAAACTCCAGCCCGTCGATGCTTCTCCAGGGAAGAACACCGATCTAGGGGAGGCTGAAGAACCTTTATTTTCATCGTTGCCAATGCTCTTCACCGGAGACGAAAAACTCGAAGACCCTACGAGACCAACCCCAGTTTAATAGTAAAGATATCAAACATGGCTCCTTTTGTCTTTATCTCTCTTCCATTCTATTAGCATCTTGAAGTGGTGATAATTTTAAAACAAATTTATGCTAATTTTTTTTCGAGTTATTGAAAGTTTCAATAGTTTGGTAATGAATTCTTTGGTGTGTATGCATATGCTTCGAGGTGGATAATGCTAGCCTCGACGAATTCAACCCAAATGGGGCACTCCTCTTGCCTAAAAATAGTTTAGATAATTCAGAGATCCATGCCAATTGGAAATTTAGGTGTATAATTACCAAAGTCAGTGACGGCACTGACACGCGTCTTAAGAACGTCATGAAGTGGCAATATTAAACCTTGTACGCGCGTGTGTGGGTGGATAGCTCAAGAAAATGACATACTGTCGGCGACATCTTGCTGAAATGTGATCGAAGAAACTGTGCTCCAGGTTAACTGAGTACAGGGATTTTTTTTGTAGATAAAAGGCCATGGGGGGCCCACTTTAAATTAATAAAGCCAGCAAGGTTTATGACAACATACGACACGCTGCGGCATACAGCTTAGTCACAGTAGCAGGTAAAAGCAAAGATTAAACACCCTGGGGGAAGCACCCCACAAAGACCGCACTAAGAGGAGCTAGATAGATTACGCCGCAGGCTTGGACTTTGGTTTCTTGGTCTCACGGATGCGTAGAGCTCCCTTAGCTCGCTTGTCAGCCATTTGAGATCCTCCCGGTCTCCGGGCTTTGCCTTGACGCTCCAGAGCTGCAAGAATATACACATTTTGAAAATCAAGTTAGCGGGGTTGTTTAAGACTTTCTTCTCTATGGTAAGCTTATTGTGCACAGTCCAAAGGGCCCAAGATTGGGAAAGGAAGAGGGTCCAGAGGATTCTCCTGGCCCTCCCGAAGAAACTAGAAAGGATGGCGTGGAACTGAGGGAAGTTGGCTGGGCACCAGTTGCAGCCCAAAACACTGCGCAGAGCGCTCCAAGCGAATCTCGCCATCAAACAGGAGAAGAGAATATGAGACGAGTCCTCCGGCACACCGCAAAGAGCGCACGCGCCCGAGGCTGGACCGTTTCTGCTAGCCACCAACTGACTGGAGGGGAGCCTATCGAGGATGAGCAACCAGGCAAAAATCTTAATCTTGAGCGGGACCTTGGCCTCCCACACGTCCTTGTGATAAGCAACCTACGCCCCTTGCGAAAGTTTACAGTACATGGACTGGACGGAGTATAGGCCAGAGGTGGAGAGATGCCAGATAACCTTGTCACTAGCGTCTGAGGCCGAGAGAAAGTCTGGAGCTGAGAGATGAGTAAGTTCCATTGATTCAAGCCAACTTGGTCCAACGAGCGACGGAACCTGATGTGAGTGCCACCCAAGGCACACACGGAAGCAACCGATTGAGATGGGTCCTCGCAGACCGAGAACAGGTAAGGGAAGGAGTCCTTGAGTGGATCACTTCTTAACCACCAGTCAAGCCAAAAACGTGTCAGGCGTCCATTGCCGACAGCGTGCTTGGCCCCAAACTTGAAGAAGTGCTTGACCTTTGTGGATACTCTTCCAGAACTGGGAACCACCTTGGCCCGAGCCTGCGAAGAGATCATCCACGTCCGAGTACTTGGCTTTAATGATTTTGGACCAAATAGTGTCTTCCTCATTGTACAACTTCCAAACCCATTTGAGGAGTAGCACGATATTCATTTTCTTCGTGTTGAGGAGACCCAAGCCCCTCATGGCCTTGGGACGGAAAACAGTGGGCCAATTGACCAAATGGTACTTGCGTTTTGCCCCGGTGCCTTCCCAAAAGAACTTGGAGCGATGAGAATCGAAACGAGCATGGATCCCATCATGTAGGAGGAACAGGCTCATGGCATAAATTGGAGTGTTATCGAGGCAAGAGTTAGAGAGGATTAGCCTACCGCCCGAGGTAAGTAACCTGCTCATCCAAGGTTCAATGCGATCGGCCAGTTTTCTGACAAGGAAAAGCCATTGCTCGATCCGCAGTTTTCGGTCAGAGATGGGCAAACCAAGATAAAGAAAGGGGAAGGACCCCAATTTGCAGTTCAACTTGTTAGCAACCCGGATTTGTTTGTCTCTAGGTTGATCCATAACTATGACTTCACTTTTGTGGTAGTTGATCTTGAGGCCTGACATGTCTTCGAAGCACATGAGGAGGAATTTGAGATTAGCGGTGTTCTAAATAAGGATGAGGCTGTAGTCTGCATATTGAAGATGGGAGATGCCTCCAGTGAGCAAATGTGGGACTACCCCGTGTATGTGACCCGCTGCTCCAGCAGCCGTGAGAATGCCAGACAGAGTTTCGCCAATGAGGTTGAACAAAAGCGGCGAGAGTGGGTCCCCTTGACGCACTCCGCTTTTGTTTCTAAAGTACGGTCCGATAATTCCGTTGATGGAGATTGCAGTCTGGCCCCCAGACACCAGCTGCAGAATTCTGTGAATATAACCTTGGTCGAATCCTTTGGCACGGAGCACTTCCTCGAGAAAACCCCAATTAACCCTATCGTACACTTTCTCGAAGTCGAGCTTAAGCAGGATCCCTCCTAGCTTTTTAACCCGAAGCTCGTGAACAATTTCTATCAAGGCAACTGGCCCTTCCAGGATGTTCCTCCCCCGAATGAACGCCGTCTGGAAGGGGCTAATGATCTTGTTGGCGACCGGATCAAGCCAAGAAGCAAAGGCTTTGGCCACAATCTTGAACACCACATTGATGAGGGCAATGGGGCGGAACTGGGACACCATGTCAGCACCAGGGACCTTGGAAATGAGGGCTAGAATCCCAAAGTTGAGTCTTGCGATGTCGATGCGCCCCAGCACAAAGTCATTCAAGATATGAAGCACCCCTAGTTTCAGCCATGGCCACATCCGTTTGAAGAAGATTGGCGAGAAACCGTCCGGGCCATGGGCCGTGTTTGATTTCATGTCTACGACAATGGCTTCTAGCTCCTTCTCCAAAAAGGTTAGCATGAGTTTTTCATTATCCATATCAGAAACTTTTTCGGCCTCTCCCCAAATGTTCGGAGCCACGCTACAAACTCTCTGTGAAGACGAGCCCAGCAGATCACGGTAGAAGTCGTAGATCACTTGTTGGATGATATTAGGGTCAGAGGAAGGGCCTGCTGGAGTAATTATGGAGGAGATGGTGCAATTGCGTCTTCTACCGTTGGCCACGGCGTGGAAATAGGCCGTGTTGGTGTCCCCCTGGAGTGCCCACTTGGTCCTACCCCTTTGTTGCCAGTATTCCTCCTTCTCGCGGACAAAGTGTAGGAGCTGGTCTTCAAGAAAATATCTTTCGGCCCATTCCTCCTCTTCCAGCCCAAGGGAGTCCGCCCTAGCATCCAGATACTCGATCTGGGCCAAAAGCGCCGATTTTTCTCTTCTGGAAGCCGCTCCCTGGTTGCGGCTCCAGCCACGGAGGTACTGTCTGAGCCCCGAGCTCATGAAGTGCCACCAATCGATGATATCTCTTCCCCCCAGCGTGGGAGGCTAAGTCGATCCAAAGCTGTGTGATCATGGGAAGGAAATCAGGTCATTCAAACCATCCCGATTCGAAGAAGAAGCAATTAGTGCGAGGCGGGAGCCCTTCTCCCGAATCAAACACTAGAGGAGTATGATCGGAACCCAGGCTGGTTTCGGCCACGAGTGAACACAGTGGGAAGAGCGATTCCAGCTCTGGGGAGAGGAACACCCTGTCCAACATCGAGCGGATCGGATTAAGCTGGCGGTTCGTCCAGGTATACCTTGCCCTGTGCGAGGTATTTCACGAAGGGCCCATGAAGCCACATGTTCATTGAAGAGGTCGATAAGGGGCCAGTTGAGGTTGTCGTTGTTCTTGTCTTCAGCCGAGCGGATGAGTTTGAAGTTGCCCCCCAAGAGCAGAGGGCGCGTGGCGCGGGCAACCTTAGCCGAAATTTCCTCCAGGAAGGATCAGGAACGGCTGTGGTCTGCCGGCCCGTAGATGGCCACCACCTCTAGGATACGATTGGAGGCCCTGTGAAGGATAGATATGTTGATGAAGAATTGTCCCATGTCAATTTCTCCAACCTCGAAGGAGCTGTCCCTAACTCCAATGAGCATTCCCCCTGAATGCCCATTCGCCAGGAGCCAGTGCCAAAAGAACTTGTCCCCTGCTTCGAGACTGCGGAGTTCGGAGTCAGAGAAATCTTGATTGATCGTTTCTTGTAAGAGGACTACGTCGATCTTGTGTTCGCGGAGATAGTCTTTGAGAAGGGTGCGGCACCCCTTACGCCCGAACCCTCTGATATTCCAGATGAGACATCCCATTGGGAAACCAAGGATATGGCCCGTGCTCGGCGGGTGAGGGGTCTCGTGCCCACAGTGGGCCGCTTCTTCTTGTACACCCGACGCTTTTTCTTAGGAACAGAGGCCGGGTCGAAAACAGATGGAGTGGCGCCGGTCTCCTCCAGCACAGGCCCTTCCTGTGCTGAGGGAGATCGCAGATCCGTAGCCTCTTTATCCTTAGCGGCCTCCAGCTCAGCCCTGAACCTGGCCGCAGCCAAGTCCGCCTGTGCCAGCTCCTTCGCTTGGAGAAGGGAGATGATTTCCTCGGGGGCCCCTGCCGTGGAGGGGAAAATGACGCAGCTGTCTTGGGCCACTTTCAGGAGTTTTTGTACCGGCAAGTCTTGGAAAGTAGTAAAAGCAGAGAGGGAGGGGAGGGGAGGTGAGTACCTAGTGTGCTCGAGGAGGGCGCGTCTTTGTCGTTGGCGAGGCGCACCGCTCTTTCCAGCACCGATCCCTCCGTGAGGCCCGATCCACGCGCACTCTTGCACAACGCCTCAGAGGGAGTGGCGGTCTTGGTTCTTGGTCCCCGCATGACCGGCGCTCCCAGCGCCGGGATAGGGTCTTCATCCGCCAGTGGCAACACTGTGGAGTTGTCCTGGATGGCCGGAGCTTGGTGGAGGCCCAGGGCTGCAGTCGTGGCATCTTCCTTCTCCTCATCCGAATCAAACTGTAGGTGGGTGGCGATAGCTAGTTCCTTGGCGAGGATCTTGGAAGGACGGTCCTGGTTATTCTTGCTTCTCTTTTCCCGCGCGCGGAGCTCCTCCGAGGTTTCTGACGTCACCGAGAGGGGGCTCTGACACCCAATGGCCCGTTGATCCTCCTCGCCGAGCGACTTGGCTTTCCCAGGGGTCACGTAAGAGGTTTCATCCTTGTTAGAGTCTTCAGGCGAAAGGACAGAGGGAGAGATGCTCAGTCTCCTCCAAATAAGGGGTGGGGTTTGGGGTCGCCGCTGTAGATTTTGGGATCTTGGAGACGATGGGGAAGATGTCTCCCTGCTCATTTAGGTTGGTGCCATATTGAGAAAAGGTCGTAGCCGGGAGGAGGGGGGCTTGTCGCATCGTGTCTTGTCCAGCAGCAGGCACAGACTTGCAGGCAGGGCCGGCCGGAGCAGATTGCGAGGTGGTACGTTCCTTGGGTGCGTGATGGCCCCTGCGGCCGTCCCATCTATCATCATCAGTTTCCTCCAGGTCCTCATCCTTTTCTTCTTCTCTGTCTTTGCTGTGAGAGGGGGCGGGACAAGCGGTGGAGAGCCGTCAACGTTGGTAGCTTCTGGAACCACACGGATCTTGAATCCTTCCATGTTGACGAAGAGTGTGACGGAGCTTGGCAGGAGAGCAGGAGCACGACATCCGAAGGACATGCGGATGGGGTTGGAGGGGTGGGCGAGCGAGTCTGCATCCACAGCAATGGGGCGTGATGACCCACAAGTATAGGGGGTGTATCACAGTATCTTCGATAAGTAAGAATGTCGATCCCAACGAGGAGCAGAAGGTGTTGACAAGCAGTTTCGATGAAGGATTCACTGTAGATGCTCACAGACAAGTATTCGGGGGTTTTGATGTAATAGATGAATAAAGTACGAGTAAGTAAAGTGCGAGAGTAACAATTGCAGCGAGTGGCCCAATCCTTTTTAGCACAAAGGACAAGCCGGTTTGTTTACTTATAATGACCAAACGTTCTCGAGGACACACGGGATTTTAGTCTAGTGCTTTCGCTACATACGGCTAATTAATCTTCATTGTTTTGATAAGTGTTGTGTGGGTGAACCTATGCTAATGTACCGCCCTTCCTAGGACTAATACATACTTGTGATTATACCCCTTGCAAGCATCCGCAACTACAAGAAAGTAATTAAGATAAATCTAACCACAGCCTTAAAATCTGAGATCCTGCGATCCCTCCTGCATCGATATACCAACGGGGGCTCAGGTTTCTGTCACGCCGGCAACCCCGCAATTGGCAAACGAGTACAAGATGCATTCCCTAGGCCCATAAAGGTGAAGTGTCGTGTAGTCGACGTTCGCACGACACCACTAGAAGAATAACACCACAACTTAAATATCATAACATTGAATATTACTCAACCATACTTCACTACTAACATTTAGACTTCACCCATGTCCTCAAGAACTAAACGAACTACTCACGAGACATCATATGGAACATGATCAGAGGTGATATGATAATGAATAACAATCTGAACATAAACCTTGGTTCAATGGTTTCACTCAATAGCATCAATAACAAGTAGAAATCAACACCGGGAGAGTTTCCCCTATCAAACAATCAAGATCAAACCCCAAATTGTTACAGCGGTGACGAGGTGCAGCGGTGGAGACGGAGGTGATGATGATGAAGATGATGGTGATGGTGATGGAGATGATGTCCAGCTCGATGGTGGTGACGATGGCGTCGATTTCCCCCTCCGGGAGGGAATTTCCCGGCGGATCTCAGCCTGCCGGAGAGCTCTTTTCTCTCTGGTGTTCTCCGCCCCGCAGAGGCGGCTGTGTCTCTTCGCGACGTACCTCTGGAGCTTAGGTTTTTGGGACGAAGGAGTACGCGAAGAAAAGGAGGCGAGAGGGGCTGTGGCCCCCCCTCCTCACAGGGCGGCGCGGCCAGGCCTTGGGCCGCGCCGGCCTATGGGTGGGCCCACCTCGGGTCCCCTCTTCTCCCCTTCTGCTCCCTTCGTCATCCGGAAAAATAGGATTTTTCATATAATTTCCGTCAACCTGATCTTCCGAAATATTGCATTCGACGGTGCTTTTTCAGCAGAATCCTGGCTCCGGTGCGCGATCCTCCAATAATCATGAAACATGCAAAATAGATGAAATAACATAAGTATCATCTCCAAATATGAAATATATCAATGAATAACAGCAAATTATGATATAAAATAGTGATGCAAATTGGACGTATCAACTCCCCCAAGCTTAGACCTCGCTTGTCCCCAAGCGAAACTGACTCGGTAAACAGGACCACATGTTTATGGAGTGAAGAGTCGATAAATCAAATACGGACAAGAAGCATCATATTCATTCACACAAGACATTCTAGTAAACAACTTCCTCATATAACTCAACTTGAAACAAGTATAAGGTAATCACAAATAAAGGTGCATAAGAAATCATAGTTGGTGATGGCAAACTTTGTTCTTGGTCAGAGAACAGTTAACGATTATACTTATCTATTGAGCAGCGCTCTCATGTTAAAGTTTATATGGCTTATCTTGCATACTCAATCATAATGATCATTGATAACTTTCAAAGCTATATTCATTCAGGTAAAACTTGTACTAAACAAGGAAGAATAAAAGACATGATGAAGCAAATCACAATATAATAGTTTGATCACAACAACTAAAATGCTTGCTTGAGATGGAGGGAAATAGGTATACTGACTCAACATAAAGTAAAAGACAGGCCCTTCGCAGAGGGAAGCAGGGATTAAATCATGTGCTAGAGCTTTTTCAGTTTTGAAATCATATAAAGAGAATAAAAGTAAAGTTTTGAGAGGTGTTTGTTGTTGTCAACGAATGGTAGCGGGTACTCTAACCCCTTGCCAAACAGACCTCCAAAGAGCGGCTCCCATGAAGGACGTTATCTCTACCAGCAAGGTAGATCATCCCTCTTTCTTTTATTTACACATGTACTTTAGTTTATTTAAGGATGACACTCCCCCAACCTTTGCTTACACAAGCCATGGCTAACCGAATCCTCGGGTGCCTTCCAACAATCTCATACCATGGAGGAGTGTCTATTGCAAAATTAAGTTGCTTACTGATGAATCAGAGCAAAACATGTGAAGAGAATTATTAATGAAAGTTGATTAATTGGGGCTGGGAACCCCGTTGCCAGCTCTTTTTGCAAAATTATAGGATAAGTGGATGAAGCCACTAGTCCATTAGTGGAAGCTGCCTAACAAGACTGAAAGATAAAACACCACATACTTCCTCATGAGCTATAAAACATTGACACAAATAAGAAGTAATAAGTTTTGAATTGTTTAAAGGTAGCACATGAAGTATTTACTTGGAATGGCAGAAATACCATGCGGTAGGTAGATATGGTGGACACAAATGGCATAGGTTTGGGTTCAGGTTTGGATGCACGAGAAGCATTCCCTCTCAGTACAGGTCTTTGGCTAGCAAGGTTAATTAGCAAGCATAAGAGTTGAGGGAAACAAGCAAATATACATGTGATAGACATAATCATGCATCTTTCTTGTAAGCACAAACAATTTTAACTTCAATAATAAGCTATGAGCTAACAAGAAAGGAAGACAATGAAACAACTATATGTATTTCTCTTTTCTACTTAAACCTCAAGGTGTTGTTGCTATTGACCAATGCTAAGTTTGCCAAAACCAAATAGATTTACTCAATGCTCCCAAAGTGGTACCAATACTAAAATCAAGATCAATCATATAATAGAGATTGCAAACTAAAATAAGGTGTGCAATATGTAAATGATAAGACTTCTCATTAATATTTCATATCGATAACTCACACCAAGGGATACATAGACAAACTAAAGGAGAGGTACTTCCACACTGCAACCCATCTTATATGATAACTTCCCTACTCATGATATGACACTACTTGATAGTAAAAAGTAAAAAGGTAGTGATGATGTGATACCGCGGCACTCCCCCAAGCTTGGAACAAACCAAGGGGATGCCAATACCGATGATGAATTACTCCTTTGGCGATGGTGGTGATGAATTCACGTCTTCAGACTTCCAAGGAAGAGGCTCTCCATCAACAAATGACATCTTGGTCTCGGGAATCCTGAAACTAGCAGCATGGCTTATGTGTTTAAACCTGTTTTCATACTCATAGTTCTGATTCTGAACGTCATAGAGTTGAGCTTGGAGTTTGTTGGTGGTGTCGTGAAGTGAGAGGATGTCCACACTTTGCAGTTTCCTTCTCGTGTTCGGCAATGAGTTCAGACACAATCTTGTGGAAGATATCCACTTCACGCTCGGCCATCTTCTTGTAGTTGAAGACCTCTTGTTCTAGCTTCTCCATCCTGTCTTCCAAGCTTCCTTCTCCTTTGGGACCCTGAACATCTTTGATCTGCAGCTCCCCATCAACGAGCAGCAACTCCTTGGGATGCATCATCAGCTCGTCCATGTACAAGTTGCCAAAGTCCTTGCGGGAGCTGTCCTTCGGAGTTTCTGACGAAGACATGACACCTCTAGATCCGAAGCGGATCCTGGCAACTCGAAACAAAACACGTCGAGAAAACGATATACGGACCTCCAGGGGGGGATTATATAGTAAAAAATTTCACAACAAACGAAAAGTACCAGGTCGAAGAGTCGGAAAGAGGCGACGAGGCGGCCAGCTCACAGGCGGCGCGGCCGTGGGGCCCGCGCCGGCCTGTGGGGGCACGCCCTCGTGCGTCTCCTCCACTCCGTTTCGATCTCGTAATTTTTCATATTTTCCAAAAACAGTAAAAACATTGTTCGGAAAGTAAATCGCGGACTCTTTATTACCTGTACTGTTACCTATTCAAAGTCGAGTTCTGGCGGACTGTCAATTTGACCTTTGATGAAAGCCTCCGGTGTTTCCGCTCGAATAACATCAACATCAACATTATAAGAATCACCTGAGATATAATGCTTGAGTCTTTGTCCATTCACCACTTGCGTGGCATTGCCTTGGAGAGAACTAATTTTAATTGCTCCTGATCGATACACCTCCTCAACAACATATGGTCCTTCCCATTTCGAGAGTAATTTCCCTGCAAAGAATCTGAGACGAGACCGATACAATAGGACTTTATCCCCAATATTAAACTCTCTTTTGATAATCCTTCTATCATGCCATTTCTTAACTTTCTCTTTAAAGAGTTTAGCATTTTCATAAGCTTCACTTCTCCATTCATCTAGAGAACTTAATTGCAGCAACCTCTTATTACCGGCTAGTTTAGGATCTTTGTTTAATTCTCTAACAGCCCAATAAGCTTTGTGCTCTAGTTCTAAAGGTAAATGACAAGCTTTTCCATAAACCATTTTATAAGGTGACATTCCCATGGGATTTTTATAAGCAGTTCTATAAGCCCATAGTGCTTCCTTCAATTTACTAGCCCAATTCTTTCTAGTTTTATTAACAGTCTTTTGCAAGATAGATTTAATTTCTCTATTTGATAGTTCTACTTGCCCACTAGTTTGAGGATGATAAGCGGAAGCAATTCTATGATTAATACCATATTTAGCAAGAGTTTTTCTAAAACCACCATGAATAAAATGAGAACCTCCATCTGTCATAATATATCTAGGAACTCCAAATCTAGGAAAAATAATGTCTAAAAGCATTCTTAAAGAGGTCTCACCATCAACACTTTTTGTAGGTATGGCTTCCACCCATTTAGTAACATAATCAACAGCAACAAGTATATGAGTGTTACCTTCTGAAGAGGGAAAAGGTCCCATGAAGTCAAATCCCCAACAATCAAACGGTTCAATAACAAGAGTATAATTCATAGGCATTTCATTGCGTCTGGAGATATTACCAACCCTTTGACATTCATCACAAGATAAAATAAACTTCCTTGCATCTTTGAAGAGAGTTGGCCAATAAAAACCTGATTGTAGAACCTTTTGCGCGGTTCTATCTCCGGCGTGATGTCCTCCATAAGCACTACCATGACATTTACTCAATATCTCTTGTTGTTCATATTCGGGAACACATCTTCGCAGAATACCATCCACTCCTTCTTTATATAAGTGTGGGTCATCCCAAAAATAATGCCTCAAGTCATAAAAGAATTTCCTCCTTTGCTGAGCTGAAAAGGTTGGAGGCAAGTACTTGGAAACAATAAAGTTAGCATAATCAGCATACCAAGGACTGTCTCGCGAGCTCACCTTTATTACAGCCAATTGTTCATTTGGAAAACTATCATTAACAGGAACAGGATCATAAGCAATATTTTCCAATCTAGACAAATTATCAGCAACAGGATTATTAGCACCTTTCCTATCTACAATATGTAAATCAAATTCTTGCAAAAGAAGTACCCATCTAATAAGCCTTGGCTTAGCATCTTTCTTTGTCATAAGGTATCTAATTGCAGCATGATCAGTATGAATTGTAACTTTTGAATCAACAATATAAGATCTAAATTTATCACAAGCAAAGACTACAGCTAACAATTCTTTTTCAGTAGTAGCATAATTTCTTTGAGCAGCATCAAGAGTTTTACTAGCATAATGAATAACATTCAGTTTCTTATTTACTCGCTGTCCAAGAACAGCGCCTACAGCGAAATCACTAGCATCACATATAATTTCAAATGGTAAGTTCCAATCAGGAGGTTCAACTATAGGGGCAGTTGTTAAGGCTTTCTTTAGAGTTTCAAAGCTTCCTTACAACCATCATCAAAAACAAAAGGTACATCTTTTGAAGAAGATTAGTAAGAGGCTTTGAAATCTTGGAGAAATCTTTAATAAATCTCCTATAAAACCCAGCATGACCAAGAACACTACGAATACCTTTAACATCCCTAGGATAGGGCATCTTCTCAATAGCTTCAACTTTAGCTCTATCAACTTCAATACCTCTCTCGGAAATTTTGTGTCCCAATACAATTCCTTCATTAACCATAAAATGGCATTTCTCCCAATTAAGAACAAGGTTAGTTTCTTCACATCTCTGCAAAACTTTATCAAGGTTTCGCAAGCAACTATCAAAAGAATTCCCATAGACAGAAAATCATCCATGAATACCTCTACAATACTCTCACAAAAGCCATGAAAAATAGCAGACATGCATCTTTGAAAGGTAGCAGGAGCATTACATAAACCAAAAGGCATACGCCTATAAGCATAAGTTCCATAGGGACAAGTGTGGTTTTCTCTTGATCTTTAGTTTTAACGACAATTTGTGAAAACCCAGAATAACCATCAAGAAAGCAAAAATGAGTATTTTTAGATAACCTTTCTAACATTTGATCAATAAAAGGCAAAGGGTAATGATCTTTCTTAGTAACCTTATTAACTTTTCGATAATCAATGCACATTCTATAACCTACAACTACTCTTTGAGGTATGAGCTCATCATTATCATTAGGCACAACAGTCATTCCTCCTTTTTAGGAACACAATGCACAGGACTAACCCATCTACTATCAGCAATAGGATATATAATACCAGCTTCAAGGAGTCTTAATACCTCATTTCTTACCACATCCTTCATCTTAGGAATTAGACGACGCTGAGGTTCAACAACAGGCTTCGCATCATCTTCCATATTAATGGCGTGTTGGAAAATAGAGGAGAAATCCCCTTCAAGTCATCAAGAGTGTAGCCAATAGCTCCTCGGTGTTTCTTCATATTTCCAATAACCTTTCTTCTTCAAACTCAAAGCTTAGAACTAATAATAACAGGATATATTTTCTTATCATCAATATGAGCATATTTAAGATTATCGGGCAATGGTTTTAAATCAAAGACAGGATCTTCCTTTGGTGGTGGTGTTGTACCCAAATCTTCCACCGGTAAATCATGCTTAAGAATAGGTTGACGAAGGAAAATTTCATCAAGCTCGTCTCTTTCTTCCCTAAAAACTTCACTCTCACTATTCTCCAAATGCTGCTGCAAAGGATTACTAGGATCAAGAGCAATAGATGCACACTGTTCAACTTTAAAATCACTATTAGGCGAATCAATTTTATAAGGAGTTTTGGTAAATTTAGATAAGCTAAACTCATAAGATTCACCAGCAAATTTAGTCAAAATTTTCTCTTTCTTGCAATCTATAATAGCTCCACAAGTATTTAGAAAAGGTCTACCAAAAATGATAGGACAATATTTACTAGCAGCAGAACCAAGTACCAAAAAGTCAGCAGGATATTTAATCTTACCACATAGAACTTCCACATCTCGAATAATACCAATTGGAGAGATAGTTTCTCTATTAGCCAGCCGAATAACCACATCAATATCTTCAAGTTCACAAGAACCAATTTCGTGCATAATCTCAGTGTAAAGCTCATAAGGAATAGCACTAATACTTGCACCAATATCACATAAACCATAATAACAATGATTACCAATTCTAACAGATAGCATAGGAACACTAGCTTTCCTAGACTTATTAGGATGCGAAACAATATTAGAAGCATCTTCAGAAAATAATATGACCATCTTCCACATTTTCGGTCACAAGATCTTTAACAATTGCAACAGCAGGTTCAACTTTTATTTGTTCTTCAGTTCTATAGGTTTCTTTTCACTTTTATGAACCGTACTATTTATAACAGTACTCCTTCATTTTAGCAGGGGAAAGGAGTTTTTTCAATATAAGCTTCGGAATAACATGATCAACAGTTTCAACTACAACACATTTATTTATAGATGAATCAATTTTATCTTTATACGGTTCATGATACTTATCAAAGTTCTTCTTAGGCAATTCATAATGAGAAGCAAAAGCTTTATAAAGATTTGCAGCAACTTGAGAATCAAGACCATAAGTAGCACTCATATACGAAATTTATCAGTATCCATAAAAGCTTCAATGCATTTATAATCATAATTTATACCGATTCTCTATCCTTGTCGTTCTCCCATCCTTCAGTATTTTCTTAGATCCGATTAAGAAGGTCCCTTTTAAACTCTTCCTTGTTGCGTGTAAATGATCCAGAACAAGAAGTATCCAGCAAGGTCTTGTCTTGAAAAGAAAGTCTTGCATAGAAATTATCAATAATAATATTACCAGGAAGCTCATGAATGGGGCATTTGAGCATTAAAGACTTCAATCTCCCCCACGCTTGGGCAATACTCTCTCCTTCATGAGGCCAAAAATTATATATGCGATTCCGATCTTTGTGAATCTCACTTGGAGGATAGAACTTAGAATAAAACCGGGGCACAATATCATTCCATTCAAGAGAATCCCCATTATCCAGTAATTTATACCAATGCGCCGCTTTACCAGACAGCGATACAGAGAATAGTTTCTTCCTCACTTCATCCATAGCAATACCTGCACACTTGAATAAACCGCATAATTCATGTAAGAACAGTAAATGATCTCCAGGGTGGACAGTTCCATCCCCTGTATAACGGTTACCCACTACACGTTCAATAATTTTCATAGGTATTTTGTATGGTATTTCTTCCTTACCTGCGCCTCATCCACTACCTTTGCGGTAGTAGTAGATTTCCCAAAAAAACACTCAAGAGAAGATCTCTCCATAATGAATTATAGCAGCAGGCAGAAATAAAATCAGCACAAACGGTAGAAATTTCCCTTACCAATTCCACTTACCAATAGCGCTTCACTCCCCGGCAACGGCGCCAAAATAGTCTTGATGACCCACAAGTATAGGGGTGTATCGCAGTATCTTCGATAAGTAAGAATGTCGATCCCAACGAGGAGCAGAAGGTGTTGACAAGCGGTTCGATGAAGGATTCTTGTAGATGCTCACAGACAAGTATTGGGGGTTTTGATGTAACAGATGAATAAAGTACGAGTAAGTAAAGTGCGAGAGTAACCGAGTGGCCCAATCCTTTTTAGCACAAAGGACAAGCCGGTTTTTTACTTATAATGACCAAACGTTCTCGAGGACACACGGGATTTCAGTCTAGTGCTTTCGCTACATACGGCTAATTAATCTTCATTGTTTTGATAAGTGTTGTGTGGGTGAACCTATGCTAATGTACCGCCCTTCCTAGGACTAATACATACTTGTGATTATACCCCTTGCAAGCATCCGCAACTACAAGAAAGTAATTAAGGTAAATCTAACCACAGCCTTAAACTCTGAGATCCTGCGATCCCTCCTGCATCGATATACCAACGGGGGCTCAGGTTTTGTCACTCCGGCAACCCCGCAATTGGCAAACGAGTACAAGATGCATTCCCCTAGGCCCATAAAGGTGAAGTGTCGTGTAGTCGACGTTCACACGACACCACTAGAAGAATAACACCACAACTTAAATATCATAACATTGAATATTACTCAACCATACTTCACTACTAACATTTAGACTTCACCCATGTCCTCAAGAACTAAACGAACTACTCACGAGACATCATATGGAACATGATCAGAGGTGATATGATAATGAATAACAATCTGAACATAAACCTTGGTTCAATGGTTTCACTCAATAGCATCAATAACAAGTAGAAATCAACACCGGGAGAGTTTCCCCTATCAAACAATCAAGATCAAACCCCAAATTGTTACAGCGGTGACGAGGTGCAGCGGTGGAGACGGCGGTGATGATGATGAAGATGATGGTGATGGTGATGGAGATGATGTCCAGCTCGATGGCGGTGACGATGGCGTCGATTTCCCCTCCGGGAGGGAATTTCCAGATCTCAGCTTGCCGGAGAGCTCTTTTCTCTCTGGTGTTCTCCGCCCCGCATAGGCGGCTGTGTCTCTTCGCGACGTACCTCTGGAGCTTAGGTTTTTGGGACGAAGGAGTACGCGAAGAAAAGGAGGCGTGAGGGGCTGTGGGCCCCCTCCTCACAGGGCGGCTAGGCCTTGGGCCGCCACTACAAGAAATGTGTTGACTTGTGACCCTCTATTTTCGTCTCTGAAACGTCACGTGTTTTGATCTATGACGATTCTATGACGAAAAACAGATTGTCAAAAACGGAGCGTCAGTAATCAACTACAACGACGATTTATGTCAAAATGTCATAATCGTCTATGACGATATTCGATCGTCATGACCATTATGACGATCCAATATCGTCGTTGGCAGTCTAGTCATGCCACATCAGATCTTACGTGGTCAATCCTACGTGGCAAAATTAGTCATGCCACATCAGATCTTACGTGGTCAATCCTACGTGGCAAAATTATGACGAAATGAAATCATCGTTGATGGAAATCAGCCCGGTCCAATTTGGTGCTTAATATGGGCCAAGCCCAACAATATAGCCCGTTTAGAAAAGAATCTATCAACTTTCGTGTCATCTACATGGGCCAACACCAACATTTCAACCTGGGCCTTTGACAGTACGTTTTTATACATTCAGTTCTGGCCGTCCTCTATTTCAGTCCCTTTTTTTTTCAAATCCTTCCCAATTTTGCAGCCCATTTTTCTGAAGAGTTGTCATATTTACAATCCAATTAACGTGTCTGGGCCTCGGCCCCTTTACTGACCAATTAAATAGATCAAGCAGGAGTAATATTTTGCCCCTCCATGTCACGTATTTCTTTAGCAGCAAGTATACATAAGAAACGGCACACAACATATCAATTGCAGTAGATAGATATTACATCAGCAAGCAACGTAGGTTACACAGCACATAATATTTTTCCCAGAAATACATCAAAGGTTCATACACACATATGAACTAGGACTATCCACCAAAATGGTAGTTCCTAGAACTAGTTCCATTGCATACAAACTGGTTCACAGGACTCTCCAGGCCACTAGTTCCCAGAACTTTTACCTGAATGAAGGCTGCCCCAGAACTTGTGTGGACTGCATGAAGGATTCCATATCAGCCTGTGAAATGAGAAAACAGAAGAAAAATTAGTAAAATATAGAAAAAAGCACACACCTTCATGAATAAGTCAGCTAAATCGGTAGGGGCAGATCATATAATTTGACGAAGATAGGATTCATCAAGCAATACATATACTAACAGTTTATTGACTCCAATGATGACACGATGTTCTAATTTCTGTATAATGCATAACAATGCATGTTTATTAACTATGTCTCCATTTAGTATTCATTCTGAATCTATGCAGTTCATTTGCATCAGTATCAGTACAAAGATCTTGAGCTTGTAATCATGCAGTCCAAGAACATTATGCAAACAATTCCCTGTGCTATTACAATTCATTTTACGAACAAATTTAACTACTAAAGTTGATTAATAAGAAGATCATAAAAAACAGTTGGACAGTGTATGGTCTATCATGATGCTTTCATGAATAGACAAACTGTAACAAGACACCTCTGCACATAAGCTACACAACAACTAAAACAGTTTAACAGTATCACATACAACATGTCAGATCGAGTATTTAGTCTAGTGAACTGAATTATAGACAGCGCAGACAACAACCAAATGCACATCAGTATGAGCAAAATAATATCTTGCCGTTAACTTCCCCGGTCATGCTGTTCTCGAGCTTTCTGTAAGGGAACAAGTCGAAGAGCAGCTCGTCACCTGCAGGAACAAACCAAACAGAACTGGTTCTGTCAAATTCATCGCATAACAGACAGTCATCTATATTGTATAACTAGAAATCAAGTTAAACCCAAAACAGTGCCAGATTTATCAATCCAATCTCGAATCAAGCTTGCAATAAGCATCATGTCTCAGTTACTGTGTTTCTTTCTTTGCTAAAACAGAACATTTGCAATAAAATAAGACTATTCAAAGCACACGCATAACTGCATATGGCATACTAACTAGTTCCTGGAAGGCTCAGGTCTTACCACCATCATAGGGAAATCACAGAGTATGAACACCCATAATGATTACTCATTGTTTTCTCACAAAGATTATGTATGATTAATTAGGGAGGCAACCAGTGACAGCATAGATGTTACTAGAACAATTCTATTATTTAAGCAATCCAAGGTGTAACTACAGGATCATTTTATTAGCATCAGGATACACAAAGTAATTTATCAAAACTTCTCTTAAACATAATGTATCCTCATATAGCTAAGTACCTCAAAGATTTGCATTTAACTAGCAATCTGGCTAGCACGAACTAGTTCTAATTTATCTGTTCAAAGATTTCCACAGGAAGAATCGTGAATTGGCAAATGGCTGCAATTAAACGAGCACAACCAGAATTTATTACAGTCAAGTGTTTATTATTCAGTTACCATGAATTTGAAGTACAGCTAGTACGATATTTTAAACAGTTGGACATGTTAACCTGGAAGTTGGATACTCCTTAGCAGTATTACAAGATTTTTATTTGTAAAATTATTATAATTACTACCTATAGGATCAGTTCAGGAATCCCCTAACGGAATAATCATCGTATACCAGCACTCAAAAATGAATTCCACATCGTGCAACTGAAACCATGATCAAATCAGATGCACACAAAGTATCAATGGTACAGAAAAATGCACAACACAAGTCACTTCCATATTTTGACATGTCCTAGAATACGAGTAGAACAGAAAATATAAGGAGGTTCTCGAGCACGAAGGGGACGAGGCCTTACGCTGGCCGTTGCAGCTACTTGTATATGTAGAAGTTCGTTGCAGGGAAATTGTGCTCCCATATCTGAAGCCGTTCTGCGAGACGGCGGTGCCTATGGCGCTCACCACAGCTACTCCGTGGACGAGGCGAGGAGAAGAAAGCAGCCGCGCGCGCTTGTCCGCGCAGATGCAGATGTATGGTCTCCCGCGTCACCATCGGTGGAGCAGCGGGAGCTAGGGTTTCGAGGCGATAATTGGCTCACCTGGGGATTGACACCAGATATGGCTCGTGGTGGGTTTGCCGAGCTCCAGGCGGAAGTAGCCGCTAGCGTCGAGGCCGGAGACTCCCAGATCCGAGAGCATCGAGGTCGCAGACGAGCCCACCTTGAAGGCCTCCATCAGCGGCGCATACGGGGTAACCGAGCGTGGTCGCCATAGCCAGACGTCCGAGAAGAAGGCAGGGGGCGACCTCGCGAGCGCCGCCGTCATCGCGGAGTCGGGGAGGGGTGCGAGGTGGGCGTCGGATCGATGGGGGCTAGGGGTGGGAGGATGTGGGGATCTGGATCGGGAGGGCCCGTGTCGATGCGACATCAGAGGGAGAAATGAGGCTCGCGGTGGCTCGGGATCAGACGCAATAGAGGGACGGAGAGGAGGTAGGTGGTGGTGGTGGCGGCGGTGGGGAAAATGGAGGGTTAGGGTTCGGAGGAGAGAACGCGGGTTCGATGGACTTGGGCTCTTGCCGGGTACAAAATGATTTTTTTTGAACGGCCGGGTACAAGATGACTGGGAGGGAAAATGCAGCGGGAAACGAAAATGCAGGTTGGTCTGTGGGACATGTCAGGTCGGTGGGTGTGCCATGTTGGCACCTAGGACAGGTTGGTCCCGCATGTTAGAGGTCGGTGGTTGCGTTCCATATAGAAATTAGATTTTTTTGTGAAATATAGAACATGAGATTGACATGTAGTCCCTCCCACACGAGAACATATCTAGTGCTACCACCCCTTTAGGTGCTACCGTGCTACCGTACAAAAAAACGTATTTTATACGTGTCAAAAAATTATACGAAAAATTGTGAGTGCTCATGAAGCATGTCCCTACAATATCCCAAAATTTCATATCCAAAAACGACATGGACACTGAGAAATAAAAAAGAGAAAATCAGCATGAATAGTGTCATTTTCTGATTTGTCTTTTTGTGACACTAGGTAGCACTATTCATGCTGATTTTCTCTTTTTTGTTTCTCAGTGTCCATGTCGATTTTGGATATGAAATTTTGGAATGTTGTAGGGACATGCTTCATGAGTACTCATATTTTTTCGTATAATTTTTTGACACGTATAAAATACGTTTTTTTGTACGGTAGCACGGTAGCACCTAAAGGGGTGGTAGCACTAGATATGTTCTCCACACGAGTGTGACCCACATCACTATTTGAACTTAGTAATTTCAATGGCCATGTAGACATGACACGAGGGCAAATTGCTTAGGTGCACGTCCAGTAAGCACCTTATATGAGAAATATATAATTTTAGGCAAGTTACGACGATCTAAATTTGCCGTGATTGTCTACAAATAAGGTAGTAAGCTGTGTCGTGCAGATCGTGACGATTTCATCAAGTCAAATTATGACCTTCTTGACCCAAATCGTCGTAATTTTCTAGTGTTTTGATCCTCCAAAACGGCTAACGACGATTCAGTGCAAAATCGTCATATTATCATGACGATTTTATCGAGGGTCACTGAGAGAAGGTCACAAGTTAACATATTTCTTGTAGTGCGCGCCGGCCTATGGGGTGGGCCCACCTCGGGTCCCCTCTTCTCCCCCTTCTGGCTCCCTTCGTCATCTGGAAAAATAGGATTTTTTATATAATTTCCGTCAAGTTGATCTTAAATATTGCATTCTGACGGTGCTTTTTCCAGCAGAATCGCTCCGGTGCGCGATCCTCCAATAATCATGAAACATGCAAAATAGATGAAATAACATAAGTATCATCTCCAAATATGAAATATATCAATGAATAACAGCAAATTATGATATAAAATAGTGATGCAAATTGGACGTATCAGGGCGCCCAACCTCTCTGGTGCTCGGGAGGAGTCTATCAGCATGTCTGAGAGGCGGAGGCACCCAGTGGAGACGAACCCAGGTCTCTTGGAGGCGCTCCACGGCCATGGGGTCGCCCGAGGGGACCGTGACAATCGCCTTGATCTTGCACGCCGGGAGAGTGATGCCTCCGCCACAGATCGCCATACGGAGGCTTTCCTTGGACGGGAACATCACAAAAAAGTCAGATTCGCTGATCTTGCAAACTTGCCAGGCCCAGTTTTCCTCCACAAGATCTTTTAGTTCCTCCTCGAGCTGTTCTTCACGCAGGCTGCCATTCTCCAGGATGATAAGAGCGGCGTTGGCAACAGGCTGGTAGAGCTCCTCCTCCGGGACTTCGCAGCAGAAGAAACCTTGTTGTTGGCCTCCGAACCCCCGCCCAGTACGGGTCCGGCCCTTTGGAGAACAGCGCACACATTGCCGTTGGGTGGCCCGATTTACTGCAGTTTACACAGAAAGCTTTTGACTTGCACTCTGATTGCATGTGCCCTTGGTTCCCGCAATTGTAGCAGGTGATACGGGCCGCCTCCGCCCCCGCGGAGGCAGCAGTAGTCGCCGCGGGAGAGCTCGAGCCCGGGAGGGAGGGCCTGCTCCATGCTGCGCCCGAGCCACCCTGGAGGAGGTCTTCTTCTGTGCTCCCCGACCTTGGTCGCGCCCCCGCGGAGCCGGAGGAGGAGGGGGAGGGCGAGGAGGCAGCTGATCGTCCCCTTGACGCCAGCCGGAGGAGCTTGCCCGGTCGCGGTCATAGTGGCGCTGTTGGCGGTGCTTCTCAGCTTGCTCCTTCTCGAGTCACGGTCTCTGGAGAAGCCGTTGTCCATGTCTCCGAAGGAGCGCTTGTTTCGGTTGGAGCGATCGCGGTCGCGGTCCATGGTCAGCAAGCGACGACGAGGTTCGCCAGAGAAGGGGTCGGTGGAGAGGGCGAGGAGCTTGGCGTGTTTACGATTGCGGCGAACGTCGCGAGGGGGCGCAGGGAAACCTAGATCTGGATCTAGGGTTCCGGAGGGGATCCACATCCACTTAAGTAACGGCGGCGGAGGGGTAGAAATGTCCGAGGGAACCCTATCCCCGGGACTGTCCATCCAGGCCGTCACACTTTGCCCCTGGGCCACGTGGTGCGCATCCGAGCAGTGAGAGGCCGAAACGGGCCTCGCCCCACCAGGCCCTTCCTGGGTTGGGCCGTCTCGGCCCAGCGAAACCTGACCAGCCAGGCCTACCGTGGGATCGAGCGGGGCGTACGCAAACCCTACCCCCGGCGACCCCTCGTCAGCCGGCGGCGGGGAAGGAGCGACGGCCGGCGGCGGGATGACCAGCGCACCCACCAGCACTCCACCCGGAGGAGGCTGAGGGGGCCGATCCGTGCCGGAGTTAGCGCAGATCTGGGATCCCGCGCTCCCACGCGATGGAAGTGGGGGAAAACCTCATTTCTCCACGGCGGAGGAACATATCTCGCCGGTGAGGGGGCTTGCGCCGTTGATGCTGCCGGTGGAACCGGGCGGCGCGGCGAGGAGCGGGGAACTCCAGCGCAGGCGAGGTTGAGGAAGGAGGCGAACAGAATGGGGAGGGCGATGGGGAAGGGGCGGGGGAGAGGGAAACCTGCGGGTCGGCGGTGGCTTCGTCCTCAAGAGCAGCGAGCACGGCGAAGCGGTTCCGGGCAGGCCGCGGCGTGCCCCGGTGCGCCGTCCGCGGGGCCGCTCTCTCGGTCGCGGCGGCGCGCGGCGACGGCCCCACCGTCGCCTCGACGGTCGCCCGAGTCGCACGAGCTCCTGGCCGTGAGTCGCACGAGCGCTTGGCCGTGAGACACATGGTACAGGGATTTCTCAAAGAAAAAAAAAACTGTACGGCCTTGTTTGGTACTAGAGTTTTAGTGGAGATTAGCGGGGATAATCCGCTCCAAACTTTAAATTCCCACTTATCCCCAATGCATATTTGGTGCTAGAGTATGAACGAGTTTAATCCCCACTTTTCCCCACTTTTTCCCAAATTTTAGTGTATTTTTTTAATCCCTAATACTCTACCCCTACGGCCTTGTTTGGCAGGCCGGGTTCTAACTACATGCACGTGTATTATACCGGCCCAATCAATTACTCCAAAATACACTCTATAGCCCATTTGGCAGCCCGGTTTCTAGTTGTGTAAGTCTGAATAAACCCGTGTAAACACGTTAGATGGGCCTGTTTTTCAGACGCGAGGTGGCTCTCGCGTTTTTACATCGTCGGTAGACAGGAATTGGGTGTACACCCAAAACACGTTAGAAATACGCTAGGAAACACTAAAATTCACTCTTTCCAAACGAGGCCTACCTAGTGGATTGGGGATGGGGTTTTGTGAGGATTGGGTGACAGCACTGATTAGAGTATTATCCCCACTAATCCCCACTGAAACACTAGTACCAAACAAGGCCTATAGGGTAAATTTCTGACGAAAGGAAAAAACTGTACTCCGGCAATGATCGAAACGTAATGGAATCCCAGACGTAATTCCATCAAAAAGAAAGAAACTGTACTCCCGATTAACTGAGTACAGGGTAGTATTTTTTTTTTTACGAGAACTGTATACACATCTACACACGGCAATGATCGAAACTTCATGGAATCCCAAACGTATGCAATTCCGTCAGATAGTAGCACAATCGGCCGGCGCGAAGGACATGGTTCCGCCGTCGAGATCATAGAGCAGGTGCAGGTCCATCTGCATGACGTTGCCTATGACGGACACGCCCCCCGTCGGGAGCACCAACAAGCATGCCACGCGGCCTTCCTCGTCCACGGCGTCGAAGTAGCTCCGCCGCGGCACCGAGTACTCGGCGCCGCCCGCGAAGCTCAGCACTAGACCAGGCACGAGTACGGCGTCGACGTCGGCAGCCTCGAAGCACAGGTCGAAATCGAACGGCGCGCCGCTCACTCTCGTCAGCAGGCCGGCCGTCTGCGACAGGAACGCCCGCTCCAGCATCGCGTAGCCTGCTTTGGCAAGGTACGAGAACGTCGTGCCGGAGTCGACGATCACCCCGCCCGCGCCGGTGCTCGTGAAACCGAACGTCGCGGGCGTGACCGGGAGGTCCGCCGCGCCGATCCTGACGCCGGTGAGGTTGACGTAGTAGTACGGTGCGCGCTGCACCGGCACCGTGGGATTCTGGACGAGCGGCGTGGACTGGACGCCGTCGCCTGTCGTCAGGTTCGCCAGGGAGCCGAACAGTATCGGGCTGGCGCCTGCGTCGGAGCGGAGGCAGTAGGAGAACCGGCCGACGCCGAGCTGGGACACGAGGGAGAGCGGGCCGCGCCCGAGCCCCAGGATGCCGGACGCGCCGTCCATGTATCCGGCGTTCGCCGTGCTGCACCCGAAGGCGACGTCGCGGAACGAGGCGCCGCCGATGGCCAGCGTCTCGGCGGCGAGGCGCCCGGCGGTGAAGCCGACGACGTAGCGGTAGTCGTAGGCGCAGCCGCCGCTGGCGTTGCACGCGCGGCGGAAGGGGCTCGGCAGGGACCGGCAGAGCGGGCTGGCGCACGGGAGGGTGGAGAAGGTGGAGGAGCGCGCCGGGTCGTACAGCGGCGTGGGCTGCTCGAAGCACTCGGTGCACGGCGCGCACTGCGTCCAGACCAGGTCGCTGCCGGTGTCGAGGATCGCCGGGAAGGTGAGCGGCGGCGTGCCGATGGAGAGGCTCACGTGGTACGCTCCGGCGCCGTTCTCGGCCAGCGCCTGGAGGGCGAGGGCAATGGCGGGGCTCGTCGTTGGAGCGGGCGTGAGGAAAGCGAGGCGGCGAGTGTCGCGGTGCACGTCGGCGGAGTAGTTGCTGGAGTGTTTGTGCACGCGAGTGAGGGAGCCGCGGAAACCATGATTGTCGATTGCGCAAGTTATCGGCGGGAACGTGCGGATGAATACTGCAAACGTGAGAACGGCTAGAGCTGTGGACGCCATGTCAGATGTATAGTTTTTTGTTCGCTTCTCTTTTGTTTGGTTAGTTTTGGAAATGCTTTTGGATGCAACTAAATCTGAATGAAGTTATTAACATTTTGAACACCAATGGCAGCTTCCCAAGTTTCATCGCTGCTGAGAACTAGCCCACGAAATGTACACGTACGTAGCTTGTGGAGTATTCATGACTTTTGGCCAGGCTGTTTTGATGCCTGTTCCTTATACCGTTTTGGCTGCCATTATGTTTAGTCGTAGGTTTTTTTTATTAGCACGTTTGTACACATTATTCGCTGCAGACTTTTCTTCTTTTCTGTGGGGCTTATCCAACGCGCCAGCTTGATGTTTATGTGCTCATTGACGCAATGCATATACTCCTAAAAATTCAAAATGGTCGTTGGATGCACGGATCATTTACATCAGCTAACTTTTTCATATACTAATTTCTTAAGTGGAAACATCTACTGTCAACATCCCAAAAATGAAAGGAATGCCATTAAGATGGCACGCGTAGATGCACACATAAATAACAAGCAGTCTAGATACTTTAGTGCGGCATAAACCCTCGTCATGGAATAAATAGGAAAATCGGATGGGTGTTGATTTTGAGTCATATCATGAAGAATGAATCGAGGCAAACAGAACTCTTCTCTACCGGTCACTCATGCTTACTTTTTTGAGCGCAGTAAGGTTCCTCTTGAGAGATTTGACGGCAGAAAGCATCTGCAGTTTCTCCGTGGACGCCCCAACATGTTTCTGATTGGTGTTCTTAGCAGATGCATCATAAGGTGGCATTGTATTTCCCAGAGATGGTTCCTCCACAGGTGGTTCATTATCCAATGCGACTGCATGTGAACCCTTCTTCCTATGTTGTTTTCGCATGAAGGTGGCACTCCTGTACAAAACCATTTCATAGTGGCTAAAATGATCCACCTAGCTCAAGACAATGGGCTAATCACAGGGTTGGCTGATAATATGGTGCAGAATGGGGTTGCAATCTTACAATATGCTGATGACACCATACTTTTACTACAAGATGATGTTCAGCAAGCAATCAATTTGAAGTTATTACTTTACATTTTTGAATCCATGTCTGGATTGAAAATCAATTTTGATAAAAGTGAAGCTATGATGATTCTTGATGACAGTATAAAACAGAACTTCTTTGCTGAGCTGTTCAAATGTCAGATGGGCAGTTGGCCAATCAAATATTTGGGGACTCCTGTTTGTGCAAGAAGGGCATCAGTGTCTGACATGAGATTCTTGGAGGAAAAAACCAAGAAGAAGATGTGTGGATGGATTGGCAATTCTATGTCCATTGGAGGAAGATTGGTCAAAATTGATGCTTGTTTGGCTAGCACTGCAGTGTATCAGATGTCCTTGAGGTTGCTGCACAAAACAAATATTGAACAGATTGATAAGCCTATTAGATCTTTCTTTTGGGCTGGAAGTGCTGATAAAAGGAAATATCACTTTGTGAAATGGAGATGGATTTGTAAGCCAAAGCAAAAAGGTGGCTTAGGTGTTAAAGACTTGACTAAATTCAATATTAGTCTGATGTGTAAGTGGTGGTGGAAGCTGGAGCATGATACTGGGCCTTGGCAGGATTTTATGAGGTTAAAGTATCTGAGAGGAAAAGGCATTTACTTTGCAAAAAACAGACCTGGAGATTCTCCACTTTGGTCTGACATGCTAAAAGTCAGAGAGTTGTATCTCTATGGCAGAAGAATGAATGTTGGGGATGGCTTGTTAACCAGCTTTTGGGGAGACTCTTGGTGTAGCACAAGGCCTCTCAAAGATATGTTCCCTGTATTGTTTGACATTTGTAATGAGCAAAAAATTACTGTGGCTGGAGCTGCTGATATGGGGTGGAGATTCTCCTACAGAAGATGGCTGACTCCTGATCTCATCATTCAGGAGGCTGGGTTGCTTCAGCTGATGAATCAAGTTAACTTGACTCAGGAAAGTGACACTCCTAGATGGAAATGGTCAAAAAATGGCTGCTTCACTGTGAAATCAGTATACAGACAGCTATGTGGGAGTGGTAGGGACAGATCCTTTAAGCATTTGTGGAAGAGCAAAATCCCTCTCAAAATCAAAATTTGGCTCTGGTTAATTTGGCATAATGCTATAGCCACCAAGGACAATCTCCTCAAACGAAACTGGTCAGGGAACCCTAATTGCCAGTTCTGCAATGAATCAGAGACCATTTCTCATCTCTTCTTTGGCTGCTCTGCAGCCAAATTTGTCTGGACTGCAGTGGCTACTACTGTCAATTCTCCCACTCGACCTGGGAGTTTCTCCCAATTTTTTTGGTGGCTCCCCAAATTTGCTCCTGTTAGTCGCAATACCCAGATAGCTGGTTTGGCAGCTATATGCTGGGCCATCTGGAAAACTAGAAACAGAGCCTGTTTTGAGCAAAAAATGATTAGCTCTCCTTTTGATCTAATCAGCTACGCTGCTGTTTTCATGAACTATTGGGCAGGTTTACATGGAGAACAGGATGCTTTGGATCTTCGTGCTGGTGCTGACGGGCTCTTACGCCTAGTTGAGGTAGCTGGAGTTAGATCCTCTGGAAGTGACGGCCGAGGTGATCGTCTGCGTTTGGAAGACAATAGAAATGGAGAAGATGCAAACGATGATGCTGTTGCTTGATTGCCCTAGGAGTTATGCTTGTAGTTGGTCCTTTTTGGCTGAAGTTGTTAGCCTGTTAAAACTTTCTGTTGGTTCTGTAATCCCCCTTAAAACGCTAGCATTAGGCGGCGATCCTCCGCTTTTTGTTTCTGTTGATTCGTGAACTCTGGTGTATTTTCGTTATCTCCTTTGATAATGAAAATTCGATCCCTGTTGGATCGTTTGGAAAAAAAAAAAAAAAAGTCGGCATAAATTAATAATATGGAGGTCAAGCAGATTATACAGTAGCAGGACAGGGAACTGATGGTTATGGAAGCTACTGGTACCTCTTGTACTGGGGATTAGTAGGATCCAATGCATACAGATGAGATGTGAACATGTCCTCGAACCTCGGGTCCTTGCTAAGATCGATTTCAGGAAGTTTGTCCGTGACAGAATCCTTGCCTCTTTTGCCATTTTTACTCTTGCGTTTCATGTTATAACCCTTTGCAACATTAGCTGCATCCTGGTCAGCAGCAACCAAGAGCTCCAACTCTTCTCTAGTTGCTTCTCGCTCAAAATGTTTCTCTGGAAGCTTGTCATTCCCTTTACCTCTGGCCTTCAACTTCTGTTTCTTGATTGGCTTAGCTTCTTCATCAGACTTTTCATCATCAAAGAAATCATCCTTTTCATCAGCACTATCTTCGCTATAGTCATCGTCATCCTTTGACAACCTCTTCCTAGCTTTCCGCTTCTCCTTCATTTTTTCTTGGTGCATCTCCCAGACAGTCTTCGTCTCTGTGCTCTTTCTCTCAAGGACACGTTTGCTGAGGTCCTCGAGCTCCGTGTTGAATGTTATCTCCATGTCCTGGTCATCAGTTTGTTCCTCATCAGATTTATCTCCTGGTTGTAAACGAGCCAACCGTTCCTTATTTGTTAACTTTCTTTTTGTTACACCATTTGGCAGGGACTCATCACCAGAATCGTCTACATCACTGTCTGATGCGCTGTCACTGCCTGCTAAATATACGTGAATGCCATCTAACTGCAACAGAAAAATAGAAGACGTCAAAGATGCAAAAATACAGGACAAGACATGGAGATAACAGTCAACTATGTTATAAAAAATACAAGAGTCTACGATTACACTGTATTTCCTCCTTTATTATTCAAAGTGCAGAATGCTTATCTTGACACTGGGGTTTTCAATTTATAAAGTCAACAAAAAACTGATTTTTCAGTGTTACGTTAGCAAACAAAATGAGCTTGACCTGATCCTCTTTGAACTTCCGCCCCAAGATCTTACGATCTGGTTCATTATCATCCCAGGTGAGCTTAACTTTTCTATGTTGCAAAGCAGGGGTCTCAAAATCAGGCTGTTTGTAATTCAGAGGTTCCTGCATGAACAAGTTACAAACTCAAAAGACATTAGCACGAGTGAAGGGCAAGTTCTGCCTACATGCATCGTATATTTAAAGAGCGATATGGAAAGAAACATAATGTAATCAGAGTATCAGACACTACTGAAGAAGAGAAACTTTGATGCTGCCAAGTGCCAACAGTTTAATATGTCCACCAACAAATATGGATACGCAAATACGATCTATTCAAGTATGATACCTCGGTAGCTACATCACGAGCAGGGTGTTTGAACTCCATAGAGTCAGGAATGAACCGCAAATCAAACACATTTGCCGTTTTCATTAACTCAGTACCATCAAGAGTCGTGTATAGGTGATCTGCAGTTGCACTGGAATCACACACCACAACTGCATGGTAGTACCTGCAGCAAGATTAATATAATCATCAGAGAGCAGAACGGAAAACCCTTGGCAAGTAGTAACATTGTCATATGGTAAATATGAAAGATGGATAGACAAGGCAAGATTATGGATTATTGTTAAAAAAATCATTCAAACTCTTCTCACTAAGTCCCAGACAAACAAATACATAGACAATATGGTAATCAGCAAAAGTATCTATATTGTTGCTAACCTCAGTCTGTTTAGCTCATAAGTACGGATCTTGCTGTTCTCACTCTCAGAGTCAAGGTCGCTATCTTCTTCACCACCACCATCATCATCATTGTTGCCACCGTCGTCATCATTATCGTTGTTATTGTATTCCCCACAAACATCATCACCATCGGCACCAACAAGAGCAGAAGGGCCTTGAGTTGTCTCAATGTTCATGCACTTCAGTCCGAATTCTGTTGGATATATCGAGACTGATAGAACACGCCCACCTTTCGGTATACAAGATTTCATGATCATATACAAGTCCACTGCCTGTTGGAAGGGCAAACAATTGAACCCAAGAAGCCAGAGAGGAGTTTATATGAGCAACAAAAATTGTAAATGCCAAGGGGTTTGTTTCATTGTTTGGATCTTCAGTTTAGCAAAAACAGGATTTCATTCAGATAAATTTGAACTAATACGTATCAAAATATTTTGTTGGATTGCAGCAGAAATCGCAGCAAGTGCTTTGACCAGACAAACAATGCACATATTTATATGCCAAAATTACATGCGTGTTTCAATGATGGATATTTCTTTGGGAAATTTTAGGATTTTATTCCATTGTAAGGCTTCAACTTTAGATCCCTTACCGAAAGAGATCTTTAGGGGCAAGTTTGCCGCGATGTTATGGTGTGAGATATTTAGTTTTAAGGCTCAAAAGGGCTGGTTACCAACATAAGGTTAGTGCAGCCATTTGTTCACTACTAGAATGGATAATTGCTGCGAATTTGGCTTATGGCTCCAACATTGCCTTAGTGCACAGAACTCTGCTACAAGAGCATTATGAGTGCAAGCCACATCGATTTGCAGATGCCCTGAAGGTGTTGTGTTCCACTGCTGTAAAATCTTAGAAGCACCTCCTATTAGCTGGGCACTTGCAATTAGCACCTAAGACACAAAAATATAATGGTGGCTGCTTTGATTTGGGTGTAGATGGATATGGTCATTTTTAACTGTATATACATGTCATCATTATATGCGGATATCTGGACCAAAGAACCGAGCAAATTGACATCACATCAGAGTTGTTCTTAATCCTGAATATTTACATTTGGTGTATCTATCTCTGAACCAAAAAAGCGAATTTTACTGCCAAATATTTCACCTGTTCTCCACACAACAAAATGATAAGAAAATAAAAATTCTTCAAGCCAAAAAACATGAACTGATGCATCGTACTTCAACATAACAAACTAGCAACATAACATAGTTTTTTTTCCTCAGAAATCCTACTGTTTTACCAGCATCTATTTAATAAATTGACATGCAAACAGCCCTTAGAGGTCTTACATAAGTCTGTAATAAACACACAAATGTAAAAAAAAAGATGCATATCAATATTAACATCACAGAAAACAAACAAGTTAGCCTCAAACAAATCCTTTTACGGCGATTCTCACGAAACTAAATAATAAATTGCCTTTTGAACATTGCTGTATTTTTCAGGCAGATGGATTACTTCTCAAGGTAAAAGAAATTTGAATTGGCACCGACCTTAATGTGATTCCAGTCCATATTAGCAACAGCAAGCCTGTGAGTTTCCTTGTCAATCATAGGTGTATCATCATGCCTCGCCATCAAGTAATGAGAAATGTCATTGCCAAGAGAGTTCTGCAAAATAAAGAAGTGAAGGAACCATACGTGAGGACGAAAAAAATACAACTAGCAAAGTTGCAGAAAAATCAGAATATAAGATCAAATTTTTAGTTAAAAGTCGTTCTTATAGTCACATATGGAATTTCACAGCTACAGAAACATGTGTATCACTGTCCCTAAAAGGCATCGATCAAGAAGGTTCATCCTCTACAAGATGACATAATCGGAAGGGAAACATCACCTGTTCATCTTCCCCCACATCCTCCTCGTCATCGCTACTAGAACTCTGTTCTTCATCTTGCTCATCCTCTTCCTCTTCACGAATCAGCTTCCTGTTCTCCTTGTTTTCCTCCTCCTTCCCAATCCCCTCCTCTTGGTTGAGGTAGCAATGCAGCAGGGGGTTCTCCCTGGCGCCCTTCTTGCGGCGCCTGCCGCGCTTGTCCACCGGCGCCTCCGACGAAGCGAACATCGGGTCTGTGCGCATGCTGTTAAACCTGGAGTCGAGGGCCACCTTGGCGTCTTTCCGCCGCATCGGCCGGAACCTCGGGTCAGTCCGCGCCGGCGCGAATCGCTCGTCCTCCATCGCCCGCTTCATCTTCCCGTCTCCTCGCTTCACCTCACTCGCCCCTGCCCCCGTAGCCTTCTTGTTCTTATCATTGCTGTGCTTTCTCTCATCCTTGGAGTTTGATTTCTTGCCCTTCTTTGCAGCATCGAGGTTGGCGGAGTTGGCTGGTGCCATGGCGGCAGGCAGTGGCGGACGCATGAACGAATTGGAGGGGGGGGGGGGACACTTCCAAATATTTTTTGTATGCGCCTCCTAAATTGAGAAAAAAGTTTGCCAAATGAACAATATATAGGATAAATTTACACAATTGCAATATAAATAGTCTTAAGCCATATAGTTTTTTGAGAAAAGTCCAAAATATAAGTTTTATTGCATTGGCCCACTTGTATGGACAATATTTTTAGGGATTTTATTAGGTTTCCTTATCCATTGCAAAATCCTCTATTAGCTCACGTCAATTGCATAGGGTTAATCGCAGCTAAGCATGGTGTAATTTTTTTTCTTCTAAATGTGCGTTTTTTAATTTCCGTGCCAAAAACTATATGGTTTATATTTAGGAACGGAGGGAGTAGAATATATATAGGATAAAAAGAAATTACATAATTTATTCAGTCTTCCTTGTCGCATTGCCATGAAAGTCTTACATGATAAAAGTAACGCAATTTGGCTATTTCTCTCCACTTGTACACAATTGAAACATTCAAACAACATATCTACAAATGCCAAACTCCTAATTTTAACATTAGCATAGAGAATAAGAGAATAATAGCTAAATAGCATAATAGGGGCAATTTTATGTCTTAACCACTTAAAATCAACAAATGAAAATAGCAACAGAGAATAGAATAGCAGCAGTGGTACGTTCTGGTTCATGGCGAGCAGTGGACGTGGACCTGCTGACTGCTGACTGCTGGACTGCTGGAGCGCGGCGGCCGGGGAGAGCGGCCGCTGGCGGGAAGAGCAGCGGCCGGCGGCAGAGCCGCAGAGGGATTCTTCGCAGCGACGGGCGAGGCAGAGAGAGCGTCGAGAATTTGATGGAGAGGGGCGGCGGTGAGTCCGTTCCGTGGTTCGTGACCTCGTCTCTCCTCTCGCTCGATGCACTGGTTGAGATTGGGCTTAATGGGCCTTTTTTCCATGGGGTAATTTTTTCCACGGCCTAATTAACTTGTGATACGGCCCATGTTCGCGAAGAGCCATCACATTCACCTGTTCGGGCGGGGCGGGCCATCAATCCGCTGAAGCCATCGCTGGACGCCCCATCACACCCAATCTCACCTGCTGCCTCGCCCCACCACGAATCCTTCCTCGGCGGTGTCGCCGTCGCCGTCGTCTCGCCGGCGCCGGCCGCTGTGAGGACATGGCGTCGTCGCTGTACGCGCCCAACCTCGACGACTACCTCCCCTCGGACTCGCCCCCGCAGGAACCCCCCAGGAGCCTCACCCTGTAATATATCCCTAGCCCCTGTCTCTCTCTCTGCCTCTTGCTTGCTCCTCGATCTCGTAACCCTATTGTCGCTCAATTCTCGATTCGAGCTAGATTTTTGAGGTGTTTGGTTCCCTTATGCAGGCGCGATCTGCTGGACATCTCGCCGGTGCTCACCGAGGCGGCGGGTGCCATCGTCGATGTGAGTCGTTTATGTGTTTTTTTTAACCTGCTCTGTTGTATGCGTCTTTGGGGTTGGTAGATGATTTTCGTGTGACAAGGTACGAGGTTAGTATAGTCGTTTCTAGGCTTGTTATGGTCTGCAAGGTTCAGCATCAGGAGAAAACTAGCCTATTTTGCCTTCTCAATTTGGTGGGAAGGTCTGCAAGTGTAGATTCCTCTCTTAATTTAAGGCCTCTTCACCTTGAGGGTTAACTATCGATTGTTTAATTGTAAAATAGGACATTGAGCATTTGTCTAAGTAATTTGGTTCCTGTCCCTCATGGAAATGAACTTGAGCATATTTTGTGCAGCCTTGAAATGCAATTACCTGTTCTCTGAGGTGCACATAATTTGAATGTGCGGCGCGTTTTTTGTCCTCATGACTTAATTTTGCTGTATCTTCTTTTATGTGAGGCCAAACATATGCTGCCACAACAGTGGCCTAACTCCAGGAGCAGCAGCTGTGTAAGAGAAATCCAAAGCTGTTTAGAGTCCGGGCAGGTTTTCAAATTAGGAAGTACTCCCTCCGGTCAGATTTAATCGACGCGGAGGGAGAGCTATGCACGCATATCATTCGCTTGCCGGCGCGTCGATTATTTACGTCCCGAGGTAGTAGTTCCTGTTGACGAAGGACATATATATTACTGTAATAATGGTCCAGATTCTATTCAAATAAAAGAGTCCTATTGTTGTAAGGCCACCCTTTATGTTACGAGGGAGTGACCCATGGTTTGAGATCAGTAAAGATTACAAGGAAATTATCCTTTTACTTGCCCAGCCCTTTTTACCTCCCTCTCTCTTGGTCTCTCCAGCTCTAACCATGGTACCTCTCTGTGGCGCCTAATCACCAATTCCTCTACCTAACCCTATCCTTGTTTCTCAAAGTTAAAGCTCTAACATCTTTATGTCATGTCTCATGGACCACTTTGCGTATGAGTCTTTAGTTTGTCTATGGGCTTAACTTAAATCATCATCCTTATGATTCTTTTTTATCTGTTCAATTGTCTTGTTATGACATTGCTTGTGTTTGCACTTATGCAGGATTCATTCACACGTTGCTTTAAGTCAAATTCTCCAGAGCCATGGAACTGGAACATTTATTTGTTCCCATTATGGTGCTTGGGAGTAGTCATAAGATATGGACTACTGTTTCCGCTGAGGTACTTGAGTCTTATGGTCTGAACTTCACATTGAGCTTTGGGATGTTGCTAATTCTTAACTGAAATGTTCCGTTTTCTTTTTTCCTCTTTTAATATAAGCACTTCAGTTATTCTGCGCTGTTGATTTGTTGTCAACATAGATTTGAGATCCCTTGAGGGCTTTGCCCAAAATGACATTACTTGTAGAATTGTAGATGGTCATGGAAATAGTGTTCCCATGGCATGCTTAACTGGAACTGTGTTGAACAATTCCCATAATGGCTTGTCAGTAATATGCAAATCAGTAGCCCACCCCAAAAATCCACTTTGTACTAAAAAGATGTGACATCCTCCTTTTGGGTTGACTTGTTATAGTTCTTATTAATATTGATGTTTCAGAGTTTACATTTTCTTTTTGCGGTGTGGATCATATAATCTGCACTACACCACTAGGCCTTACACATTTTGAATCCTACTACAAGTGTTTTTTGTGTCTGACAAACCCGTTGGTCTAAATCATTGCCATGTTTTATGTGCAAATCACATCTGTCCTTTTGATTCCTATAATGTTTTTTTGTTCCCCTTTGAGGCTATAAAATTTTCTTCTCCAACACTTCTAAAATAACTTCAATAAAAGATATTTACTTGAAATAATAATTTGATTTTATCTACAATTGGGCAGAGAAACATTGGTCTGCTCTATACTTCTGTATATATGCTAGTAGTGTACTACTAACAATTAATTCATCCACTGCATCTCCTGCTTTCATTGATTTCTTTGTAAACATCGAATCTCAGTCATCTGATAACTCAATTATGTACCAGGGCCTTAACACTTCTATTAGGATGGCTTGCCTTCTTTGCTGCCTTTTTCCCCGTGCATTTCCTAATGAAAGGGAAAAGTAAGATAAAACGTAAAATAGAGGTGAGCTATTTTATTTTGATGTATCTGGGTCATCTCTGTATATAGATGTGTGCATATTCTGTTTATATTACCCCTGACGGTTCTGGGACAGCCTTAACTGAACTCTTGGTTAACGATGGTGATTATATGGCTTTGTGTATGTATGGATGAGCATTCATGTCCATGGTTCTTAGGGTTTGTTGGATCATGTGGTAAATCAGTACACCTGTTCACCTCAAGTCTTAATGGAACAATGAAATAACAGCAAACTATCACAAGTTTTATTATCCAGCATTGGGTGATATAGGTTTCGTTTCTGAATTTTAGCAACTGAGACTGTTCCCTTTCCCTAGTGAATACATATTACATAAGCATAACAATAATTAGCACACCATCAGTTAATCTTTTTCTCGATGTCTTATAGGGGTTAAGCTCCTACAGGTAATCAATATGGATGTGTCTTATGCTTTTGCTGTATGTTAGCTTATTATGGTTATATGTTAGAAGCCTAGTAAAGGTAAAGCTAAGTTGTGAGATCATCTTTAAAAGCTTTTTGACTTAACTAGGATTTAGATTCAGTTGTTTGGTCCTGCCTGACACTGTTACTCCTCTAGCCACTGTATCTTCCTGTAGTAACTAATATCTCTTTAGCAACTTTTATGGTGCTATGTAATTTTCATAACTTACTCAGTTTTCTAGTTCCCTGATAGTTCTATTTTTTTGACCAATTCTTTTAGTGTGATGTTTGTTAAAAATTTCTTGGGTTATGAGTTTTGTTTTGAACTTTGTGCAGAGGAAGCTGGTTGAAATGATGTGCAGTGTTTTTGTTGCTTCTTGGACTGGAGTTATTAAGTACCATGGACCACGCCCAAGCTCACGACCTTATCAGGTTACCTTTTGTGTTGTTCATTTACTCATTTGTGAGCTACTAGTATGGTTGTGCTTGTGTACAAACACTACAGAGAAGTGTAACCACCCGCACTTTTGAGGTACATAATAGCTGTTAAACTAAAGGCTTGTTCCCATGGAATTTCACATGGAAAGTTATCACAAAGCCACAAGATGTCATCTCCATCGCATTCTTCTGATTATGGAACATGCGTGCTCTATGACATTATTATCTTGAATTTTTTACTTTAGATGGTTTACAGTCTGAATGTGTCCACAGAATTTTATTTAGAACTATATCTGTACCACATTGTTGTTGTATATAAGTACCATTGCTTCGTTTATATTACTATACAATTCTGAATATGATTGATACCCTTGCAACAATATTGTAATTCAACAGGTATTTGTTGCAAACCATACATCGATGATAGATTTCATTATTCTGGAGCAGATGACAGCATTTGCTGTTATCATGCAAAAGCATCCCGGATGGGTTGGTCAGTTCCTGTTGTTCAGAAACATATGTTCTAGTTTTAATTTTGTTTCAATCTTGAATGTTTATTATTCAATATTTCTCCTCTAATTTGTAGGATTTATTCAGAAGACTATATTGGAAAGTGTGGGTTGCATCTGGTTTAACCGTAATGATCTCAAGGACCGTGAAGTAGTTGGAAGAAAGTAAGATATTTGCTTTGCAACTCTCTGTTTTAGAAAACCTTTTTACAGTGATCTTTTCTTCTCAGGTTACGTGACCATGTGCAACATCCAGACAACAATCCGCTCTTGATTTTCCCAGAAGGAACTTGTGTCAATAATCAGTACAGTGTGATGTTCAAGAAGGTATAGTCGTAGACCGATTTTTTTTTCAGTGGTCATATAAATGGCTTTGAATAGTCTTAAATACGGGAAGTTTAATCCAGACAGAATCTGGAATTCCATTCTTTGCAGATACTGCACTGATCATACATATGGTATCAATATACCACCCTTTTTTAGCTGTATATTAGATGATACCAGAGTTCTCTGCATATAAAGCAAATTATTAAGGCTTGTCACTGTTCAGAAAAAAGAAAATGAATAAACAAACTTTTCTTTTCACTCTGTACACAATATGGTTAAAGAAGATGAGGGAAATCAGTCATGTGTTGCATGACATATACTTAGACATTTTGGGTTCTTGACGCATGCTAACCATGAAATTGAATTGTTTCTTTGTTTGTATTTTTCAGGGTGCTTTTGAGCTTGGCTCTGCTGTATGTCCAATAGCTATCAAATATAATAAAATATTTGTTGACGCCTTCTGGAATAGTAAGAAGTAAGGAAACAAAACTACTATATGAATTTGCTTTCTTCACACTTATACCTTTGTTTTTTTTCACGTATTACTCCACTTGAAATGTTTACCAGGCAATCTTTTACAAGTCACTTGGGTCGTCTTATGACATCGTGGGCTGTTGTTTGTGATGTCTGGTTCTTGGAACCTCAGTATCTTAGGGAAGGAGAGACATCGATAGAATTTACTGAAAGGTATCATAAGTTTGGATAATATTCCATTTTCTACAACATACCAAGGATCGGAAAGTATAACTTCGTATATTTAATGCAATGCTTATTACAGAGTAAGGGACATGATAGCTGCTCGAGCTGGTCTTAAGAAGGTACCGTGGGATGGCTATCTGAAGCACAACCGCCCTAGCCCAAAACACACTGAGGAGAAGTGCGTCAAATCTTTCTGCCTCTCTCATGAAAATACAGGAATTGATTTGGTCATCCTATCCGGTTAACCATTTTTATGTTTACATGATTTCTCACAAGCTTCTCAATTTTCAGGCAGCGCATGTTTGCAGAATCTGTGTTGAGGAGACTGGAGGAGAACTAAATAGGTATTAGCTGCCTTGTAATTCGTTTGGGCTTGTGGGATCTGGTGCATGTGGAAATGACCACCGCAGTTTTGCTGTAAATTTGTTCAGTTTGGCAGAATTAGCAGCGCGTATCTGGCAAGAAACATCTATTGCATGTACGTGTGGCTATAAAACTTTTTATATCTTGTGATCCGTTAGTGTCAACACGTAAGCATTGGTGTTCTGACAGGAGATGCTGTATTGATATTTGGCTTGTGCTTCATTCAGACAATTGGTACTGATCATTTTCATGTCGTTGAACCTGTGATTGTTGATTTAACCTTTTTGTTTACTAAGCAAGAGGGACAGCTGGATTACATCACCGAGAAATAAAGTGGTGAAAGAAGGTAAGTACGTGTTTGTACACTTAGATGCTTGGGCAAAATTACAAGAAACTAGAGGTACAACATCGGTGAAAGCATTTAAGCAATACTATATTTTTTAAAATAAATACTCTCTTCGTCCAAAAATAGGTGTCTTAACTTTATCTAGATATGGATGTATCTCTAATTAAAATGCATCTAGATACATCCATATCTAGATTAAAGTGATACACCTATTTTAGATGGAGGGATTATATGCTTTGCACTGAACCTGGAGCGTGCTTGCAGTCCAAGTAGCTGGCTTGAAAATTTTATGAACCATATTCCATCATCTTTACTTCTATATTCAGTGCTACTTATTATTAATGATTGGCACGGTAAAAAAAATATTAATGATTGGCAAATTTTTACAAGAAACTTTGGAAAAAACCCAGTACCCTTTCAATTCCCACATGCTTCACACTTTGCATACTACAATAGGTCGTGAGTTCATAAAATTTGGAGTCCCCAACCCCAAAATCAATGGTACATACATGTAAACATCAGGGATACAAAAAGAATCACGGATATCAACCCGAACTCAAATATAAAAATAGATTATAAGCAAGTCAGCCAAGAACCGGCAACTGTAAAAAGAGGTTTTCGCATTGAACATGGAATTGACAGAATGGAGGCGGTTTCTTCTCCCACCTCGGTTCTATCCGTGGGTGATTTGAGTGAGTAGAGTAATTGGCTGCTAACATATTTCATAATGTTTACTACTAACTCCATCCCAAGGCTTAAAGCTTTTTTTTTAAAATTAAATCAAGTAAAATTTAATCAAACTTTTGGAAGAACCTGTCAACAAATATGATATTTTATAAATAGCATATGAAAATATATTTCATTATCTATCTAATGATATTAATTTTATATTTTGCACCTTAATGATTTTTGATAAAAAAAATTGGTCAAACTTAATAGTTTGACTTTCTGAAAAAAAATAGGCCTTATGTCTTAGGATTAAGGTAGTATCCGATACTACTATTAATGATTCTCCAATTTTTACAAGAAATTTCGGGAACAAATTTCAGTACCCTTTCCATTCTCACATGCTTCACACTTGCATACAACAATCGGTCAGAGTTTATAAAATGTAGTCTCCAATACATATATGTGAACATCGGGGATAGAAAAAGAATCACCAATAGCAACCTGAACCCAAATATAAAAATAGACTAAAAGCAATTCATCCAAGAAACAAGAGAAATAAATGAGAGGGGGGAAAATAGGAGAGGATGCTTGAACGATCCACTAGAAGTAGAGCTTGCAGGGCGTATTCTTGTACTCCTGCAGGAGGCTGCCGTCCCCGCCGACCCTGAACTCGCAGTCCACCTTCATGTGGTGCTCCCTCGTGTCCCACAGCTTCACCTGGAACTGCACCGTGGAGGTTAGCACCAGGCGCAGGCCGACGCTCCCGGCCCCGACCTCGGCGGCGAACCGCGGCCACGCCGGGTCTGTCGGCGTCGGCCCGGACGCGGAGAGCTCCCCCTGCAGCGGCGTGTCGCTCTTGGGCTGCTGGTAGAACGGGCTCACGGCGGGGCCCGACGCGATGAGCTCGTCGCCGTAGTAGACGGAGCCGTCGACCTTGTCGAAGTGGATGCCGATCTTCTGGTTGGGGTTGTGCTCGTTGACGGTGAACTTCACCGGAAGGTTGACGGCGCCCGACTGGCGGTTGAGGTTGGGGATGGAGAAGTCGGAGAGGGAGAACTTGGGGCGGTGCGGGCGGAGGCTGAGCCAGAGCACGAAGAAGATGACGCCGGCGACGAGGACGAGCGTGAGCAGCACCGCGCACAGGAAGTTGAGGCACCGGATCGCCGGGCTCTGCCGGTTGTACATCGGCAGACGGTAGTTCCGAGGCATGGCTGTGCTAGCTGTCGTGGTCGCGATACAGTGGTGTTGGTGTACGTGATGCGTGTGTTTGCGTGTGACATTTTATAGGTTCATTCCGCATGCATGTCGCGGTGTAGAAGGCAGTAATATTCTTGCCTTGCGCAGAGATGAGAGATGCTAGCACGCCATGAGGAGTGTACGTACTCTGGATGTTGATTCCCATGCTAGCTACGAGACCTCGCAGAGTTTGCTGGAAAGTGAAAACGAATGTTTAAGCTGACTGGCGATCCCTCCGTTCTTTTGTACGTAGTATATGGATATTTTTCTCTCTTTCGCGGTTGTATCATTCCCCCGCATCATTTTCCTGTAAATGTACTCATAATGTGGTTCTGCTGCCTGTAAAAGCAGCATATATTCTTCCGTTCTTAGTCTGACAAACTTATTCTTGAATCGTTGGCTTAAGGTTCCTGCGGATATGGGAAGAACAACTGCCGAAACTTCGTCCTCGGGCAAACTCAAAGGTAAATGCTGCTCCAAAGATTATCCGTTGGAATCGTTAGTTCGAACTTAGAAGTCACCTAAATTAACTTACAGATGTCACTGTTAATCTGGTGCTCCACTTTTGGGACGAGGAATTTCTGTATATCCTGCTCTAAAGTTCTTATTGCATATCCAGGGAAGGCGTCCTTGTGAACGGGGCGCAACCCAAGTTCATGCTCGCTTTCATGCAGAAACATGGCTGAACTCCATCTTCAAGAGGAAGCAGGACGCCAATACTTTTTTTTTTATAAAGGGAATATATTAAGGCTTGTGGTTCCATAGACTCCCAACCTGAAACGTTATCTTGTGTGGAAACACAATGACGGCTGTGATTAGATGATCGCGATTAATTAGAGGTAGGATGGTAATTGGAGCCTCTTCTCGGTAGTTCCAACCCACTCAGAATCCATCGTGAGAAAGGGAAGGAGAGAGGAGGGCACGCGTCTCATGCGAAAAAAGACACGGTCCACACCCCACAAGTGGACACACCTATAAAATCCCTCTTTGGCCCATCCCTTCCTCTTTCCTCGATAATCCCCCTTTCTAGCAAAGAGCAGTGGAAGAAACCCTATCTCCCTCCGCTTGATCCCTCCCTCTCCTCCCTCCCATTTAACTTTCTTCAAGAAAGAGGCGCATATTCGGCAATGGACAAGTCTAAGGAGGCGACGGATGCGGATTTGGAGGGCAGAGCGGGAGCGGAGCTCGACGCTGCGGATGTGAAGGGGAAGAAGGTTGTGGTGGCACTCGTGGCTGATCTGGAAGATGCATACCTTGCGGAGAAGCATTTGATGCACAAGGAGAGCGAGGCCATTTACGAACCACATGAGAGTACTATGAATCATGCGAGGTAAATTCTTCCCCTCCTTTAGATCGAGCTACTAGGTGCTTGGAATTCGTACTATTTGGTGGGTACTTGGAGCGTATGCTGTCAGATTCGATCTGTTCTTGCTTCTAGATGTTGGATCTGAAGTTTCAATGGACGAGATTTGGTGTTTTGTTTCAGGAAAACATTAGATCAGTCACTCAGTTAGCTATTTCTTATTATTTAGTGGGTTTGTGCGACGATCATGTAACGAGATTGCACATATCTTAGCTATGGCTGATGGACAAATAAGCTTTGAAAAACCTGGTTGGCTACTCCCCTGGTGTTGGATTTTTTGGAGAGTGATGTTGGTGATTAATATGAAAGCAGCTATTTGATCTAAAAATAAACATAGTGTATTATTTTTGTGGCCTCACCTCCGGTCCTTTTTTATTGACTGAAATTTAGTACAAAGTTATACTAAATTCGAGTCAATTAAAAGAGACCGGAGAGTACAAGTTAGAACTTTCTATTATTAATCGTTGTCATGTTTGATAAGTCCAGAGTCCTGGTGTTTGAGTTAGGACAGTTTTTAGAGGACAAAATATAGTTTGGTACATTTTGTATATGTACGAGAGCTAGAGATTCAGTGCACATTTAACTAGAGTATATGATCTTGCAAGTCTCAATTAACATTAAAGTAAAAAAACATTTAGTGAGGCAGAGATGGCATACATTTTAAAAAGCACGGATGCATGATCTTGTTCTAGTTATGAAGTTTGTTCTAGTGCGCTAGTTAAACTTGTATTTGTTTCTTCCTCGAATCTATGGTTGTATGATGGTGCTCTCTCTCTCTATTTTGCTATAAGGTGCCTACCTGGATCATAGTTTGTAGTTACTATCTCTTATGTGCATTACCTCGTTGTCAAGTACTGTTGCTCATGGAGCATGTTTCGTTGTTTTACTTCTCTCTCTCTCTCTCTCTCTCTCTCTCTCTATCTATCTATCTTACTTTTCTAGCTCTTTCTATTGTATGATTGGCTTGCTAAGAGAACTATTGTTCTGCTTTGCTAAGAGAATTATTGTTCTGTTTTGTATGATTGGCTTGCTAAGAGAACCACTGCTTTTAGTTTAAATTTGTCGAACTTCGTATAAATTCTAATGACAACCGTCGATTTTAAGTTCTATTTTTTAAGTTGCTATTGGTATCGCCCGTTCGGGATCGCCGGTGTGTGTAACCTCTCCCCAAATTGGGGAGCACGTGCCGACGCCCCATATTGCATTGTCGGTGAAACTGCCGACGCCTATTTGAGAAGCGCCAGTGGAGGTGCTCCAAGTCGTCTTGATGGCGAGAGCTCCTCTCTGCCCACCTGGTCAGCAGATTTACCGCACGCCGCACACCCGCATCACTTAGTTCAGATGGGGCCCAACAAGAGCAGGTATCTTCTCTTTCTCCATTTTTTTACTTTTCTATGTATTGTTTTCATTCTTTTTTGCATTTTTTAAATTTTGCTAAAATTTAATTTAAACTTTTTTGAATCTGAATTTTTAAAAGATTTGAATAATTTTTAATTTTTAACATATTCTAAAATTAAAAAAATTAAAAAATATACCTTTTTATATATGAACAATTTTCGAATATGAACAATTTTTAAATTCGAACCATTTTCTAATTTGAACCTTTTGAATTTGAACAATTTTCAAATTTGAATTTTTTCCGAAATTGACCAATTTTTAAAGTTGAACTTTTTTCAAATTTGAACAAAAAGGAAAACAAATAGAAAAAAAAAACAAAAAGGGAAAGGAAAACAAAGGCAGAAAACGAAAAAAAAAGGGCTAGCCCCAATACGTGATCAGGGTGTGTTGTGCTTGGTATATAGATTTCAAGGCCTGCCCTAACTGGTGGCGGCAACATGCACACCTAGCGCACCACATACCACATCGTACATCCTATATGCCGATCAGGTCGGCGCATACCACGCGCCGCATCCCCACGCGAGGTATGGGCTGGCCCAATGTGGCGCTACCTCTTTAGTTTACTGTTTTCTTTGTTTTTTTGTCATTCCTATTTTTTTCCTTTCTTTTTTTTTCATTTTCTTTTAATATGTAATGAATATTATGATTCACAAAAATGTTAAGATTTTAAAATAAATCATTTTTAAAAATTTTTCAAATTAAAATTTGTGAAAAGGTTCAATCTCAAAACTGTTCAGATTTTTTTTAAAAATCAATTTTTTTAAAAAGTTGATTTTCTAAAAATGGTCAACCTCAAAATATGTTCAAATTTTGAAAATTGTAAAACTGGTCCATCTTAAAAAAACGTTCAAATTTCGTAAAGAAATCTAAAAATTGGTCATTTTTCAAAATATTTAAGTTTTGGATTTTTTTACATAAATTTCCAAATTCTTGAAAATTTTGCTCTGTAGAAAATGTCCAGATAAAAAAACAAAATAAATACAAAACAAAACAAAACAAAAGCAACAAAATTAGAGGGAAAAAATACGAAAGACAGAAACTGGGCCGACCCAACTTGCGACCTGGAAGTGCGGAGGGTCATAGACACCAACCAGGCAAGGATAGCAACTTTTTTGATAAATGGAATATATTAATATTAAAAGATATCAAAAAACAACCCACCCTAATGGCTACGGATGCACACAGCCAAAAAAGAAAAGAAAACTAAGAAACAAAAGTCCCGCTATATCTCGGGCCTAATAACAAGATACATCCACGCAAGACAACACGGAAATACACTCTCCAAAACGCGCCAAGAAGGGAACAGTGCTCTAACACCATCGTCGCCCGATCAAAGATCTTAGGTTTTCACCCTGAAGATAATCCCCGCTCTCAAAACAATGTCTCCAACAAGGTCATTGCCAGGCACAACTAGTTAAGGCCAGACCTTGGGTTTTCACCCTAAAAGGTAGGACTCTAAACTTCACCTGCGTTGTCGCCCCCACTTTCATACCGCTGCTGTAAAGCTCTGAATACCAAGCAAGTCCCTCAACAGCACGGAGATTTGAACCTCCCTTAGCTAGTCCTCCTATCCAGCCTTCCTAAAATTCTCTTCTTCTGACTTTCATCATGAATCCATAGTCAATTGATGTCAACACAGAAAAAAAGTTTCGCATCGATAAAATATGGGCAGGGTATTGCAACATACTCATATTCCTATAGTCAATGGGTAAAAACTTCTACCCATACCCGTAACACGCTTATAGCCTAGCCAGTCCAATTGATCCAACGGAATAGCCCACGAGATAGACCCCCTCGTTCGGATTGTTCCATCTCACCCCCGCGGACGAATTTGGCCCAGGCCCACAGCTGATGAGCATGTCGTCTTCAGTCTCGAGATAGATCCTCTGCACTGACTGATCCATTGTATTTGGCACCAGAAGAGCTTACGTTAATTTATAGGTCTGATAGTGATGGCAAAGGTAAAAGTGGCACGCCCTGCGTAAATTATTGTACAGTACATCACTCTAGCTTATGGATCGGAGGTGAGTTTTTTTGACCGAAGAAACCTGGAAAAGGATGAAACGAACGAACCTTTTTAAATTTATATATCCAAGGTGATGTTAGCTTAAAGCTGACACGCACGTACTATATGTTTTCTCGCACTTTAGAGCCGCTTTCCATAGCGTTATGTGCACGTACGTACGAAGTGCTCGCTCTTTTCTGTGCGAACAAATCATAGTGTAGTTGGAGCGAGGGCACTCCTCAATTACCATCTCACCAGGTGGCCACGTAAGCCATACAATACATTCAACACTTCCTCGTGAAACTGTTGGATTTACCCCTGTTATTATACTGAAATACTTTGTCAAATCTTTTATGTTCATGCCAAACCGATTCCTATTCAAATGGCAACATAAGGGCATATGTATTGGCGCTCTGAATCAGCGGATGAGACAAGCGACAAGAGGGCGCCGAAGTGGTGCTAGGGTTCACGTACTGCATCATCCACATAGCTTTTCTGAATCAAGAAACCACCAGGACAAATCAATCAACTACTCCGTACTGCAGTGTAACTGATACTTGGCTATCGGTCTACAGTAATCCCCTAAGGCATCTCCAGCGGGGCGACGCAAATGGACGTTTTTCGTCCGTTTGCGTCTGCGTGGACAAAAAACGCCCTCCAGCGGCAAACGTCCGCATGTCCGTCACGACGCGTGGACCGAATATGCGCGGAATGCGTCTCTGACGCGACCGCGCGTCGTGTCCGGTTGTCTGCGTCGGCCTCTCTCCTCCTTTAATCACGCATGCGCTTATTCCTAGCCACACAGAATCTTTCCCTCTCTCTCTCTCTAATCACGCATGCGGTCAAATAAATGCGTCCTGCCTCTGGAGCAGGGGCAGACGCATGCGGACATGCGGAAGTTTTTTGTGTCCGTGCCCGACGCAAACGGACATAAATATGCATCGCCCCGCTGGAGATGCCATCTGTATTGACGCTCTGAATCAGTGGAGGGGGCGGGCGGAAGGAGGGCGCCAAAGTGGTGCTAGGGTTCATAAGGGCATCTGTATTGGCACTCTGAATCAGTTTTTTTTTTTTTTGAAAAATCCAGTTTCCTGGTTTTCATTGATTAGCAGAGGGAAAACTTTACAATTGACTCACCGATGCGTCAAAGGACTCATCGATTAGGTCAGGGATAAAGGAGGGAAAAAACAAGAAAGAAGAAAGGAAAAACCCTCAAGGCCGAGGCAAATCAGGGCGGCTCGAATAGGAGCTTCCTGAGAGCCTTAGCGTTAGCGAAGCTCCATTCTCGCGCCTCATCACGAATGTGAGAGATGATCAGCTGCAAAGACGCCGACTTTTGACAAAAGATCCTAGCGTTCCGCTCCCTCCAGATGTTCCATCAAACCAGAGTAAAAAGCGAGCTCGTCCCTCTTCTGTGCAAGTTTGGCGTTTGTTGGATCATGAGCTGCCAGATTTCCCAAGAGGACGCCGCTGCTCCCCATGCTAACGGATCGAAGGAGGAACAGTGCGGCCAGGACGCCACCGTGCCCCAAAGCCGTCTGGTGAACGGACACTCGAAGAAGAGGTGAAAAGATGTCTCCAGGCTTCTGAGACAAAGCGGGCAAAAGTAGGCGTTGGGCAACTGACGGCGTTGCAGGCGATCGGCACACCACAGCCGGTTGTGTAACAGCAGCCAGAGGAAGAATTTGCACTTAGCCGGAGCCCACGGAGACCAGATCATATGTGGTGCGGCGGAGAGGATGCGTCCTTCGAAGTGCAGGCGATAAGCCGAGGCAGAGGTGTAGGTTCCGTCGGTGGTGAGGATCCATCGAATAGAATCGGGCATGTTTGGAGTTAGCACGAGAGATCGTGCCAGGCGCTAGAGATCGACGAACTGCGGGAGCAAGGCAGTAGGGAAGTCGTTGCCCAGATCAGTGACCCAACTATCATCAAGGAGCGCGGCTGCGACGGATTTGTTCTTCCTCCTCGATCTGGCGTAGAGTTGCGGGAATTGCACTCGCAGGGGAGAGTTCCCGTGCCAAGTTGAGCGCCAGAACAGCGCGCGAGCACCATCTCCTATGGTAACCCTGGTGGCTTCATGGAAGAGCTCTTGGTCCTTGGCGTCGCACGGCGTCGGAGTTCCAACCCATGGGCGAGCCGGGTCGCTCCACTCATGCCACATCCAGCGAAGCTGTAGAGCACGTCAGAAAAGCCTCAGGTTTGGCAGCCCTAAACCGCCCACCTCCTTGGGTGAACAGACGGTGAGCCACCGCACCTTGCATTTGCCCCTGGATTGGCCTCTTCATCAATATCCCAGATAAAATTCCGTCTAATCTTGTCAAACTCCTGGATGAATTTAGGCGGCAGTTTCAGTGCCGTCATGGCGAAGATAGGCAAAGCACTAAGCACGGAGGACGCGAGGGTTTGGCGTCCGCCCGCGTTGATCCAGCGTCCTTTCCAGGAAGCGAGGTGCGATCGGGCGCGATCGAGGATATGTTGTAGGTGTATCATCCTAAGCCTCTCCAAACTCAGAGGCATCCCCAAGTAACGGATTGGGAAGGACGAGCGTTCGTCGGAGAACGGAGCAAACACATCGTCTAGGTCGACGTGATCACATCTGATAGGGGTAACGGAGCTTTTCTGCACGTTGATGCACAAGCCCGTTGCCAGACCAAAGGCGTGAAGAATCCGCAGGGCCGCGTCCACCTCGGCACGTATTGGCCTAAGGAAGAGGACGGCGTCGTCGGCGTACAGGCTAGTGCGGAGCTTCGCTTCACGAACCGGGAGGGGCGAGAAAACTCCAGCATTGGTGGCGAGCTGGAAGATTCTTTGCAGAGGGTCCAGAGCAAGGATGAAGAGCAGGGGCGAGAGGGGATCGCCCTGACGAAGACCGCGGCGATGTCTGATAGGCATTCCCTCGGTGCCGATGAGAAGGACGGACGAAGTGGCCGACGAAAGGAGCAAGGCGATCCAGTCACGCCATCTGGCAGAGAAGCCCAGACGTTGTAGGAGCTCGAGCAGGTACTCCCAAGACACAGAGTCGAAGGCTTTGGCGAAGTCGATCTTGAGCAGCAGCGCAGCCTTCTTTCTTCGGTGCAGGGCACGAGCGGTGTTTCGGACGTAGACGAAGTTGTCGTGCAGCGTTTTCCCCTTGAGGAAGGCACTTTGCGCCGGCGAGATCAAACTGCCGATCAGCGGCGATAACCGCCTAGTAAGAACCTTGGCGAAGAGCTTTGCCAGTGAATGAATAAGGCTGATGGGGCGGAACTCACTGACGCGCTCGGCGTTTGCTGCTTTAGGAAGCAAGCAAACGAAAGCACGGTTGAGTGACGCAAAGTCACCGCCGGCAATGTTGTAGAGATGTTGAAAGCAGGCCATGATCTCAGGCCTGATGATGCCCCAACAATGTGTAGAAAACGACATTGAAGCCGTCGGGTCTAGGGGCTTTCTCCGCTGGAGAGTCCAAGATAGCATCCCAAACCTCCTTGGTCGTGAATGGATGGTCAAGGCCATTAACGGGCAATGTCGGAAGGTTCAGATCCTCCCAGCTGAAAGAGCGAGCGCGGGGAACCGAGGTGCCCATGATCGAAGAGAAATGCTCAAACAGGACGCGCTCCTTCTCGGGGTGAGAAGTAGCGATGGATGTGCTCGTGGCGAGGGCGTGAATGAAATTCTTCTGACGGCGGGAGTTCATCTTGACGTGGAAGTAGCGGGTGTTAGCATCGCCTTCCCGAAGCCAAGAGATGCGTGAAGCTTGGCGACGCCGAGAACGCTCAATCGCCGCAAGACCCAAAACCCTCGCCTTGAGCGATTTGCGGAGGTGGAGCTCCTGATCGGACAGGCCGCGACTCTCCTGGGCGATGTCGAGGCGCAGAATGATTTCATTGGCGAGGTGCAACTGAAAAGTGGCATCGCCGAAGTTCTCCTTGCTCCAGGCACGCAGCGCGCGCGCGGTGCGGGCGAGCTTGACACGCAGGCGAGTGATAGGGTTTGTGGAGCGCAACTCCGAAGCCCAAGCGTTCTTGACGACATCGACGAAGCCGCGCTGCTGGAGCCAAAAGTTCTCGAAGCGGAAGCGAGCCTTCTGCGGCGGCGCGCAAGTGCTGAAGAGAAGAAGAGGACAGTGATCGGAATGCGACGAGGACAGCGCCTGCACCGAGCAGGACGGGAAGCAGGCGTCCCACGAGACGTTGAAGAAGAAGCGGTCCAGGTAGACCAATGTCGGATCAACGCGCTCGTTGGACCAGGAGAAGCGGCGGTTGGAGCATCGGAGCTCCAGCAGCTCGGACTCGTCTAAGGCGGCGCGGAACTGCCCCATGAGCCGTCGACAGAGGTTGGAGTTGCTCTTGTCTCTGGCCTCATAGATCATGTTGAAGTCACTGAGGATGAGCCAAGGAGTTCCGTTTGGAGGCTTGGTGCCGATTAGCTCTTGGAGGAAAGTCGGCTTGTCGGCGTCTACCGGCGGGCCGTAAACCGTGGTGAGCGAGAAGGATGTGCCCGTATGCAAGAAGGTTGCTGTTGCGGTGATGGGGTGGTTGCGGATGACGGCGTTAGCAATGGAGACGATCGCGGAGTTCCAGAAGATGGTGATGTCTACGGGTGCTTCTATTCTTGTAGACAGTGTTGGGCCTCCAAGAGCAGAGGTTTGTAGAACAGCAGCAAGTTTCCCTTAAGTGGATCACCCAAGGTTTATCGAACTCAGGGAGGAAGAGGTCAAAGATATCCCTCTCATGCAACCCCGCAACCACAAAGCAAGAAGTCTCTTGTGTCCCCAACACACCTAATAGGTGCACTAGTTCGGCGAAGAGATAGTGAAATACAGGTGGTATGAATAAGTATGAGCAGTAGTACGGCGCCGAAAATAGCTTGCGCGTGCATTGATGATAGTAATATTGCGGAAGTAAACAAGCAGTAGTAACGCAGTAACGCAGAAAAACAATAAACAAGCAGCGATAGCGATATTTAGGAACAAGGCCTAGGGATTAGACTTTCACTAGTGGACACTCTCAACTTTGATCACTTAACAGAATAGATAAATGCATACTCTACACTCTCTTGTTGGATGATGAACACATTGCGTAGGATTACACGAACCCTCAATGCCGGAGTTAACAAGCTCCACAATTCAATGTTCATATTTAAATAACCTTAGAGTGCATGAAAGATCGACACGACTAAAGCAAGTACTAGCATAGCATGCACACTGTCACCTTCACATCATGTAGGAGGAATAGATCACGTCAATACCATCATAGCAATAGTTAACTTCATAATCTACAAGAGATCATAATCATAGCCTACGCCAAGTACTAACACGGATGCACACACTGTCACCATTACATCGTGTAGGAGGAATAAAACTACTTTAATAACATTACTAGAGTAGCACATAGATAAATTGTGATACAAAACACATTGCAATCATAAAGAGATATAAATAAGCACTTCACTATGCCATTCATAACAGTGAATAAGTATTCTGTGAAATATAGCCTAAGAGACCCACACGGTGCACACACTGTCACCTTTACACACGTGGGACAAGGAGTCTACGGAGATCACATAAGTAAAACTCACTTGACTAGCATAATGACATCTAGATTACAAGCATCATCATATGAATCTCAATCATGTAAGGCAGCTCATGAGATTATTGTATTGAAGTACATGGGAGAGAGATGAACCACATAGCTACCGGTACAGCCCCGAGCCTCGATGGAGAACTACTCCCGCCTCATGGGAGCAGCAGCGGTGATGAAGATGTCGGTGGAGATGGCAGCGGTGTCGATGGAGAAGCCTTCCGGGGCACTTCCCCGCTCCGGCAGGGTGCCGGAACAGACTCCTGTCCCCCGGATCTTGGCTTCACGATGGCGGCGGCTCGGAAGGTTTCGTGGGTTTCGTCCTCCGTAATAGGGTTTTCGCGACGGAGGCTTTAAATAGGCGAAAGGGCAGCCTCGGAGGGGCCTGGGCCACCACACCATAGGGCGGCGCGGCCCCTGGCCGCGCAGGGTGTGGTGTGGGGCCCACTCCCTCGGGCTCTCGGGTGTTGGATGGTTCCGGAAAAATAGGAACCGGGCGTTGATTTCGTCCGATTCCGAGAATATTTCGTTACTAGGATTTCTGAAAGCAAAACAGCGACTGCACTTCGACATCTTGTTAATAGGTTAGTTCCAAAATGCACGAATATGACATAAAGTGTGCATAAAACATGTAGATATCATCAATAATGTGGCATGGAACATAAGAAATTATCGATACGTCGGAGACGTATCAGATGGCAATGCCGCCGCGCGTGACGTCGGCCGGCAGGAAGATGAAGTCCTTGCGGTGGGCACCGGCGATCTCAATCGCAAGAGGCAGGTCGATGTTCGCCAGCTTAGTCTCCTGGAGGCAGAGAATGACGACTTTAGCAGCAGTGGCGAGCTCAGCGACGGCAGTACGGCGCGCGGGCATGTTGAAGCCTCGAGGGTTCCAGGACAAAATGGGCAAATCGATTCACTCATTGGGTAACCAAGGAAGCAGCACGGTAGCGGGCATGGAAGACAGACGACGCGGCGTGATGCAGCAGCAAACTAAATGATTGACAAACTCCACCAGAGCATACATGGGGCGGGACGGTACCCAACAACACAGCCTCAAACGAGCCATCCCGATGAAGAACACACCTCTAACCCTAAACACGAATAAAAAATATCGGCTTAAGGCCGACATCTGCTGCACTTGCGCTAGGTGACCTAACATCTGGGAACTAGATTGCCATCGTGGCAGCTCTACCGGCGGCGGCCTGATTGACCGCGCGAAGAACGGCGTCGCGGTCGACGCGGGTCAGCTTGGCGAGGCCGTCAATGTCGACCTCGGAGAGGGGCTCCTTGAAGCGCTCGACGAGGCCGGCCGCCGCCACCTCCGTGCGGCGCTCCTCGCGGCTGATGATCTTCATCTCCTTGGCCAGGCGCAGAGTGGCACGCTGCGCCACCGGAATGGAGGAAGCCGAAGAAGCTTTGCGCTGGCTGCGCTTAGGCGCGGGAGACTTGGTCGTGGGTGACTCGGGGTTCAGAGGCGATGCCCCCAGGACCGACGCCGGCGGAGCCTTGAACAACATCTGCAGGAAGTCCTCCACCGGCTCTTCGCGTGGAGGTGGCACGGGCGCTGGAGCATCCACAAGATGCATATCATCCACCTGCGAGGCGACGCAGGCGACCTGCTCCGGCTTCTCCAAGGAGGGCAGACCAAAATCCGCGGCTGCCCAAGGGTGAGGCACCATGGGCAGGCCAGCAGAAGGACTACCCATGAAGGAGAGCGGCTGGCTCAGGGAAGCCGCGCAAGCCGCCTCAATCTCCATGCACATCGGGTCTACACCGGAGGGGCCCCAGGCGTTGTCATCGAAGCCGCCAGAGGGAGCCAAGTCCACCATCCAGAAGCGTTCTTCGTCCTCTTCGACAACCCGACCCACCGCGACCGCGCCGTCGCTCTTTGTCGGGCACCACACCCAACAGCTGAAGAGCTCGGTGTTGTCCTGGGCGTAGGTGCGGCTGTCAAGGCGGTCCACGAGCACATGGTTGCCCAGACAGCCGGCAGGAGGGCGCAAAAGTGGTGCTAGGGTTCCAATGGGAGGCGCTTGCGCGATTTGGGAGGGGTTCGACGAGCGGCTGGGGAGTGGAGAGTTCTACTCGATTGCTCGGTTGAGGAGTAAATATAAGAGACCGAGGAGCTAGCGAGTATAATTTTTTTTACTTCTCTAAACCGTTTTGGGATTCGGCTAGGCAATTATAATCCACTAGTACTAGCCAACTACTCCCTCCGATCTATATTAAGTATGACCTATGTAGTACAAATTTATACTAAATTGACAACATTTAATTTGGAGAAGTACTACTAAGCATTCCACCACGTGATCAGTGATCTTGATATGGGGTACCACACCTCCACTCCACGCACCACATTGCACTAGATGGACCCGGCGCGCGTTGCTGCCCCCGTATCCGTTCTAGGTGTTTCCCTCTCGTCAACGTATAGTGGGATAGATGTTTGCAAACATTGGTATATCATGTCTAACACAACCAAGACAAAATGAAGAAACAACATGCATATCAACAAACACCCAAAAGTTCTTATGGGAATTTAACATGAGCATATCTAAAAGAATTGTTTTTCTTTGACGTTAAACCTCAGATTCTAGCTTATGGTCAATCTAAAAAAGGTTCTATAGTGGCATGGCCTCATATCATTGATAGTTGCAATCCCTATGAGTTTCAAAAGAGGAAACATAAAGAGCAATTCATTGAACTTCTTTCCATTAGATACCCTATAAGGTTAAGTTTCAGATCCACCTTCACCAATTTTCCATTGGCAAACATTGAAGAAAGGAAAGGCAGGATTATCTCAGTAATAGAAATCTATCTCCTAGTTCTATAAATATGTACCTTGACATGGGAGAAGATACACAAAGGTGATATAGATTTTTTTCCATTTATTTCTACTTGGATATATTTATCCCAAAATATTGGAGGTTGTTTTCTTATTTGTATGTTTACAGTTTAACATGTTATTTTAGTTGCCGGTGAGAGTTGGCAGAATATACATTACACAAAACAGTACCTTCATATACATGTTAACGATACAAAAGGCACTCTGGGGAGCTTCTTGAGTTTTCATATTCCACAAAAATACATGCATGAAATTTCAGAAAGCTAGGAAATGGTATCTGGATACATAGGTTAAACATACATTCAAAATGTACTCCACTGCTGAAAACAACCCAGACACCACACAGGCATCCCGCTGCGTCCATCTCCACCGATCAATCCCGCATGAAAACACAACTCATAGCACCGGAGTCAGCATAGACAGACTGGCCACAGCAACCCCAGATGGAGCAGTTCTCCCCATTTGTAATGAGCTTTTAGTGCTTGGAAGGATTCAGTCATGGAAACGATTGGCAAATAACGTATAAAATAGTGCCAGGCAAATGAATCATTATCTCTAGCCTTGTCATGCAATAAAACAAATATTAGCACCATGAGGTGACTCTAATTTACCTGAATACAACTTCGAAATATAAGAGAAGTATTCTACACCTATAAAATTAAGAAAGAATATAAGCTCCAGAGAGGTACTTTGATGAGCAACCATAATAGCTACGTTTGGCTATATGTTTACCTAGATGGTCTTGTTTCCTTTCAATATTTATCACAAATCATTTGTTCCTATGAAATAGGGAAAATACAAAGAAGCATTCGCAACTCAAAACAAATATGTCCCGCTAGCCCCACCGTTTCGCCCAACAGAATCATTGAACATGAAGTCTGAAACTACCAACTGCAGTATAGGAACTGCAGATGGACATGTTGGAAGTGTAAAACGCACCAGAATGAATCCTAGAACACTGCAGGCCGTTGGACAAGACTGGGACGCCCACCACATTGTAGAATCGCTGCGTCACAACACACACAATGTACACTGAAATACCTACAAACTTCGTATCTAAAATTCACGTCTCTGCAGTGATAACACAAATCAAGTAGTAATATATTTCCAAATAGGAGAAAGATCACTATTTAGGAAATAGGGTAAACAAGAAAGCTTTGGTTTTTAACTCCATTATTGGCCTCAAGTTATGTAATCGCACCAGTCAACTTGCATAGGTAAGCCATACATGGTGAACTCAATAAGATTTTGCAATTTGAATAGATCATTTACTTGGTCTAAAAATGATGGAGTACCTAGGAAATACAGTAAGATGACATAATTACGGATTGGCTACTCTGCATGTAAGGAAACTACGTACTAAGGACTGAAGTGCATCCGCCCTCAAATCCATATACTTGGGAGCCCACTTCAATCATGAAGACCAACTTTGAAATCCAACACCTTTACACCACACCAAGGCAGTAATATGGATACCTAGCCACTAAAGCCTTAATTATCCTCCACCAGAGACTCAATTGCCACAAACCACAACAATAGCTAGAGTTTTTCCCAGATGCACTAATCTGACACATATACACCATGGCTGCATATACTTTCTATAGTAATGTATCAATCTGCTACTTCCTGAAGCTTATTAATTCAACCAGTGAGAGAACTTGAGGAAAATAACTGCACGAGAAGGAGTGTGGTGAAAAGAGTTCAGATACCGGAACCTTACTTACTCCTGTGGCTAGGATAGAGATGGAAATAAGATACCTAAGCTCCTGCATGCAAGACTCCTGCTCCTCCGACCCGGTGGATGCGACATGGAGATAAGAAGCGGCCATGCAGCGGACGCACGACGCGGCCATGGAAGGAGCAGAACCTCCGCAGGTAATTCTTTGTTGCCTGTGCTAGAGCAGGATAAATGTTGAAGAACTACCCGATTTTTCATTATCTAGGAGGGCTTATATTTTGTGAACTCCACTTCCCCTAATAACGGGAACTCCACCTTTAGTATTTGATTTTTCTATAAATTCGCATCACGTGGCAGACGCCCGTAATATTCCAATCATCTTTAGACTTAATTTCTGTTGAAAGCATAATAACATCACTCTTGAATAATATCTCTTTATTTGAATTTTGCAAAATTTCAGTATTACGAATTACAAATAAAATAAATTTTCATTTAAATATTTTATTCATCTCCGTTGTCTATCTATCTATTTAAAGCACACCTTTGATACAACACACTCCTATGTAAGCCAATTCCCAGAGGTATTCCGTTGCTAATCAACTCAATGATAGCACGATAATGCATCCTACATCAGCAGCAGTAGTAGCACCAAGAGTTTGAGCAAATGTTCTCTTTGGTATATACTGGCTTATTATTATTGTTATAATGTCTTACAATTTTACAAATAGGTTCCCTTTTCTGATATATGCAAATAGTACTAACCTAGAATACATGACATGTCTATTCAGTAACTAATGATAATTAATCTTAATAAGCTTAATAAAAATTGAGACGTAATAATGATTCATGTTATGAGGTAAATTCTTCCAAATCTATGCTTAGATTAGGGTTAGAGAAGAAACTGCTTTGTGATAAGATACAACCAAATGTTAGCAGCAGTTTGCAAATCAAGCGCTGATGCCAAAAAGCTCATGTTCCAATGCGTGGAGGCAGGCGGCCGGAAACACGTACGAACAGTCAATAGTAGTCGAGGAATGCACAAACCTGATTGGAAAGATCATGTTGCTTACAGTGAATCATAGCTTGTATTGGATGGGCACGGACATTGGCCACCGCCCGCTGCTGCAGAGGACACACACGACCTACATGATGCACAGAATCCATGGGAGACACGGATTGGGCTGCCGGATCGGATTTCTTCCATGGTTCAATTTCTCTCTCCCTAGCCACCATCCCCTCCACCGGCACCATCCTCCACTCCCATCCCCATCCAGCACCTCCGCCGACCTCCCCTTCGTACCTCCACCAGCGCCAGCTTCCTCCCATCTCTCGTTCACTGGCTACATCTCCCTACTCTCTCCCGTCATTCCCATCTCGTTCCCTCCTGTCCTCCACTCTCTCTCTCCCTCCGGTCTCCCTCACTCCCTCTCCGGCATCCCCTTTCCCCGTCCAGGATCTACAGGTGGTGGGACGCATCGAGAAGGAACGGAGGCGGCGCAAAAAGAAAAAAAAAAACTGTGAGGGCCAGCGCTAATCTCGTGAGTGGAGGAATTACAATAAGGGATACGAACCAGCGAGGAGAACCATACGCGACGGAGAAGACGGGCCGCCACCGCCGCGCCACCAAAAGCCACACGCACAGTCTGAGCCGACGAAGAGGAGGAACATACCACCGTTCGACGAATCCACCTGCCGCCGCAACCGAAACACGGTCAAATCAACCACAAACCGACCCCGCGACCTCTCGCCGCGCTTACACGTCAGGCACATACGACCGCAGGACACGTACGCGCGCGAAAAAATACGATGCATAGCTGTGGGACCGGCGAAAGGGACGTGCAGAGCGTCCAGGAACGCTGCCAACCCTGGGAGCTTAGTGCTCTTTAAGGATATGGCCAAAGTGCTCTAGGCCGGCCTCCACATTCCATGGGTTGAATTGAAACGAGCACTTGCTTGAAAGGCCCTTTCGAGTCTTCCCCGTTATGATCAAGACAGCATGGAAAAAGTGGCGCCAGCATGCGTGCGAGTGCCCTGTTTCCGTGCACATCGATCAGCAGTTGTTGTGCAGCACGAAAAGGAAAAAAGTGCCGGACGGAAAAGCACCTCGTTGGCAGTGGTTTATCGGTAGACCTGCAATTGCAGATTCTCTCAACCTTTCTGGCTGGTCGAACTCCTTCTCGCGTCTCGATCATGGCCGGCCGTTCTCGCCTCACGCTACGCTCCATGTACGCACGAGGTGCGCCGCGACGCTATGAGCTTGCTCGCGCGCGCATGTGCGCCGCCCACTCCGCGCGATCGAGGAGGACGAAAGAGAACATGGCGTAGCTCCATATTCTAAACGCGCTGCACTTGCGTGGAATCACAGCACAGGTCTCATGCCTACATGCATCTCCATTACTTTTATCGTCAGGATAACCCCATGGATATGCAGTGATCGGAGCTTGTGCTGTCTCTTCTGTTCCTGCAGCTACAGGTGTAAAGCACACGCCGCCTATGATTACTATTCCATCGGCTTGCGTCGGGCCCGTGATGAGTGCCGCATCCATCCATCCATACATCCATCGAGTAGCTATGATATGATGGAGATTGGAGTGCACCCTAGGCTGCTTACGACTAGCTAGCGCGTAGTGATGCGTATCAGCTCATCGTGTACTGTATATCAAACGCGCATACGCATACCCACTATAGGAATGGGCCGAAACGCCGATGGCCTGGTCCTACGCCGAGGACCAAAAGTCGAGGCTGTCGGCATATGAGCCGGCTAGGCCAGCCCGTCAAAAAAGTCCCTCGGCGTAGCGAAGCCCTCGGCACAGGCCCGGCTAGGCCGACGCCTATCCTCGGCGCGTAAACATGAAGGAAGTGGTAGTGGGGGCGGGGAAGGGCAAATCCTATATACCGACTAGGTTGGTGCCTACCAGGCACCGCACACCCTGGTCGGGTATTGGACCTGGCCCATTTTCATCTTTTTTCTTCTTTTTGTTTTCTATTTCTGTTTTTTTATGTTTTCTTTTTTCTTTCCTTTTCTTTTCTGTTTAATTTTATTTTTGTTCAAAATTGAAAAAGTTCAAATTTGAAAAGTTCGAAATTGAAAATAGTTTAAATTCAAAAAAATGTTCAAATTTGAAAAGTGTTCAAAACAAAAAATGTTCAAAGCTAAAATTTGTTCGTATCCGAAAAATGTTCATAATCGAAAAATGTTCAAATTTAAAATCTTTTTGTTTTCAAAAAATGTTCAAATTTTGGGAAAAAACAAATTTTTGAAAAAATGTTCAATCTAAAAGAATGTTCAAATTTTAAAAAATGTTCAATTTAAAAAAATAATTAAATTTTGAAAAACAATATTCTAAAAAATTATTTTTGCAATTTTTTAATAAGGACAAAAAATTTAAACTTCCAGATTGAAAAAACAGATTAAAAAATCCTTCTTTTTAAAAAACTAAAATATGTAAACAGAAAAGAAAAAAAAGAATAATAATAATAAGAAAAATAAAAATAAAAACGACCTTACCTGATGGGTCGCGGCCCACTACACAACCGTCGGGTCGGGGGTGTGCGGCACAGCGTCTGCACCGACCCGGTCGGTGTATAGGAGGTCCCGCGGGGAAGGGGGAGGGGACGATCTCGGTCACGATTTCATTAGGTAACATGGTGAACAAATTACTTTGCAGCTAGTAACCTGGTCTCATTCTAACGCCTATTTTCTCCTTTCAGCGAATTCACGGATGAACAGTGGTGACGAACGACGGGTCCCATGGGCGAAGAGTTGGACACTCTAAAGAGGGTGCTCCCGAAATTAAAATAAACTTTGTGTCTTGGTTTAAGTAATTTCTAACATGTTCTCTTACCTAGCAATCTGTAACTTGCCAATCTTATTTCACATAACTAATGCACACAATAAATTTGAACCGTACTTGTAGGCAGCTGATGCAAACATTGAGATGACAGATGAGTTGAGATGTGTTTCCCAAGGTTGTAACCATGCCGTCATGAAGTATGAGAAGTATGATGTGAATGGGTTTCGTTTCCGTACAGAGACACACCAGAAGGGTCGGACGAATCCAAAAACAATAAATACTAGGGTCTTCACCAAATGAGCCTCTAGTGGAGCCGATGTCTTTGATTACTACGGAAGGTTAGAGAATGTATACGAGCTGACTTCAATCTTACGAACGTATAACTCAATCTCATTGTGTTCAAGTGTCATTGGTTCGACCCAAGAGGTGGACAGAAAATTACCAAGTCCATTGGGTTAGTTGAGTTAGGCCTTTAACCACCTATAGTGGAGTCGATGTCTATATTGTGGCTCACCAAGCCAATCAAGTTTATTATTTGCCCTACCTACGCCAGAAAGCGGAACTCAAGGGCTGGGAAGTCGTGTTTCATGTATCGCCACATGGTAACCTACCGATCCCTCCGAGGACGATTACAACAACATTGATCCTGTAACATACAAGGGAATTTTCTATCAAGAGAAAGAGGAATTCGGGCACTTTGAGTTAGAACCAGTTGTTGAAGAGGACCTCTGGAACGATGCAGAAACTCATGGTGATTCAGTGGTGGATCTAAAGGACACATATATGATCGAGAAGTTACATGCGGAGAATAGCAACGATGATGAGGCTCCACCCGTCTATTAGGCTCCAACTTACTACTCAAAAGATAGTGTTGTGATAGTGAGAAAAAGAAACAAAATGAGAATGAGAGTGATGACGGCTGGTGAGGGTCTTTTATGTGTTTATGCTTCATATATATTTTTGAACATGCTTCTGAATTGCATTATGTCTTTATACTTAGTATATATATTTTTCAACATGCTTCTTCATTGCATTATGTCTTTATGCTTAGTATTTATTTTTCAACATGCTTTTTAATTGCATTATCTCTTTATGCTTAGTGTCTACATTTTATATGTCTTTATGCTTAATTGTTTTCTCTTTTTCAATGCAGGTGATTGAACAATATGAGTAGAGGCAAGGCGGACTCAGGGAGCTTGCTTAGGGGAATGCAACAACACAAGAACAATGTTAGACGGAGTGAGAAGCCACAACATCCCAATCCGCATTACCTCAAACTTAGCTGCCGTTGCCTATTCGATGTACCCCGGAGGAGGGATCCTCACGTAGGGGGATGAAGTAGGGGCCATAGAGCGAAGAGCCATTGGAACAGTGGTACGCAGTTTACCTAGCTTCGGAACACGCTGCTCGGAGGCAGTGCCTACTGCTGCTTGTCTGAAATTATCTGGACGCTTTCGCGTTGTTACAGTGAGTTGTGATTGTGTCTCTAGAGCTCCTGGGATCCGGCTTATAAAGATGCCAGGATCTAGGGTTTCTATGGAGAGTTTTAGCCAAAATACAATCTTGCCTAACTACAGGATATTACATTGCCGTGGACGTCAAGGATCCGCCTACTACCTAATACGTCGTACTGGATCCGGTTACCTTTGACGGGCCAGGCCTGATCCAACTTCAAGCATACGTCAGTTGGGATCTGGCAAAAGACGAAAGCCTCGCCATCAAAGTGGACAACGAAATACTTCCTCCATGTGGTAATATGAAATGTTATTACAACTAAAATATAAGTATATTAATTAATTATATTAACATTTTATATTACGGAACAAAGGGAGCAATATCTCTCTATGAAATAATACTACAACAAACGAACCTAACATGTCTTCACATCCCCGTACTCTTTGTAGGCGATTTCCGTGCTCTTTCGTCGAGGAAGTTTCTGACCTGAGTTCTACGGGAGCGGCGATTTGGCTCCCGGGAGCATTTGCTCCCGGTTTTTTCGAAAAATTAAAACAAATCGAAAACTTGTCAAAAATTCCGAAAAAATCATGCATGTACCTGACAATGGCACGCACCACCGTGTCAAATTTCGTTGCAAAATGTCATTGTATACGCCCTGGAAAAAAATGACAAATTTCTGACATGAAATGAGATCCAAAAATATGAATCTCAGATCTGGAAATTTGTCATTTTTGTCCAGGACGCATACGATGACATTTCGCAGCGACATTTCACAAGGTGGTGCGTGCCATGGTCAGGTACGTGCATGATTTTTTTCGGAATTTTTTAAAAAGTTTTGAAAAACAAAATTTGCTCCCCAAAAATCCGGGAGCAAATGCTCCCGGGAGCCAAGACGAATTTCCGGAGTTCCACATCTATCTCATCATATCACGTCACCGGTCCTAGAAGGTGACCTGGCGTGGCATGCCTTCATGATGCAGAATCACAATATCGACAAATACCAATTATCAAGCAGATAAGGGGTTGATTACGCAACATGTATTGTATATTCTTGTTGCTCATAATCAAGCGCTTGGGAGGTACAAGATGTATACGTAAATTCCATCCTAGCATTTCTCATGATTGATGTGATACATTAGTGTATAGCATCATGAGATAAACTCGCCCCTATAGATTACTTGTACTTCCTCAGTTTATGAAAGATGTCTAAATTTTGTCAAAATTTAGATATATCTACACCTATTTTAATATCTAGATACATCTAAATTTATCTAAAATATAGACATTCTTTTATAGATGGAGAAAGTAGTAATAAAAAAACCATACAGATGGATACTATCTATATGGTGCCAGGAGGCAGCATGCCCTACATCCTTTCAAGAACCTCAATAGCAATCCAAATTGTACAAGTGCACCACGTTGGTGAAAATTAGGTTCGATTGAGTTCAAAATTTGTGTGCAAGGGCGGATACGTTGCTGCCTCCGTTCCAAGATTGACCAAATATAGAGATGACAATATCAGAAACTATACTGTTGAACAAATATAACATAAAAAATACATTTTATGCTTGACCTATTTCTATTGATTTAATTTTGTAGATATCTTTTTCCCTTTAAATTTAGTTAAATTTAGAATATGCTGATTTTTTTACTAAATGTATACGGCTTTTATTTTGATGAAACAGGGAGTATACTGTTACAAGAGTGGTAAGAATTCACAACATAATAATAAAAAACCACAATAGATGAACACGGTGTTTTGGCTCAGAGGTGTAGTTACACCTATTTGGAAAAATATATTTTAAGTACATTTTGAAATGTAACAAAATTTGAAAATAACTCTTTAGTGTACGTCTGAACATCCTATGTTAGCTCACAAAAATTCTGCAGGATTTTTTTTGTGTCGCCTATGTAAAAAGGAAAGAAAAAATCTCTCTAAAAAACTATTTTGGAGAACTAGAAATTTCCTTTTTTGTACGGGCCATGAAAAAATAATATTTTTTTTGCTACACTTCGTGTGCAGGCATAGAATGTTTTGAAGTACAAATCGATAGTTTTTTGGATTTTTATATAGTTTAAAATATATTTTTTCGGCGGTAGGTACATATACACCTATGAGGTAAAATTGGATTTTCGTCGAATAATGCTCGAACATGCCAAAAAAAAGCCCATCGACCTTAACAAGAAGCAGCGAGGGTAAAAATGTTGTGGGGCCCGGTAACTTTCAGCATTCACTTTTTTCTTTGGTTTTGCCGTAACCATAAAAAATTGATCCGGTGCTCCAGGTTGCGTCGTTCAGCTAAACGACGCGGAGACGTTAGCGTGATAGTTTAGGGAATAATGAATAAAGAATAAAAATTTAATAAAATATGTATAATGCTAGAGAAGACACGACTTTCCTAGCACTCCATGTCATTTAGAGAAGAAAACGATATAAGTCATACCATACAATATCTTTTATTATTAAATCTAGCAATTAATGAGAATTAATTAAATTTACAATGAGAAAATAGCATTCCTCTATTTTTTTCAGAAGTCGTCCTTTAACTAAGGAAGATAACATTTTCTTTCCATATTCTCTTTCCCCTAACTAAGCACAAAAATTCCAATGTGGCAACTCTAAGCAAATGTTGATGTCATCTTACTGTGCATGCCCTTACTACTCCATGATGGGCTAATGGCGATGCATAAATAGTGTTACTCGACGCTACTTTCGATGTATGCAAATTGCTTTGCTTTTGCTCAGACTAAATGCTTCACTTTTTGTTTGGAAAAAGGCGATTGTGAAAGCGGGGAGATGGTGGAGTTGGGGAAAATACAAATGCACGCACGCTTGCTGGATGAAAAGAGAGGGCATGGAAAGTGGCAACCATCGAGTGACTCACTCAGGTTAGGATATCCGGCTGCCAAATCTTCTCCCGAGTGAAAGGCCTCCGAAGAATAAATAATTTTTTCAATAAGCGAGGAATATATTAGTATTGTGAAGATACCAATTCATCTACAACAACATGATACCCTAATGCAGTATGGACACAAAAAAAGAAGAAGCTAAAAAAAAAGGCTCACTACAATGTTTAAGTTTTGATACCAGCTGCACAAACACCACCAAAACAACATTTGAAATCCAAGTTCTTCAAAACACTTCAAGAAGAAAATAGTGCACAATTGTCATCGTCACCCGATCGTAGATCTTAAGTATTTGCCCTGAAAAAGTTTCCACTTTCAAAATAATGCCTTCAACAAGGCTATTGCCAGCCACAACCAATTAAGATCATACTTTAGATTTTCACCCGGAAAAGTAAGACTTTGAACTTCACGTGATGCCGCCGCCCCCACTAGCATATCTCTCCTACAAATTCTGAAACACCAAGCAAATTTCTCATCGCCGCAAAGACTCAAATCACCATTACTAGTCGTTACATCTTGGCTTCCATGACATTTTCCGCCTCTGACGTCACAATGGGACAAAAAAAAACATGTATAATGATGCAAACAGATAGAAGAGCTTCGTGCTGCTCCCTGCTGATCCAAATGGTCAGGAAAAATACGAGTGCGCACGAACAGATCTCATATGATCTAGCAATCTCCAAGCATAAGGCGCCTAAGGGAGTTCGCCGACGGAGTTCTCCAGAACTCGACACTCTGACGAGATCAAGGAGGACATGCGTCAAACAAATCTTCATCTTGGCGCGAGAGAAACCCTAGAACCGCCGCCTTTGTTCAGTTTGAGGCCCCCACACAACCAACTATCTCAGGCCGCCCCAAGCAATGTCGCCGGAGGGCCACACCACAGCGTGGAGCGCGAGGTCCAAGGCTCGCTAGAACCTCATGTACACTCTAGCAAACGCCATGAGGCAAGGTGTGACGCCATGCACGAGAACCCCCGCCACGTTGCAGATTGATGTGAGGGTCGACTTGGGCTAGATCATGCCTACTTGGACCAGATCGAGCCCACTCGTGCTGGCCGTTGAGGCGTCGCAACGAGCACTGTTGCCTCTCCATGTTGCTTCATCAGGCTTCGCTGCACCGCCGCCTCGCCGGCGCAACAAACGCCGCCTCCATGCACAATGCCAGACACCGCCGGTCCGCTCAAAAGATGCGCTGGCGGGTGTGCGTCCAATGCCCTATGTCTTTGACAAACGGACACCGCAACCACCGCCAACTGAAAGAACATTTCCCCTACCATTATGGTTTGTGTGTTAGATGATAACATTAGTGATAGTTTAATATGTGTTGAGTGGTGCAGGGTATATGTGGCATATTTAACAATGAATCCTTGGGTCAAATCCATGGTGAAAACAGAATTGCTGGGAAAAGTCACACGCCGGATAATCTGGGCCGGATTATTCACAATAATCCGCCCCCAAAATTTTACTAAGGACTTAACGGAATTGCTCCCAATACACTCTGGCCGGCGTATTCAGAAGCCCGAATAATCCGGGCCGGATTATTTGAAATATCCGGGCCCCAAAAAACAGCTAAGGACTTAAGGGATTTGCTCCCAGAGATGCCCCGGATTATTAGCCAGTCATTTTGAGGAGGTCGGAAATTATGGCACGCCGGATAATTCGGCCCCAACTTAAGCTGGATAATCCAGCCACAGATTTCACCAACGGCTCAATTTATTGAAGGGGTATAAATACCCCACTTCATCCTCAAGCTCAAGCCGCTAGTTTTTATCAAGAACACCACATCTAGTTGAGCCACAAGATTTGCTTGATCTCCTCCTTCAACCACCCAAAGCTCTTGATCTTTGGAGACCGAAGGATAAGACCCCGATCTACATCTTCACCAAAGCAATTTGAATTTCCCCTCGGTCACTTTAGGACCTGTGGTAGTGTTTTCTTTGGAAACCCTAGTTGTTGTTTACTCTTTGATAACTTGTCTTTCTATTGTAACAGCTTTGGGAGCCTCCAATTTAGTTGTGGATGTGTGGCCCAATCTTTGTGTAGAGGTTCTAGTTACGATCTTAACGCAACCGCTTAGTGGAGTGTGAGCTAGGCCTTCGTGGCGGTGCTCATCGGATAATAGGGTGAGGCCATTGTGGCGTTGGTAGGCCTTCGTGGCACCACATCCCTCCAACATAGACGTACTTCCCTTTAGAAGGAAGGAACTACGGGAATCATACTCTTGTGTCTTTGCGTGCTTCATCTCGGTTATTTATATCCTTTACCGCACTTTATTACTTGTATCTTGTATCTTATATTGCTTGCTTGCATCTTGTCATATAGGTAAATTCACATAGTTGCATATATAGAGAATTTACCTTTTGTGTCAAGCCTAAATTGGAACAAGAATTAAAATTTTATTCAGCACATATTCACCCCCTCTCTATGTGCCATACGATCCTTTCACCTACTCGTTGGCGGCGACCGGGGGAGGGCACGTGTTTGGAATAGTTAGGCTAGGGTTTGGGAGGCATCTGGTGTCTCCTAGAGCAAGCGACCCGGGAGGCGTGTGATGGAATGAATAAACAATGGTGGGACTTTTCATTCTTTCTATACCCCGAGAGAAATATTGGAATTCGCCAGATCAGAAGCTATGATACTATATATATAATAAAATATGAAAATGCATGTCGAAATGTATCGAGTGACATTGATTTGGCATGGTAGATATTGATATTTAAAAAAATCACAGTTTACATGTTTGACTTTTGAAAAAATAGTCCTCATTTTACGGAATGGAGGGAGTGGTTCCTAGCACGAAGTAACAGAGCAAGATATGGTTTGACTTTAGCGTGCTTTTGTTTATTAGGATTCTATGTGTTTTTCAATTTGCTATCAGCCGTAGGTTTACAAAATTCTTGTGTTCGCCAATTCTCTGTTTTGCACATATGTTCCTATAATATTCATGTATGTTCTTTTTTCTATCTTTTGGTTTAGAATGCTCCAAAAATAGTCTAATTCTCGTACAAACAGTGGAAGTTCCACGTTTCATGTATTAGATCTTACTGGACACATGAATTTGTGCGTATCCTAGGCTAAGAACTATCGAATTAATGTAGGTCAAGCATTTAGTTTTTATTTCTTAATTTAGGCTAACGTTTAAGACACACTTACAAGTTGGAACAAATAAAAGCAAGGCCATGTTTAGATGTTTGTATTGAGGCTTGGCATTGGATATTGGGGCATTCCCAGCCCGAATACCTGTTGGATTCCAATATCGTGAATGGTGTTCTTGGTGCTGCTTGGGGAGAAGGACGGGCTCCCAAAGTTTGTACACTAATGTTGTTTTCAAATAATACAGACAAAATCAAATATTTGTCAAAAAAATATGAAAATGTTGTTTTTAATGATTCACTCACCTGACACTCTTTAAAAAATTCTCCTATTTTTTACTTATTGTATTCCAAATGATTTTTTTTCTAGTTTCATGTTTTCAATGCCAAAAGAATATCTGGCCATGCCACTACAGTTAACATGTGTATTCTTGTTCGGTGGTCTTTAATAGCATAGTGATTCAAATGAGGCTTTAGCAACAACACCTTTCCATGGTGGTCATACATTGGAACCTTGAATCTCTTAGCTCTTGAAGCTTAGGGCGCCATAGCAATGTACAATTTAATAAATAAGGTTCAATGGAAAATGCACATTTGCGTTGATTATTTTTATCCTAGAATGGTGTTAAAAGAATATCACGATATATAAATTTTGTAAAAAGTATGTAAAAAAATAGGTCCAACTAGTAAAGAAATAATGTTGATGTATCTAGTGCACCTACTCTTTCTCCTTCCCTCCTATAGCCTATCCGCCTATATGTCTTCTTTTGAGCAAATCAAGTAACCTTGAATCACGCATAGATGGATCGATCAACAACACTTTTCACCTCTTCCTCTCGTCTCCTATGCGGCCAACTCCCTCTGATCTCCACCGACCAGGGTGCTGGTCCCCTGTCCCTCCACTTGTCGCTCCAGTAGCAGGAGGGACGGGGACCTCGTACCTCCATTCCGCGGTTAGGGCTAGAGTTTGTCTAATGTGGTGTGTCATTGGGGTGGTGGAAGTGGCACCTTAGCGAATAAATATGCCTCAACTCTAATCCAACACCGACAATGACCTTTATGGTTGCATGTCAGAGTTGATGGCAAAGCGTGCTTGTCGATCCTTGATACGTCTCCAACGTATCTATAATTTCTTATGTTCCATGCTAGTTTTATGACAATACCTACATGTTTTGTTCACACTTTATGATGTTTTGATGCATTTTCCGGCACTAACCTATTAACAAGATGCCGAAGCGCCAGTTGCTGTTTTCTGCAGTTTTTGGTTTCAGAAATCCTATAAAGGAAATATTCTCGGAATTGGACGAAATCAACGCCCAGGGTCTTATTTTTCCACGGAGCTTCCAGAAGACCGAAGGGGATACGAAGTGAGGCCACGAGGTGGCGACACCACAAAGCGGTGCGGCCAAGGAGGGGCCCGCGCCGCCCTATGGTGTGGGCCCCTCGTGTGCCCCCCTGTGCTGCCCTTCCGCCGACTTAAACTCTCCGTCGCGAAAACCCTATTACCGAGAGCCACGATACGGAAATACTTCGAGACGCCGCCGCCGCCAATCCCATCTCGGGGATTCAGGAGATCGCCTCCGGCACCCTGCCGGAGAGGGGAATCATCACCGGAGGGCTCTACATCACCATGCCCGCCTCCGGACTGATGCATGAGTAGTTCATCCTTGGACTATGGGTCCATAGCAGCTAGATGGTTGTCTTCTCCTCTTGTGCTATCATGTTTAGATCTTGTGAGCTGCCTAACATGATCAAGATCATCTATTTGTAATACTACATGTTGTGTTTGGTGGGATCCGATGAATATAGAATACTATGTCAAGTTGATTATTGATCTATCATATATGTGTTGTTTATGTTCTTGCATGCTCTCCGTTGCTAGTAGAGGCTCTGGCCAAGTTGATACTTGTAACTCCAAGAGGGAGTATTTATGCTCGATAGTGGGTTCATGCCTCCATTGAATCTGGGACAGTGACAGAAAGTTCTAAGGTTGTGGATGTGCTGTTGCCACTAGGGATAAAACATCAATGCTTTGTCTAAGGATATTTGTGTTGATTACATTACGCACCATACTTAATGCAATTGTCGGTTGTTTGCAACTTAATACTGGAAGGGGTGCGGATGCTAACCTGAAGGTGGACTTTTTAGGCATAGATGCATGCTGGATAGCGGTCTATGTTCTTTGTCGTAATGCCTTAAATCTCATAGTGATCATCATGATATGTATATGAATCTTTATTTGTCAATTGCCCACTGTAATTTGTTCCCACATGTTATTTATCTTATTGGAGACACCACTAGTGATGTGGACCGGTCCATTCTTTTACATCTGAAATACAATCTACTGCAATCTCTGTTCTCTGTTGTTCTTCGCAAACAAACATCATTCTCCACACCATACGTTTAATCATTTGTTTTCAGCAAGCCGGTGAGATTGACAACCTCACTGTTACGTTGGGCCAAAGTATCTTGATTGTGTTGTGCAGGTTCCACGTTGGCGCCGGAATCACTGGTGTTGCGCCGCACTACACTCCTCCACCAACAACCTTCACGTGGCCCTTGACTCCTCTGGTTCGATAAACATTGGTTTCATACCGAGGGAAACTTGCTGCTATATGCATCACACCTTCCACTTGGGGTTCCCAACGGACGTGTGCTTCACGCGTATCAAAATTAAAACGCCGTTCTGCTGAGATCAAGACACGCTGCAAGGATTGAATTTTTCCTCAAGGAACCTATTAGATTCAGCTGCTGGAGGTACTTTTATGTCCATCACCTTAGGCGCCGCAACAAAGCTTGTTGATGATATGATGATCTATTACTCTGAGTGGCATACTGAAAGAACTCCTCAAGGTAAGAAGGTAAATTCTGTTGAAGAAACCTCTTCTTTGGGTGATAAGATTGATGCTATTATGTCTATGCTTGCAAATGGTAGATCTCATATTGATCCTAATAATGTTCCTTTAGCTTCATTGGTTGCTCAAGAAGAGCATGTTGATGTGAATTTCATTAAGAATAATAATTTCAACAACAATGCTTATAGGAATAATTATGGTAACAACAACTATAGGCCATATCCTTCTAATAATGGTAGTGGTTATGGTAATTCTTATGGTAATTCTTACTTTGGAGATATGCCCAAGAGGCAATAATAAAGTGGTTATTATAATATCTTTGTGTTTATGATAAATGTTTATATACCATGCTATAATTGTATTAACCGAAACATTGATACATGTGTGTTATGTAAACAACAAGGAGTCCCTAGTAAGCCTCTTGTATAACTAGCTTGTTGATTAATAGATGATCATGGTTTCGTGATCATGAACATTGGATGTTATTAATAACAAGGTTATGTCATTAGTTGAATGATATAATGGACACACACCCAAATGAGCGCATAAGATCAAGTCATTAAGTTCATTTGCTATAAGCTTTCAATACATAGTTGTCTTAATCTTTCGACCATGAGATCATGTAAATCACTTACACCGAAAGGGTACTTTGATTACATCAAACGCCATTGCGTAAATGGGTGGCAATAAAGGTGGGATTAAGTATTTGGAAAGTGTGAGTTGAGGCATATGGATCAACAAGTGGGATTTGTCCATCCTGATGACGGATAGATATACTCTGGGCCCTCTCGGTGGAATGTCATCTGATTAGCTTGCAAGCATATGAATAGTTCATAAGAGATCACATACCACGGTACGAGTAAAGAGTACTTGTCGGTAACGAGGTTGAACAAGGTATAGAGATACCGATGATCAAACCTCGGACAAGTAAAATATCGCAAGACAAAGGGAATTGGTATCGTATGTAAATGGTTCAATCGATCACTAAGTCATCGTTGAATATGTGGGAGCCATTATGGATCTCAGATCCCGCTATTGGTTATTCTCGACCATGTCTGCATAGTTCACGAACCGTAGGGTGACGCGCTTAAGGTTCGATGTCGCATAAGTAGATTCGGAATATGAGATGGAGACCGAATATTGTTCGGAGTCTAGGATGGGATCCAAGACATCACGAGGAGAACCGAAATTGTTCTGGAAGAATTCTTGTTTGTATTTCAAGAAAATTTGTTCTGGAAACATTCTCGGAATTGGACGAAATAAAAAGAGGTTCTTATTTTTCCGTCACGTAGACGGAGTCCAAAGAGGAGACGGAGAAAGGCCAGGGTGGGCCACACCACACTGGGCGCGGGTCCCACCCTGGCGCGCTGGGTATGGTGTGGCCCACCAGCGCCGCCCTAGATCGGTTTCGTGAAACCCTAACCCTACCTCCCGACTATATATAGTGGGGTAGTTTGGCCGGCAATTGCTGCTCCGTACGAAACCCTAATTTGCCACCTCTCCTCCCTCCTAGTTTCTCCTGCTCCGGCTTAGGCGAAGCCTGCAGAATTCTTCTCACCACCACCACCACGCCGTCGTCCTGCTGGGATTCCGTGGAGATCTACCACACCCTCACGCTGCCCTGGAACGGGAGAGGAAGGAGCTTCATCGACACCGTACGCGCGACCGAGCACGGAAGTGCCGCCGGATTGCAGCACCGGGACGATCGTCTACACCAACAACGAGATTAATCTCGTAGGCTTGGGAATCTTCGAGGGTTAGTCTCATCTCCATCTCGTTGCTTAGATCTAGTAGATTGGATCTTGGGTGTTCCATAGATTAGATCTGTTGGTTTTATTCGTCTTTGTGGTAGGAAAATTTTTGTTTTCTGTGCAACGAACCCCATCAAAGGGGTATCAGAGCCCCGTCTATGCATAGATCTCGTTGCACGAGTAGAACACAATGGTTTGTGGGCGGTGATGCTTTTGTTGCTTTATTTGTGTACTTTGCTTCTTGCGATGGTGGGATGAAGCGGCCGGGCTAACTTTACATGACCGTCTCATGAGACTTGCTCCAGCGACATGCAACTTGTATTGCATAAGTGGCTTTGCGGGTGTCTCTCTCTCCCACCATAGTGAAGATTGTAATTTGCACTTCTATTTTCAACACTAGTATCACCGCTGTGGTTCATGTTCGTAGGTAGATTGGATCTTACTCGAAAACCTAAACCACGTAAAAGATGCAAACCAAATTAGAGCGTCTAACTTGTTTTTGCGTGGTTTGGTGATGTGATATGGCCATAATGTGATGATGATTATATTTGATGTATGAGATGTTCATTGTTGTATTATGGCAACCGGCAGGAGCCTAATGGTTGTCTTTAATTTTTGTTAAAGACACTGCGTGTCTATTCATCATGTAATAGCTTTATTTCAAGTAGTTGTTATAGTAGCTATAAGTGATGGACAACCATGAAGCGGCGCCACTGACCTTGACGCCATGCTGGTGATGATGGAGATCATGTCCGTGCTTTGGAGATGGAGATCAAAAGCACAAGAAGAAAGGCCATATCATATCACACATTATGAATTGCATGTGATGTTAATCCTTTATGCATCTTATTTTGCTTAGATCGCGACGGTAGCATTATAAGATGATCTCTCTCACTAAATATCAAGATAATAAAGTGTTCATCCTTAGTATGCACCGTTGCTAAGACTTGTCGTTTCGAAGCATCTCGTGATGACGGGTGATAGACTCCTACATGTGCATACAACGGGTGCAAGCCAGATTTGCACACGCGGATACTAAGGTTGCCTTGACGAGCCTAGCATGTACATACATGGTCTCGGAACACGGGATACCGAAAGGTAGAGCATGAGTCATATGAATGATATGATGAACATTTTGAGTGTTCGCCTTTGAAGCTACATCTTTTTCGTGAAGATCGGACTTGGTGTAGTGGATTTGGTTCGTGTAATCACTAAGACAATGCGAGGGATGTTGTTTTGAGTGGGAGTTCACCTAGTTAATTTAAGAATTAAAATTGAACTCTATTTATCATAAACTTAGTCTAAACTCTTTGCAAATATGTTGTAGATCATGGCGCCCCCCTCCATCAATTTTAATCAGCTCCTAGAAAGAAAAGCTTAAGGGCAATGGTAGCAACTTCTGACTGGTTCCGCCATGTGAGGATTTTCCTCACGCGTAAGCATGCAATATGTGCTCGAGCACCGCTAGGTACCCCACCACCTCCTGCAGTATCCGAGGACATAAAGAATGTTTATGAGACTCGGGTAACTCGGTACTCCGAAGTTCATCCTGTGCAGTTAGGGCAGAGCTCCAAAGCGTTTTGAGCACCACGACCCTTGTGATATGATGCGTGAGCTCAAACTTATCTTGAAACTCATGCGGCCGTGGAGAGCTATGAGGCCTCGCGTTCTTTAGCCGCGATGGAAGAGGGCAGCTCCGTTAGTGAGCACATGTTCGCAATGTCCGGACATGCGAAGAAGCTCAGGACTTGGGGATTGTGATCCCTAACCAGTGGGTATTCATCGTGTCCTCCAATCACTGCCACGAAGTTACAAGAACTTCGTGATGAACTACAACATGCAGAACATGAACAAGAGTTTACATGAACTCTTCTCCATGCCGAAGTCTTCGCTGAAGTAGAAATAAAGAAGGAGAACCAAGTGTTGATGGTCAACAAGACCACAGTTTCAAGAAAGCAGGGCAAGCCTAACAAGGGCAACTTCAAGAAGGGCGGCAAGAAAGTTGCGGCGCCTCCTGAGAATCCTAAGGCTGGTCCTAAGCTTTGGGACTGTATTTACTAATGCTAGGGAAGGGGCACTGAAGGTAATTGCTCAAAATACTTGGCCGATCTCAAGAGCGGCCACGTCAAGAAGATAGGTATATCCATATACATGTTATTGATGTCTATCTTACCGGTTCTCGTAGTAGTGCCTGGGTATTTGATATCAGGTTCGGTTGCTCACATTTGTAACTTGAAATGAACTGCGGAATAAAACGAAGCCGGCAAGGGACGAGGTGACGATGCGCGTTGGAAATGGATCCAAGGTCGATGTGATCGCGGTCGGCACGCTCCCTCTACATCTACCTTCGGGATTAGTTTTAAACCTTAATAATTGTTATTTGTACTGCGTTGAGCATGAACATTATATTTGGATCTTGTTTGATGCAAGACGGTTATTCGTTTAAGTCTGAGAATAATGGTTGTTCGATTTATATGAGTAATGTCTTTTATGGCCCTGAGATGAATGGTTTATTCTTGTTAAATCTCGATAGTAGTGATACACATGTTCATAACATTGATGCTGCGAATTAAATTGAATGATAATTCTACTTATAGTGCACTGTCGTCTTGGTCATATTGGAGTGAAGCGCATGAAGAAACTCCATTCCGATGGACTTCTTGAGTCACTTGACTTTGAGTCACTGGACAGATAAGCATGTCTAATGGGAAAATGACTAAGACTCCATTTGGTACAATGGAGCGAGCTACGGACTTATTTGAAATCATACATACCGATGTGTGCGGACCAATGAGTGTAGCATCGCGCGGTTATCGTTATGTTCTAACCTTCACGGATGATCGAGTAGATATGGGTATATTTACTTTATGAAACACAAGTCCGAGACTTTTGAGAAGTTCAAGGAATTCCAAAGTGAAGTAGAAAATCAACATAACAAGAAGATTAAGTTTCTGCGTTTGATCGCGGAGGAGAATATCTGAGTTATGAGTTTGGCATGCATTTAAAGAAATGCGGAATACTTTCGCAGTTGACACCGGGAACACCACAACGCAATGGTGTGTCCGAACGTCATAATCGAACTCTCTTAGATATGGTTCATTCTGATGTCTCTTACCGATTTGCCATTATCGTTTTGGGGTTATGCATTAGAGACAGCCGCATTCACTTTAAATAGGGCACCATCTAAATCCGTTGAAACGACACCGTATGAATTATGGTTTGAGAAGAAACCTAAGTTGTCGTCCCTTAAAGTTTGGGGTTGCGATGCTTATGTAAAGAAGTTACAACCGACAAGCTAGAACCCAAAGCGGAGAAATGCGTCTCCATAGGATACCCTAAAGAAACAATTGGGTATACTTTCTATCACAGATCCGAAGGCAAGATCTTTGTTGCCAAGAACGGATCCTTTCTTGAGAAGGAGTTTCTCAAGAAAGAAGTGACTGGAAGAAAAGTAGAACTCGACGAGGTTGATGAACCTTCTCTCATAGATCGGAGTAGCGCAGTGCCGGAAGAAGTTCCTGTGCAGCCTGCACCGATGGGAGAGGAAGCAAATGATGATGATCATGAAACTTCGAACGAGGAAGCCACTGAACCTCGCAGATCGACGAGGGAACGTGCCACTCCTGATTGGTATGATCCTTGTCTAAATGTCATGATTGTGGACGACAATGATGAGGATCCTGCGACGTATGAAGAAGCGATGGTGAGCCCGATTCCAACAAATGGCAAGAAGCCATGAAATCCGATGGGATCCATGTATGATAACAAAGTATGGACTTTGGTAGACTTACCTGATAGCCGCAAGGCTGTCGAGAATAAATGGATCTTCAAGAGAAAACAGATCCGATGGTAATATTACGTCTAAAGCTGACTTGTCGCAAGGGTTTCCGACAAATTCAAGAGTTGACTACGATGAGACTTTCTCACTGTAGCGAAGCTAAAGTCTGTGAGGATTTTGTTAGCAATAGCTGCATTTTTCGATTATGAGATTTGGCGAGATGGATGTCAAAACGGCGTTCCTTAATGGAGATATTGAGGAAGAGTTGTATATGGTACAACCCAAAGGTTTTGTCGATCCTGAAAAATGCTAACAAGGTATGCAAACTTCAGCGTTTCATTTATGGACTGATGCAAGCATCCCGGAGTTGGAACCTACGCTTTGATAGAGTGATCAAAGACTTCGGTTTTATACGGACTCATGGTGAGGCCTGTATTTACAAGAAAGTGAGTGGAGCTCTGTAGCGTTCCCGATATTATATGTAGATGACATATTATTGATTGGGAATGATATAGAACTATTAAGCAGCATTAAAGGTTATTTGAATAAGTCTTTTTCAATGAAAGACCTTGGTGAAGAAGACTCAAGGTCCGGCTATGGCAGATGAAAGAGAGAGGATGAGCAAGATCCCCTATGCTTCGGTAGTAGGCTCTATCATGTACGCCATGTTGTGTACTAGACCGGATATCGCACATGCTGTTAGTTTGACCAGCAGATATCAAAGTGATCCAGGAATGGAACACTTGCGGCCAAGAATATCCGAAGTACTTGAAAATGACTAAGGATATGTTTCTTTGTTATGGCGGTGACCAAGAGCTCGTTGTAACGGTTACACCGATAGTTGGAACACCGATCCCGATGACTCTAAGTCTTAGTCTGGTACGTGTTTATATTGAATGGTGCTGATAAGGAAGCGATTCAGCGGCACGGTGGCGAAATCTTCAAAGTCTGAATATAGCGGCTTCGGAGGCTTCATGGAAGGCGGTATGGATGAAGAGGTTCATTGTTGAGCTTGGTGTGGTTCCTAGTGCATTGGGCCCGCTAGTAATTTATTGTGACAACACTCGGGTGCCATCGCCAATGCAAAAGAACCAAGGTCACACAAGAAGTCAGGCATATCAAGCTGCGTTTTCATTCGATCAGCGAGTACATCGAAGATGGTGAAGTAGAGGTTTGCAAAGTACACACGGATCTAATGTTGCAGATCCGTTGACTAAAGCTCTCCAAAGGGCAAAGCATGACCAACACCCAGAATGCCATGGGTGTTAGGTACCTTACAATGTAATCTAGATTATTGACTCTAGTGCAAGTGGGAGAGTTGGAGATATGCCCAAGAGGCAATAATAAAGTGGTTATTATAATATCTTTGTGTTTATGATAAATGTTTATATACCATGCTATAATTGTATTAACCGAAACATTGATACATGTGTGTTATGTAAACAAAGGTCCCTAGTAAGCCTCTTGTATAACTAGCTTGTTGATTAATAGATGATCATGGTTTCGTGATCATGAACATTGGATGTTATTAATAACAAGGTTATGTCATTAATTGAATGATATAATGGACACACACCCAAATGAGCGTAGCATAAGATCAAGTCATTAAATTCATTTGCTATAAGCTTTCAATACATAGTTGTCTTAATCCTTCGACCATGAGATCATGTAAATCACTTACACTGAAAGGGTACTTTGATTACATCAAACGCCATTGCGTAAATGGGTGGCAATAAAGGTGGGATTAAGTATTTGGAAAGTGTGAGTTGAGGCATATGGATCGACATGGGATTTGTCCATCCCGATGACTGATAGATATACTGGGCCCTCTCTGGTGGAATGTCATCGATTAGCTCGCAAGCATATGAATAGTTCATAAGTGATCACATACCACGGTACGAGTAAAAAGTACTTGTCGGTAACGAGGTTGAACAAGGTATAGAGATACCGATGATCAAACCTCGGACAAGTAAAATATCGCGAGACAAAGGAATTGGTATCGTATGTAAATGGTTCAATCGATCACTAAGTCATCGTTGAATATGTGGAGCCATTATGGATCTCAGATCCCGCTATTGGTTATTGCTCGGAGAGGAGTCTCGACCATGTCCGCATAGTTCACAAACCGTAGGGTGCGCGCTTAAGGTTCGATGTCGCATAAGTAGATTCGAATATGAGATGGAGACCGAATATTGTTCGGTCTCGGATGGGATCCAAGACATCACGGAGGAGAACCCGAATTGTTCGGTTCTGCTGTTTTGTATTTCAAGAAAAGTTGTTCTGGAAATATTCTCGGAATTGGACGAAATAAAAACAGAGGTTCTTATTTTTCTGCAGAGGGAGTCCAAAGGGGAGACGGAGAAAGCGGGAGGGCCACACCACACCTGGCGCTGGCCCCCCTGGCGCGCCTAGTATGGTGTGGGCCCCCCGGTGCGCCCTAGATGGTTTTGGGAAACCCTAACCCTACCTCCAATTTGCATTGAGGAACGCCGGCAATTGCCAGGGTATGGAGACCGAATATTGTTCGACCCTAATTTGCCTTCTTTGCTTGATACGTCCAATTTGCATCACTATTTTGTATCATAATTTGCTGATTATTCATTGATATATTTCATATTGGGACACAATACTTATGTTATTTCATCTATTTTGCATGTTTCATCATTATTGGAGGATCAAGCACCGGAGCCAGGATTCCTGGAAAAAGCACCGTCAGACGCAATATTTTGGAAGATCAACTGTGGAAGGAAATTACACGTAAATTCCTATTTTCCGGATGACGGAGGGAGCCGGAAGGGAGAAGAGGGGGCAAGGTGGGCCCGGACCACAGCCGGCGCGCCCATGACCGGCCGCGCCACCCGTGTGGTGGGGGCCCCACAGCCCCTCCCTCCTTTTCTCCGCGTACTCCTTCGTCCGAAACCTAAGCTACGGGAGAACTCACGAAGAGTTACAGCCGCCTCGCGGGGCGGGAGCACCAGAGAGAAAGAGCTCGGCGGGCAGGAATCCGCCGGCAAATTCCCTCCCGAGGGGGAAAATAACCATCGCCATCATCATCGAGCCGGACATCATCTCATCATCATCATCATCATCATCATCATCATCATCTCCACCATCTACACCGCCATCACCACCGCACCTCGTCACCGCTGTAACAATTTGGGTTGGATCTTGATTGTTTGATAGGGAAACTCTCCCGCATTATTCTCACTTGTTATTGATGCTATTGAGTGAAACCATTGAACCAAGGTTTATGTTCAGATTGTTATTCATCATCATATCACCTCTGATTGCATTCCATATGATGTCTCGTGAGTAGTTCGTTTAGTTCTTGAGGACATGGGTGAGGTCTAAATGCTAGTAGTGAACTATGTTGAGTAATATTCAATGTTATGATATTTAAGTTGTGGTGTCATTCTTCTAGTGGTGGTGTGAACGCGATCACGACACTTCACCATTTATGGCCTAGGGGAGTGCATCTTGTATTCAGTTACTAATTGCGGGGTTGCCGGAGTGACAGAAACCTAAGCCCCGTTAGTATATCGATGCAAGAGGGATCGCAGGATCTCAGAGTTTAAGGTGTGGTTAGATTTATCTTAATTACTTTCTTGTAGTTGATGCTTGCAAGGGGTATAATCACAAGTATGTATTAGTCCTAGGAAGGGCGGTAGCATAGGTTCACCCACACAACACTTATCAAAACAATGGAGATTATTTGCACATGAAGCGAAAGTACTAGACTAAATCCCCGTGTGTCCTCAAGAACGTTGGTCATTATAAGTAAACAAACCGGTTTGTCCTTTGTGCTAAAAAGTTGGGCCACTGCGCAATTATTTCTCTCGATTTTACTTACTCGTATTTATTCATCATATTATCAAAATCCCTTGAATACTTGTTTGTGAGCATTTGCAAGAATCCTTCAATAATGCTGCCAACACCTTCTGCTTCTCGTTGATCGACATTCTTACTTATCAAGATACTACGATACACCCCTATACTTGTGGGTCATCAAGACTATTTTAAGGCGCCGTTGGGGAGTAAAGCGCTATTGTAAGGGAATTGGTAAGGAAAACCTTTACTGTTTGTGCTGATTTTATTTCTGCCTGCTGCTATAAGTCATTATGGAAAGATCTTCTCTTCAATTTATTTGGGAAATCTACTACTACCTCAACGGTAGTGAAGCGCCAGGTGAGGAAGTAGTACCATATAAAATACCTATGAAAATTATTATCTGTTATGGATAACCGCTATGAAGGGGATGGAAATGTCCATCCCGGAGATCATTGTTTTTGCATGGTTATAAGGGTTATTCAAATGTGCGGGTATTTCTATGAATGAAGTTAGAAAGAAACTATTCACTATATCGCTGTCTGGTAAGCGGCGCATTAGTATAAATTGCTGAAGAATGGTGATTCTATTGATTGGGAGGACATTGCCTTTATTTTATTCCAAATTTTATCCTCCAGTGAAATTCACAAAATCAGAACCGCATATATAATTTCTGGCCTCATGATGGAGAGAGTATTGCCCAAGCTTGGGGAGATTGAAGTCTTTAATGCTCAAATGCCCCATTCATGAGCTTCCTGGTAATGTTATTATTGATAATTTCTGTGCAAGACTTTCTTGAACGTCTTTCCTTCTTGGATACTTATTCTGGATGAATTTACACGCAACAAAGAAGAGTTCAAAGGGACAGCCTTGATCGGATCAAGAAAATACTGAAGGATGGGAAAACGACAAAGATAGAGAATCAGGTATAATTTATGATTATAAATGCATTGAAGCTTTTATGGATACTGATAAATTTCGTAATATGGGTGCTACATATGGTCTTGATTCCCAAGTTGTTGCAAATCTTTATAAAGCTTTTGCCTCTCATTATGAATTGCCTAAGAAGAATTTTGATAAGTACCATGAACAGTATAAAGATAAAGTTGATTCATGTTATAAACAAATGTGTAGTGATTAAAACTGTTGATCAAATGTTCTTCCTGAGGCTTTTATTGAAAAAACTCCTTTCCACTACAAGAAAAGAAGAGTACTTTGTCATATCTAGTGCGGTTAATAAAAGTGAAAAGAAACCTAAGAACCTGAAGAACAAATTAAAGGTTGAACCTTTTGTTGCAATAGTTAAAGATCTTGTAACTGAAAATGTGGAGGATGGTGTAATGTTTTATTGAAGATGCATCTAATATTGTTTCACCTCTAATAAACCCAAACAAGTTAGTGTTCCTATGTTGTCTGTGTTAGAAATGGTGATCATTGCTATTATGGTTTATGTGATATTGGTGCAAAAGTGTTAGTGCTATTCCTTATAAGCTTACACGGAGATTATGCACGAAATTGATTGTATGAACTTGAAGATATTGATGTGGTTATTCAACTGGCTAAGAAACTATCTCTCAATTGGTATTGTTCGAGATGTGGAAGTTCTATGTGGTAAGATTAAATATCCTGTTGATTTTTGGTACTTGGTTCTGCTGCTAGTGATCATTGTCCTATCATTTTTGGTAGACCTTTTCTAAATACTTGTGGAGCTATTATAGATTGTAAGAAAGAAAAATTTTTGACTAGATTTGCTGGTGAACCTTATGAATTTAACTTTTCTAAATTTACCAAAACTCTTATAAAAGTGACTTGCCTAGTAATGATTTTTAAAATGGAGCGTGTGCATCTATTGTTCTTGTTCCTAATAATCCTTTGCGGCAACATTTGGAGAATAGTGAAAGTGAAGCTTTAAGGAAGGAAGAGATGAGCTTGAGGAAATTTTCTTCGCCAACCTATTCTCAAGCATGATTTCCCGGTGGAAGATTTGGGTACACCGCCACCAAAGGAGGATCCCATTTTTGATTTAAAGCCTTTGCTGATAATCTTAAATATGCTCATATTGATGATAAAAAAATATATTATCATGCTATTATTAGTTCTAAGCTTTGAGGGAGAAAGGTTATTGGAAATATTGAAGAAACAGGAGCTATTGGCTATACTCTTGATGATTTGAAAGGGATTTCTCCTTCTGTTGCCAACATGCTATCAATATGGAAGATGATGCAAAGCATGTTTTTGAACATCAACGTCGTCTAATTCCAAAGATGAAAGGGTGAGTAGGAATGAGGTAACAAACTTCTTGAAGTGGTATTATATATCCTATTCTTTGATAGTAGATGGGTTAGTCTTGTGCATTATGTTCCTGAAAGGAGGAATGAGCGTTGTGCCTAATGATAATGATAGGCTTATTCCTCAAAGAATAGTTGTAGGTTATAGAATGTGCATTGATTTTAGAAAAGTTAATAAAGTTACTAAGAAAGATCATTACCTTTACCCTTTATTGATCAAAATGCTAGAAAGGTTATCTAAAAATACTCATTTTTGCTTTCTTGATGGTTATTACGGGTTTTCACAAATTCTTGTTAAAACTAAAAGAAAACCACGTTTACTTGTCCTTATGGAACTTATGCTTATATTCTGTTTATGCCTTTTGGTTTATGTAATGCTCTGCTGCCTTTCCAAAGATGCATGTCTTCATTTTCATGGCTTTTGCGAGAGTATTGTAGAGGTGTTCATGGATGATTTTATTTGTCTATGGGAATTCTTTTGGTAATTGCCTGTGAAACCTCGATAAAGTGTTGCAAGGATGTGAAGAAACTAACCTTGTTCTTAATTGGGAGAAATGCCCTTTATGGTTAATGAAGGAATTGTATTGGGACATAAATTTCCCGAGAAGGTATTGAAGTTGATAGAGCTAAGTTGAAGCAATTGAGAAGATGCCCTATCAGGGATGTTAAAGGTATTAGTAGTGTTCTTGGTCATGCTTTGGGTTTATAGGAGATTTATTAAAGATTTCTCTAAAATTTCAAAGCCTCTTTTAATCTTCTTCCAAAAGATGTACCTTTTGTTTTTGATGATGATTGTAAGGAAGCTTTTGAAACTCTAAAGGAAGCCTTAACAACTGCTCCTGTAGTTGAACCTCCTGATTGGAATTTGCCTTTTGAAATTATGTGTGATGCTAGTGATTTTGCTGTAGGCGCTGTTCTTGGACGGCGGGTAGATAAAAAATTAAATGTTATTCATTATGCTAGTAAGACTCTTGATGCTGCTCAAAGAATTATGCTGTTGAAAAGGGTGTTAGGCATGCTCTTTGCTTTGTGACAGGATTTAGACCCTATATTGTTGATTCAAAGTTCACGATTCATCTTGATCATCTTTGCAATTAGATACCACATGACAAAGAAGATGTTCAGCCAAGGCTTATTAGATGGAGGCTTCCTTTTGCCAGAATTTGATTTACATATTATAGATAGGAAAGGTCTTGATAATCTTTGTTGCTGATAATTTGTCTAGTTGGAAAATATTGCTTATGATCATGTTCCTGTTAATGATAGTTTCCAAATGAACAATTGGCTGTAATAAAGGTGAGCTCGCGAGAGAGCCCTTGGTATGCAGATTATGCTAACTTTATTGTTTCGAAGTATTTGCCTCCAACCTTTTCAGCTCAGCAAAGGAGGAATTTTTTTTATGACTTGAGGTATTATTTTTGGGATGACCCACACTTATATAAAGAAGGAGTAGACGGTATTATGCGAAGATGTGTTCACGAGAATATGAACAACGGGAGATATTGAGTAAATGTCATGGTAGTGTTTATTGGAGGACATCACGCTGGAGATGGAACCTTGCACACAAGGTTCTACAATCAGGTTTTTATTGACCAACACTTTTCAAAGATGCAAGGAAGTTTATCTTATCTTTGTGATGAATGTCAAAGAGTTGGTAATATCTCTAGACGCAATGAAATGCCTATGAATTATCCTCTTGTTATTGAACCATTCGATTGTTGGGGATTCGACTTCATGGGTCCTTTTCCCTTCTTCAGAAGGTAACACTCATATACTTGTCGCTGTTGATTATGTTACTAAATGGGTAGAAGCTATACCTACAAAAAGTGTTGATGGTGAGACCTCTATAAAAATGCTTGTAGATGTTATATTTCCTAGATTTGGAATACCGAGATATATTATGACTGATGGAGGTTCTCATTTTATTCATGGAGGAGGTTTTAGAAAAACTCTTGCTAAGTATGGTATTAATCATAGAATTGCTTTCGCTTATCACCCTCAAACTAGTGGTCAAGTAGAATTATCAAATAGAGAGATTAAAGCTATCTTAGGAAAAACTGTTAATAAATCTAAAAAGAATTGGGCTAGCAAATTGAAAGAAGCACTACTGAGCTTATAGAGTGCTTATAAGAAATGGGGATTTATTTTCGTGCCCTAGGTTCATAGTTGTGCTCGGTTTCCCCAGCTCCTTAGTTTTCCTGAGTTTTTAAACGTTTTATGCGAAACCCGCGAAGCAACTCGAACGGCGGGATTCCACGTTTGAGTTGACCCGTTACGCCACGTGTGGGGCCGCGTCGTGTGGGGGTGGCCGCGTCGTGTGGCCGCGTCGCGTGGGGCTGGTAGAAAGGGACCGCGTGGGACAGGACGAGAAGCGTTTGGTTGCACGTGAGCAGGAGCTGGGTTCTGTCTCTCTCGGCCCAAATTGGCATTATTAAGTGCACCTTTTTCCCCTCTTTCTCTCTGTCCTTTTCACCAAATTAGTATAAAATCTAGAGAAGCTTGCATTTCTGACTTTCTTCAATTATTTGTGCCTTTTGGCCCTCGTTGTTTGCCCAATATGGCAGCAAATCTAGTACTCCCTCGGGTCCATATGTATGTAGTTAAATCTAGAAGCAAATCTCCAGGGATAATGTACGATAAATTCAGTCATAGTAAATCAAGAAAACTAAGTACGGCCAACAAAATATAGTAGACTAGGGATAGATAATCCCTAGATAATATGGATAGATAATAGGCTGCATACACAGCAGCCAACATAGTAACAGGTTCTTCACAGCACCATCATATTAACATAACAACAAGGGATCCTAGCTAACAACAAAGGGAGGCAACAGCAGAGGCAGCAGCAGCACACGTCCGAGACTCCGCCTACCCCATCTCGCTCTGCCTCCACTTGTTGCTCTTGCTCCCCTTGGGAGCCTTGGGCTTGAGCGGAGGCATGCGGCCGGCGGAGATCTCCACCCGCTGCAAGCTGCGGAGGTGCATGCCGAGCGCCCTGTGCTTGGCGCGGAAGGAGTGGACGTTCACCGTCGTGCCGACGTTGGGGAAGGTGTTGCTGATGTTCTCAGCATGCGTGACGAGGCAGTTGAAGTCCGTGGCGCCGAGTCTCTGGTGAAGGGGCACTGTACACCTCCTTGGCGAAGTAGGAGATGTACGGCCGACCTGCGCCTCCGCAGGTTCTGGCGAGTCTTGACGTCTCCTCCTCTTCGTCGCTGCCGACGTCGCTGCCAGTACATCTGATCCATATCAAACGAAACTAGTGAATGAGTTGCGATGACTAACGTACATGATAACAAAGTTAAGAAAAACAGAGTCAGCCTCATTTAGAGTGGACATGATTATATATCTACGGGGAAGGTGTTAGCGAACTAAAGCTCATGCACAACAGATTTGTACACAGCAATGGTTCGCTGAACCCTCCCTGTATTTGTGCCCAACCATTCATCATAGGCAAAGAAACAGATTCTAGATCTGAACTAGATCTAAACTTGAACACATTCGAGATTATTTGCAAAATTAAACGGTTGATATCTTTTGATTAGTGCATAAAATAATGATTGAGATCCCATGATTACTTGCATAAATTAACTGATTGAGATCCAATATTACTTGCATAAATTAACCGAACAGCCGAACCCCAAATCTTAAACGAAATCAAGAAGTGATCAAAACAAAATGGAATAAAATCGGCGCAAATATTAGCCCAATACTCATCCATCTACAGATCCATCTACACCAGCAAAAATAGGGTTCAAAAAGGAATGGGGAACAAAAAAGGAAGCAAACCGTAGTTACCTCGTTCCATGGGTCCTCCAGGGAGGTGTCGTAGGGGTTCGGGGGCGGGACGTACGGCACGGGGTCGTAGGTCGACCCATCCCGCCGGGATCTGCGCCACCGGCGGCAGCAGCTCCGGCCGGCGGCGGCGGCGGCGGCTCGAGCGGATGGGGACGGCGCCGAAGATGGAGGCGTCGCGCTTTGAGCCACCTCGACGATGGGATTGGCATTCTCCTTGTCCATCTCTACGGCGGAGGAAGAGGAAGAGGGAGAGGGAGAGGGTTTTTTGCTTTGGAGAAGATGATGGGACGTGAGAGAGTTGGCGATGCGTGAGCGAGTGAGAGTGACAGAGAGAGTGCGAGGAGGCGTCTATAAAGGCGAGGGGTGGTTAATGCGACCCGCGTCCTACGCGTGCACGGTTGCACGTCTGCACGTCTTGGACTTCTGCAACGCGACACGCGTCCACGATTGCACGTCTCGACTTCTCCACCGCGACCCGCGTCTACGCGTCAACAATTGCACGTGTCCTCGAGTCTAACCCTGGAAATTTAGATATACTCAGGTATACCCTCGAGTCTTATACTAGCATTTTTTGTGTGCTCAATTTTCCCCTCGAGTGCTAATACTGGCTAGTGCAATATACTCAGTTTTACCCTCAAGTGGCTGGTCAACAGAGAGTCAACAAATGGGATTAACTAGTTAAATGAGTCATTTAATGTGCAAAAAAATCCTAAAAAGAGTGGCACTTACTCATGGAGTCTTTACCACAAATTGCCACTTCTCAAATCATAGATAAATCATAGATAAATCAAGTTTTACCACAAATTGCCACTTCTCAAATCACCTAGTAGCTATGAAGGTGCATGGTTTTCCACAACAAGCCCTTCCCAAAACAGCTTCCCCCAAATCATACTTTGTCTAAATGAGGCCACAATTCTCACACTGATGTATATTGGTATTGCAAATAGTTTGAGGTAGGCCAAGATGGGTTTCATTGTACAAAACACACATTTTCCATTTTTCAAATCTCAAATTTGAATCCCTTAGTCTGTTTACTACTCAGGTGCCCTTGGTTTCTTGATAGTACTCATTTTGCCCTCTCTCTTCACAAATTCTCGAAACGTGCATCATCGCCCTGATTGGTCTAGCCCATGTCACGCGGATCGTGCCCGCCGACCGTTGATCGTATGATATAGGGAACGGGCAGGATAACCCCTCTCTCTCTGTTGGCGGTTAATTAGCTTCCACCCTCTGTTATCTTAAGGCGGTTTTCGTATTATTTTCACGCGCTAAAAATTATAAACTATTTTAGGCGTTACTTTTCACGCAAAAAAATGATAAACCATCAACAATTTGTTGTAGCCATTACTTTTCACGCAAAAAAATGATAAACATCACCGATTTGTTGTTGCCATTACTTTTCACGCAAAAAATGATAAACCATCAACAATTTGTTGTAGCCATTACTTTTCACGCAAAAAAAATGATAAACCATCACCGATTTGTTGTTGCCATTACTTTTCACGCAAAAAAATGATAAACCATCAACAATTTGTTGTAGCCATTACTTTTCACGCAAAAAATGATAAACCATCACCGATTTGTTGTTGCCATTACTTTTCACGCAAAAAAATGATAAACCATAACAATTTGTTGTAGCCATTACTTTTCACGCAAAAAAAATGATAAACCATCACCGATTTGTTGTTGCCATTACTTTTCACGCAAAAAATGATAAACCATCAACAATTTGTTGTAGCCATTACTTTTCACGCAAAAAAAATGATAAACCATCACCGATTTGTTGTTGCCATTACTTTTCACGCAAAAAAATGATAAACCATCAACAATTTGTTGTAGCCATTACTTTTCACGCAAAAAATATGATAAACCATCACCGATTTGTTGTTGCCATTACTTTTCACGCAAAAAAAATGATAAACCATCACCTAATTTGTTACAAAAGCTGGTTTCTGAGACCTAACCAAGTTTGGCATACATGATGGCATACCTATAACAACAAGGAATATCTAAAAGGGAAAGTTTCAGAAAATTTGAAATTTAGGGTGAAATGATGCCATACATGATCTTTTTTTCGAGGTTTTGACCTGAAAATCAATTGGGTATTATAAGGGAAATAAAAAGTTCGAAAAATGACGAAACAATCTATCTATCTATGTATAGAAGATCAGTTGTATGAAATTTGAGGTTATTTAGAGAAGGTAGAAAAAATCACCTTGTTAGAAAAGCTGGTTTCAGGAGACGAAACGGCATGCGCTTAAGCAAAGTGATTTTTTCCAACATCTCCAAATGACCACAAATTTTCCATACATGATGCCATACGTGTAACAACAAGGGACCCTATCTAAAAAGTGTCAAAAAGTTTGCCCAACCGTATAGCTCTATCAAAAAGAACCTCACCATGGCGCTAGTATAATTTTGGGATAGTTACAAACTTTACGTTACCTAACCTTCAACATGAAACTTGTTTCAAATTCTTTTTTGCCTACACGAAACAAATCCCAACTTGATTCGAGCACCACATCCTCAAACGATGCCGATGCCGATATCAGCATGGTCAGAACGGCTATCGCCGCCACTGGTAGGTCAACGTCGGGATGCACTGTCCGTCCCCTCATTCGATCGCGACACACCCGGAGAGATCTGCTTGGGGCCAATCTTGCAGAACCGTACATGCGATGCCAATGCCGAACATGCATGCGCGCCGGCTGACAGGCATGACCACACTTAGAGCTCGCTATACTGGACGCACGAACCGCCGCGAGGTCTTTCCCTTCGCCACCACCTCTCCTAGCACCCATCCGCGAGAAAGGAGAGACACTAGTTTTCTCTACATTGCTCGTGTTCGTGTTCGACACGGTCAGTCAAAGTTTTGACGTAGTCTTCGATGTCGTCGACATTTCTTCTCTTCTTTGCATGGTTAAACGGGTCTAGTTCATATCTATCTAATGCGTCTGGTCTCGCCTCATGCGGTTCATTGTGGACGTCGATCTCATCTCGGCTTGCATGCCACCTCCTCCGTGCCATCGCTGTAGAGCTTCATTTAAAAATCTAATCCTACCCGTGTATTGCCCTTGTATCAGCGTCATGGCCCACTTCATTCGATATAGCGAAGCCCCACTCGTTCGCGTTTTGGTCGGGGATACGACGTGCTACGGTCAAACAAGATGGATGGTCTGACGTGTCTTTGCAGACTCTACGTGGCCCCACTAGTGAGGAAGATAACGGTCCTTGCGTCGGACAGGCGCCGTTACATGCGTGTGATGGTTTAGGACAAAAGTTTGGGTAAAGAAAGCGAGGAAAACTAAGGATTTGAGAGGCAGGTACAACTAAAGGAGGCAGGGGCAAAATAGAAATCCCTATAAAATCCTATGGGAATGTCACCTTATAAAATGGTTTATGGAAAAGCTTGTCATTTACCTTTAGAACTAGAGCACAAAGCTTATTGGGCTGTTAGAGAACTAAATAAAGATCCGAAACTGGCCGGCAATAAGAGGTTGTTGCAATTAAGTTCTCTAGATGAATGGAGAAGTGAAGCTTATGAGAATGCTAAACTCTTTAAATAAAAAGTTAAGAAATGGCATGATAGAAGGATTATCAAAAGAGAGTTTAATATTGGGGATAAAGTCCTATTGTATCGGTCCCGTCTCGATTTTTTTTGCGGGGAAATTACTCTCGAAGTGGAAAGGACCATATGTTGTTGAGAGGTGTATCGTTCGGGAGCAATTAAAATTAGCTCTCTCCAAGGCAATGCCACACAAGTGGTGAATGGACAAAGACTCAAGCATTATGTCTAGGGTGATTCTTATAATGTTGATGTCGATATTATTCAAATGGAAACATAGGAGGCTTTCATCAAAGGACAAATTGACGGTCCGCCAGAACTCGGAATAGGTAACAGTAGAGGTAATAAAAAGTCCGCGTTTGCCTCAGAACAATGCTTTTATTTGTTTTTGGAAAATATGAAAAATTACGGAATCGAAACGGAGTGGAAAAGGCCGCGCGGGGGCCCGTCACCATAGGCGGCACGGGCCCCACCCTGCTCCGCTTCGACCTATGGGATAGCCCCTAGTGGCCCCTTTTCTACTCGTTTCGGCTTTGGAGACCTTTCTTTTGTCGTAAAAATATTTTCTATATAATCCCCCGGACCCTGGAGGTCCGTATGTCGTTTTCTCGTCGTGTTTTGTTTCGAGCTGTTTTTACGCCGGGATGCGCCGGATCTAGATCCCCCATGTCCTCGTCGGGAACTCGGAAGGACAGCTTCTTTGTGACATCGTCAACCCATACATGAGCAGGCTGAAGATGCACCCAAAGAGTTCTTTGCTCGTGGATGGAGGAAGGCGAAGTTGGAAGAAGGAGGGATAAATTGGAAGACGAGGATGGAGAAAGCTGGAACAAGAGGTTTTCAACTACAAGAAGATGACTGGGCGTGAAGTGGACATCTTTCACAAGATTGTGTCTGAACTCATTGATGGACACAAGAAGAAGACTGCGAAGTTGTGGGACGATATCGTCTCACTTCACGACACCACCAACAAACTCCAAGCTCAACTCTATGATGTTCATAATCAAAATTGTGAGTATGAAAGCAGATTTAAGCGTATAAGTTATGCTGCTAGTTTCAGGGTTCCGGAGACCAAGATGTCTTTTGTTGATGGAGAGCCTCTTCCTTGGAAGTCTGATGATCGCAAGGATTCACCATCATCACCGAAGGAGTAATTCATCATAGGTATTGGCATCCTTGGTTGTTCCAAGCTTGGGGGAGTGCCGCGGTATCCCATTATCACTACCTTTATCTTTTATTATCAGTAGTGTCATATCATGAGTAGGGAAGTTATCATATGGAATAGTATGCAATGTGGAAGTATCTCTCTTGGTTGGTTATCTATGTATCCGTTGGTGTGAGTTATCGTTATGGAATATTAATGAGAAGTCTTATCATTTACTTTTGCACACCTTATTTTAGTTTGCAATCTTCATTATATGATTACTCTTGATATAAGTATTGATATCACTTTGGGAGCATCAAGTAAATCTATTTGGTTTTTGGCAAACTTAGCATTGGTCAATAGCAACAACACCTTGATGTTTGAATAAAAGAGAGAAATACACTTAGATACATTACTCTATTATCTCTATGCTAATGAGTTTAGTATTCTGAAGTTAAAATTGCTTGTGCTTATGAGAAAGATGCATGATTGTTCTAACATATGTATATTTGTTTGTTCCCTCAACCTTTATGCTTGCTATCAAACCTTGCTAGCCAAAGACCTGTATCGAGAGGAGATGCTTCTCATACATCCATAACCTTAGACCAAACCTATGCCATTTGTGTCAACCATACCTACCTACTACATGGTATTTTCTGCCATTCAAGTAAATACTTCATGTGCTACCTTTAAATTATTCAAACTACTACTCCTTATTTGTGTCAATGTTTTATAGCTCATGAGGAAGTATGTGGTGTTTTATCTTTCAATCTTGTTGGGCGGACTTTCACCAATGGACTAGCAGCACATCCGCTTATCCAATAATTTTGGCAACGGGGTTCCGAGCCCCAATTAATAACTTTCATTAATAATTCTCTTCACATGTTTTGCTCGGATTAAGATAAGCAACTTAATTTTGCAATGAACCTCCTCCATGGTATGTGAATGTTGGAAGGCACCGAGGATGGTTAGCCATGGATTGAGAAAGCCAAGGTTGGGAGGAAGTGTCATCCTTAATAAAACTAAAATACATGTGTAGACAAAAGAGAAGGGGATGATCTACCTGGCTGGTAAGATGGCGTCCCTCATGGGAGCCGCTCTTAGAAGGTTGGATGCAAGAGGGTTAGAGTGCCAACTACCATTCGTTGACAACAACAAACACAGCTCAAAATTTACTTTTATGTTCTTTATATGATTTCAAAACTTGAAAGCTCTAGCATGATTTAATCTGCTTCCCTCGGCGAAGGGCCTATCTTTTACTTTTATGTTGAGTCATTAAACCTATTTCTCTCTCTATCTCAAGCAAGCAATTGAGTTGTTGTGAACCAATCATTTATGCTATGATTCGAGTTGATCATGTCTTTTATACTTTCTTGTTTAGTACCAATTTTATATGAATGAATATGACTTTGAAGTTATCAATGATTATGAGGAGATTGTTATGCTTGAATATGAAAGCTCAGCTATAAGATCTAATATGAAAGTTTTGCTTAGAAGTACAATCCGTTAGTAGTTCTCTGACCAAGAACAAAGTTTGCCATCACCAACTATGATTTCTTATGCCCCTTTACTTGTGATTTCTCTTTACCTATTTCAAGATGAGTTATATGAGGAAGTTGTTTACTAGAATGTCTTGTGAATGAATATGATGCTTCTTGTCCGTATTTTATTTATCGACTCTTCACTCCATAAACATGTGGTCTTGTTTATCGAGCTCAGTTCGCTTGGGGACAAGCGAGGTCTAAGCTTGGGGGTAGTTGATATTTGCATCACTATTTTGTATCATAATTTGCGATTATTCATTGATATATTTCATATTGGGACACAATACTTATGTTATTTCATCTATTTTTCATGTTTCATCATTATTGTAGGATCAAGCACCGGGCCGGGTTCTGGCAAAAAGCACCGTCAGAACGCAATATTCGGAAGATCAACTGTGGAAGGAAATTACAATAAATTCCTATTTTTCCGGATGACGGAGGAGCCGGAAGGGGGAGAAGAGGGGAGCCAAGGTGGGCCCAGACCACGGGCCGGCGCGGCCATGGCCTGGCCGCGCCACACTGTGGTGTGGGGGCCCCACGGCCCCCCTTCCGCCTCCTTTTCTTCGCGTACTCCTTCGTCCCGAAAACCTAAGCCACGGGGAGAACCTCACGAAGAGTTACAGCCGCCTCTGCCGGGCGGAGAGCACCAGAGAGAGAGGCTCGTGGGGGCAGGAATCCGCCGAGGGAAATTCCCTCCGGGAGGGGGAAATCAACCATCACCGTCATCGAGGTGGACATCATCTCCATCATCATCATCATCATCTCCATCTACACTCTGCATGCACCTCGTCACCGCTGTAACAATTTGGGTTGGATCTTGATTGTTTGATAGGAAAAACTCCAGGCATTATTCTCTACTTGTTATTGATGCTATTGAGTGAAACCATTGAACCAAGGTTTATGTTCAGATTGTTATTCATCATCATATCACCTCTGATTGCATTCCATATGATGTCTCGTGAGTAGTTCGTTTAGTTCTTGAGGACATGGGTGAGGTCCACTAAATGCTAGTAGTGAACTATGGTTGAGTAATATTCAATGTTATGATATTTAAGTTGTAGGAGAAATTCTCCTAGTGGTGTCGTGTGAAGGTACTACGCGACACTTCACCATTTATGGCCTAGGGAGTGCATCTTGTATTCGGTTGCTAATTGCCGGGGTTGCCGGAGTGACCAGAAACCTAAGCCCACGTTAGTATATCGATGCGAGAGGGATCGCAGGATCTCGAGTTTGAGGTTGTGGTTAGATTTATCTTAATTACTTTCTTGTAGTTGCGGATGCTTGAAAGGGGTAGAATCACAAGTATGTATTAGTCCTAGGAAGGGGCGGTGCATTAGCATAGGTTCACCCACACAGCACCTATCAAACAATGAAAATTATTTAGCCACATGAAGCGAAAGTACTAGACTAAAATCTCCACGTGTGTCTCAAGAACGTTTGGTCATTATAACTAAACAAACCGTTTTGTCCTTTGTGCTAAAAAAGGATTGGGCCACTCGCTGCAATTATTTCTCTCGCATTTTACTTACTCGTACTTTATTCATATGTTACATCAAAACCCCTTGAATACTTGTTTGTGAGCATTCACAGTGAATCCTTCATCCATGCTGCCAACACCTTGCTCCTCGTTGGGATCGACATTCTTACTTATCGAAGATACTACGATACACCCCTATCCTTGTGGGTCTGCTGCTCCGTACGAAACCCTAATTTGCCCACCTCTCCCCCTCCCAGTTTCTCCTGCTCCGGCTTAGTCGAAGCCCTGCAGGAATTCTTCTCCACCACCACCACCACGCCGTCGTGCTGCTGGGATTCCGTGGAGATCTACCACCCCTCCGCTGCCCGCTGGAACGGGAGAGGAAGGAGCTTCATCGACACCGTACGCGCGACTGATCTTTTGCCCGGATGCAACCTGAGGGACAATCGTCTACACCAACAACGAGATTAATCGTAGGCTTGGGAATCTTCGAGGGTTAGTATTATCTCCATCTCGTTGCTTAGATCTAGTAGATTGGATCTTGGGTGTTCCATAGATTAGATACTGTTGGTTTTATTCGCTTTTCGGTAGGAAAGTTTTTGTTTTCTATCTGTGAACCCCATCGATTTACAACAATAATAAGAGTGTACCCAATGGTCTTAAAGTCATGCTTAAAGAATTTATTAGTACACAAAAGGCTTTTTTAATAAAACTGTTGAGGAAAAGCTTGGTAAAATTGATGTTCTGGCTTCTAAGGTTGATAGTCTTGCTCTTGATGTTGATCTTTAAAAAATAAAAGTTATGCCCGAGGAAGTTAAAGATGCTAAGTTTGCTAAAACAAATGCTATCCAAGTTTGAATTAATGATAATATTAGAATGTTGGCTTTGCATGCTAGGGGATAGAGAAGAAAAAAGAAAAACTTGCTAAGAGAATAATGTAGCTAAGTTTGGACTATTACCACCACTATTAATGTTGATTCTTCCATGTTGCTAAACCTCCTACTATCAATGGTAAAATAATTGGTGTTGGCAATGTTTCTCCTCCTAGTACAAAGCGTGCAAAATTGCCTGAAACTACTGAAACTGCTTGTGATAAAACTGCTGAAATTTTTGAGAATGTTGTAGATCATAATGGTTTAGATTTTGATGATTGTCATATTCCCTGAGTTATAAAGTTCTTACAAAACTTGCTAGAAGTCCTAATGCTAGTGCTATAAATTTAGCCTTTACAAAACATATTACAAATGCTCTCATTAAAGCTAGAGAAGAGAAATTAAAACTTGAAGCTTCTATTCTTAGGAAGTTGGAAGATAGTTGGGAGCCCATCATTAAGATGAAATTCAATGATTTTGATTGTAATGCTTTATGTGATCTTGGTGCAAGTATTTGTTATGCCTAAGAAAATTTATGATATGCTTGACTTGCCACCATTGAAAAATTGTTATTTGGATGTTAATCTTGTGATAATTCTCTAAAGAAACCTTTGGGGAGGATTGATAATGTTCGCATTACGGTTAACAATAACCTTGTCCCCGTTGATTTTGTTGTCTTGGATATTGAATGCAATGCATCTTATCCTATTGTCTTGGGAAGACCCTTTCTTCGAACTGTTGGTGCTGTTATTGATATGAAAGAAGGAAATATTAAGTATCAATTCCCTCTCAAGAAAGGTATGGAACACTTTCCTAGAAAGAGAATGAAGTTGCCTTTTGATTCTATTATTAGAACAAATTATGATGTTGATGCTTCTTCTCTTGAAGTTACTTGATTTACACTTTCGCCTTGGTGAAAGGCGTTAAAGAAAAACACTTCTTGGGAGATAACCGTTGTTTTTTTTTTTACTACTATATTGTTGAGTCTTGGAAGTTGTTCTCCCGCAGCAACCTCTCCTTATCATGTTTTTGTGCCAAGTAAAGTCTCTATAGTAAAGTTGATGCTAGATTTGGATTACTGTGGCTTAATGGGATTGTTACATCACGAACTACGTTGATCTCTACCTTAAAAGAATCAAAAAATTGCCGGTTTACGTCGTGATCCTCGGATATATGCACGCAACTTTCGGTAGTTTGGGATTTTTCCATCGGGCAAGTTAAGTGCCTCGAGAAAAAATTCGTCTTTACGGACTGTTCTGTTTTAATAGTTTGCCTTTTATTTCGCATTGCCTCTTTTGCTATGTTGAATGGATTTCTTTGTTCCATTAACTTTCAGTAGCCTTGTGCAATGTCCAGAAGTGTTAAGAATGATTATTTTCACCTCTGAATATGTGAATTTTTGATTATGCACTAACCCTCTAATGAGTTTGCTTAAAGTTTGGTGTGGAGGAAGTTTTCCAAGGGTCAAGAGGGGATGATACAATATGATCAAGAAAGAGTGAAAGTCACTTAGGGATGCCCCGGTGGTTCATCCACTGCATATTTTAATAAGACTCAAGCATCTAAGCTTGGGGATGCCCAAGGCATCCTTCTTCATCGACAACTTATCAGGTCACTTCTAGTGAAACTATATTTTTATTTCATCACATCTTATGTTCTTTACTTGGAGCGTCTGTTTGTTTTCTTCTATTTTTGTTTTGGTTTGAATAAGTTGGATCCCACCATCCTTGTATTGGGGATATTACCATGCTCCGCTTTTCATATGGAACACTTGTGTTCTTAGTTATGCTTTAATGTTCCTGGCGAAGGCTGAAAACTGCTTAGTTAATTGCTATTTGGTTGGAATCGAGAAAATGCTTCATATGGTTTTTAATAATTTGATACTTGGCAATTGTTTTGGGCTCTCATAGATCATGTTTAGCTCTTGCATCATGTAGTTTAAATCTATTAGTGGAGAACTACCGTGAAGCTTGTTGAAATTTGGTTTGCATGATTGGTCTCTCTAAGGTCTAGATATTTTATGGTGAAGTGTTTTGAACAACAAAGAAGGCAGTGTAGAGTCTTATAATGCTTGCAATATGTTCTTGTGTAAGTTTTACTGTACCTATTCATACTTGTGTTTGCTTCAAACAACCTTGCTAGCCCAAACCTTGTACTAGAGGAAATGCTTCTCGTGCATCCAAACACCTTGAGCCAAAACCCATGCCATTTGTGTCCACCATATCTACCTACTATGTGGTATTTTTCTGCCATTCCAAAGTAAATTACTTGAGTGCTACCTTTAAAATTTCATTCCTTTGCCTTTACAATATATAGCTCATGGGAAAATAGCTTAAAAACTATTGTGGTGATGAATATGTAGCTATGTATCTTAGTTCTTATAAGTTGCTTGTTGAGCGGTAACCATGTTTATGGGGACGCCATCAACTTTACACCTTTGTTGAATATCATGTGAGTTGCTATGCATGTTCGTCTTGTCGGAAGTAAGGGTGATTTATCATGATCAAATGGTTTGAGTATGCATATGTTAGAGAAGAACATTGGGCAGTAACCAAAGCCATGTATGATGGTGGAAGTTTTCAGTTTGGACATTATCCTCAATCTCTTATGAGAATATTATCTGTTGTTGAATGCTTATGCATTAAAGAGGATTATCTGTTTTCTATGTTGTCCCGGTATGGATGTCCTAAGTTGAGATCTATCAAAAACAAGAAATCAAATGTCAAATGCGATCTATCTCCTTGGACCTTTGTACGGGCGGCATAGAGGTACCCCTTTGTGACACTTGGTTGAAACATATGTTATGCAATGATAATCCATGTAAATCAAGCTAATTAGGACAGGTGCGAACACTATTGGTATTCGATGCATGAGGCTTGCAACTTGTAGGAAGTTTTATGCATAACACATATGAATTATTACTGCCGTTGACAAAATTGTTTCTATGTTTTCAAAATAAAAGCTCTAGCACAAAAATAGTAATCCATGCTTCCCTCTGCGAAGGGCCATTCTTTTACTTTATGTTGAGTCGGTTTACCTACTTCTTTCTATCTTAGAAGCAAACACTTGTGTCATGTGTGCATTGATTCTTACATGTTTACTTATTAAACATTTATATTACTCTATGTTGACAAATATCCATGAGATATACATATTTAAAGTTGAAAGCAATTGCTTCAATGCCTTCTACTTTGAATCTATTGCTTTATGAGTTAGCTCTTATGCAAGTCTTGTTGATACTTGTCTTGAAAGTACTATTCATGAAAAGTTCTGCTATATGATTCAGTTGTTTAGTCATTATCTTTTGTTAGCAATCTATTGCTTTGAATCACTCCATTCACTTCATATGCTTTACAATAATGTTGATCAAGATTGTGTTGGTAGCATGTCCCAATTATTGTTGTTATAATTTACCTACTCGAGGGCGAGTAGGAATTATACAGGGATGCTTGATACGTCTCTAACGTATCTATAATTTCTTATATTCCCATGCTAGTTTATGACAATACCTACATGTTTTTGTTCACACTTTATGATGTTTTGATGCATTTCGGCACTAACCTAACAGCAAGATGCAGAAGCGATTCTTCATTCTGCTGTTTGGTTTCAGAAATTCTACAAAGGAAATATTCTGGAATTGGAGCGAAATCAACGCCCGGGGTCTTATTTTTCCACGGAGCTTCCAGAAGACCGGAGAGGATACGAAGTGGGGCCACGAGGTGGCGACACCACAAGACGGCGCGCCAAGGGTGGGGCTGCGCCACCCTATGGTGTGGGCCTCTCGTGCCGCCACGTTGGCCTTCCGCCTACTTAAACTCTCAGTCGTGAAAACCCTGTGCCGAGAGCCACGATGCGAAATACTTCAGAGAGCATGCGCCCGTAATCCCGTCGGGGGATTACGGAATCGCCTCCGGCACCCTGCGGGGGAATCATCACGGAGGGCTCTACATCACCATGCCCGTCTCCGAGTGATCGTGAGTAGTTCATCCTTGAACTATAGGTCCATAGCAATAGCTAGATGGTTGTCTTCTCCTCTTGTGCTATCATGTTTTAGATCTTGTGAGCTGCCTAACATGATCAAGATCATCTATTTGTAATACTACATGTTGTGTTTGGTGGGATCCGATGAATATAGAATACTATGTCAAGTTGATTATTGATCTATCATATATGTGTTGTTTATGTTCTTGCATGCTCTTCGTTGCTAGTAGAGCTCTGGCCAAGTTGATACTTGTAACTCAAAGAGGAGTATTTATGTGCTCGATAGTGGGTTCATGCCTCCATTGAATCGGGACGTGTGAGAAAGTTCTAAGGTTGTGGATGTGATGTTGCCACTAGGGATGAATTATGTCTAAGGATATTTGTGATTACATTACGCACCATACTTAGCTGCAGTGTACATTGTTTGCAACTTAATATTTGAAGGGGTTCGGATGATTCAACTTTTGAAGGTGAGACTTTTAGGCATAGATGCATCTTGGATAGCGGTCTATGTTCTTTGTCGTAATGCCTGATTAAATCTCACGTGATCATCATGATATGTATATGAATCTTTGTTTGTCAATTGCCCATTTGTAATTTGTTCACCCAGCATGCTATTTATCTTATTGGAGAGACATCACTAGTGAGCTTTGTGGACCCGATCCATTCTTTTACATCTGAAATACAATCTACGCAATCAAATTCTCTGTTGTTCTTCGCAAACAAACATCATGCTCCACACCATACGTTTAATCCTTTGTTTCAGCAAGCGGGTGAGATTGGCAACCTCACTGTTACATTGGGCCAAAGTATCTTGATTGTGTTGAGAAGGTTTCACGTTAGCGCCGGAATCACTGGTGTTGACGCACTATGCTCCTCCACCAACAACCTTCACGTAGCCCTTGACTCCCTACGGGTTCGATAAACCTTGGTTTCATGCGAGGAAACTTGTATATACACATCACACCTTGGCTTAGGGTTACGACGGACGTGTGCTTCACGCGTTATCAATCCTTCATATCGACTGCTTGGTCTTCTCGTTGTTCTTCAGATCTGGTGAGATCTATCTCTCCACATGTTGCTTATCCACGACGGAGCTCGTGGCAGGGACGATGTGGGTGCTCTGGAGCAAAGACGTTGATCCACAGGTTGTAGATTTGTATTATTCCCTGACTTCATTGACAGGATGTGGTGGATCTTTGTCCAAGGAAGCACGGGACGTCCACCGGTCGATGTACCACACCGACATGTGCATCGCTGCTTGTAGATGGCCTATTCATCAACTCACAAGTCACAAAAGCATCAATTGTGCTTCTTTGGACATGTCAATGTTGGAGGGTTAGTGTCTCTTCAAACGTTGGAGTTTGGATTTTAGCGGCGGTCGCTAGCTTCGGCGAGTGCATGAAACTCTAAAGATGCTATTTTTTCCATCGTTTGGGAGTTCTATCTACAAATCAAAGAGAAATTATCTTCCCATAGAATTCAACTAGACATAACATATCAATCCTATGCATTTCATGTCATATGTTTTTTATCCTATGAATTTAAGAAGCACTTAATTCTCAATTAACCTAGAAACTAGCAAAAAGTTTCAAACTTTGCTTTTTGAATCGCTGTTCTTTTAGTTTCCGAGTGATTATATTTCAAAATACTTGAAATAGTATTTCTCAGATGACATCAGTAATAGTCTTCCGACCAATCTGAATATTTTCAGCTAGAAAGATTTCCTCCGTTGACTTACAAATGCCGGCCCCCATAAATAAGAATAAGAACTTAGAAATACTGTTTCAGTTCTTTTACCGCTTGAGACTGATGGTGGCCAAAGAAAAGTTCCGTTAGCTTCTGAATAATAATTCCGTGGGTTCCCACAAAAATCCAGCAATATATATACGAGGAACCGTGCAGTGACCATCATCTTCCCCCCTACTGCTAGCTCGCGCCACCGCCAGGATCTTTGGTCCTCAACGAAAAGAGCAAAGCGCCGGTCCTTTCCCTCCGGCTCCTCGTTTTGGTAGTATTCCGCCATTCATTTCTCCTCCGTCTCGAGACGCAACCATAACTCGGATACAACAAAAGAGAAGGAACAAGAGAGGCAGCTGCGCACACGCCGAACGTCACCTCAGGCATGGGGGACGCCACCTCCAACCATCCTGTAAGTCCCCTTCCTCCTCAGCTTTCTGTCAGTCAATCGTCTCTTAGTCGCCGCAGGGTGTGTTCTTGCCCCCAGACAACTGGAAGCAATTTGGATCTTCTGACAGCAGCGGCGCATGAGATCTCTTTGCTTGAAGAGCTTCGGTCTCGTCGCCGGCAGATAGGTTCTCGCTGGAGATTAACACCTGTGTTCTGTTTCAGGTTCTTGCGCCACCGAGTGGTCACGGACAGTCGAGCTTGGACGCAAGCCATGGCGCCCCGGCCGGCGGGTTCATCGCCCTCGACATCGGCGCCCTCTCCTCGCTCGCCGGCAACGGCCCAGAAACGACGGCGACGGCGCCGCCACCTCCGGTCTCGACCCCACGGACACCCGTAAGTCCAGAAGCTCGCCGGCGGTCCCGATTTCTTTAGCTCGCTTTGCTGAGTGCGATAGCGTATCTATCTTAATTGTGCTTGAACGCAACAGCGGGTGGTGAGGTCGCTGTCGAGGAAGGGATCAGACCGGAAGCAGGCCGACGGCGACGCCAATGGCATCACAGGTTAGCCCAATTGATCAACTGTCTTGAGCTTGGACCCAAATTCTGTTTTGTTTTCTGCCCTGCCCCTTCTCTCACAAAATCACGACTCAGTTTACCTTGGAGAAAGAAAAGAAAATGGGTGGATTCGCATTTGTGAATTGTGATGTCGATGTCTCTCTGAAAATTTTGCTTGGATCTTATTGGCTTCCGTGGAGCTCGGGCAATTTGACTTTGACACATCGATTAACATTAACTTGTAGCTTAAGTGACCAGTGACAGTTGCGTTAAGTTCACATCTCTGACGACGAACGGGAGGGGGTGGTTTGTTCACACTTCACAGCTCTGGCCGTGACGTCGTCGGAGAGATGTACACTTGGATCGCAACCGCAGGTGCTCACGTCGATTTGTTGATCCGTTGCTGTGCAGGAAATGGCGCAGGGACGGGCGAGAGGACCCCGCTGTCCCCGCTCTTCGTCCACGTGGCGGCCGCCGACGAGATGCTCAACGGGCTCCGGACGCCCGGTGGCGCCGGCACGCCGGGAGGCAAGTCCCGGCGGCTGGGACGGCGTCCCGCGCCGTGGCTCGATCCACGGAGGGTCGTCTTCCT